>CM034362.1:49367657-49648816 GCA_019925275.1 Mytilus edulis
AACAAACCAACCAACCAACCAATCAATCAACCAACTAATCAATCAATCAATTTGTATGACTGTTTATTTATGACAGTTTATTGAAGGAACAAACTCTCAATTATTCAAGAAAATTTTTATTTTATTATTGTTCTTACGTCTCTTCTGAAAAAAAATCCACATATTCTCTGAAACTATAAGTCCAATCGACCTGAAAATTTGCAGTTAGCAGGGCATACATGTACTGAAGGTTCATAAAAAAACTTTTTGCAGATATCTCTCAAGACTTTTCCTAGAAAAAAGAAATGGCAATGCCGTAAAAATCGCTTGCTAGGTCCGTAAATCTCAGTAAAAACCTACAATAAAATGTCCGCTCCGAGATTGAAATACTAATCTGTGTTACCAACAGGTGCTGAAAAATGGACATTATCAAAAAATAATCATTAAATGTGTTTTAAAGTTACACCGGATCGATTAAATCCAAAACATGCACTGCTGGTGAACTGTGATCAAAATGTCAATTTCCTACAATGACAAAAGAAATTACATTGTGTACATTCCGTCTCTAAACATGTTGTCTGTTCAAAGTCCCCACCTAAAAAGAAATAAAAAGACTAAGTTTTTCTTAATATAAACCCGCGTCACGTGATGTCTCCTCAATCTTGCGCGCGCGCTGTATCTAAAATAAAAGAAAAACTTTCCAAACTAAACATGAAACTTCTCCGGTAACATAATAATATAGACTCTTTACAAAAACAAACAAACAAACAAATACCCCCCCCCCTTTTTCCAAATCAATCAATAAAAAAAATCAATTATCCATTCATCATAGGGGAAAGACTGCCTAACAATTGTTTTTGAAACAATTGCTTTATATTTTTGTATATTTTTTTTCTTATTTTTTTATTTTTTTATGCCATTTTTGTATATCTCTTCTTTACAACTATGTAAAATAACAACATCTCGACTGTATAACTTATACAATTTGATACAGTGTTTTGTCATAATGTGAACAAATGTTAATATAGTTATCAAAGGTACCAGGATTATAATTTAGTACGCCAGACGCGCGTTTCGTCTACATAAGACTCATCAGTGACGCTCAAATATTTATTAAGCCAAACAAGTAAAAAGTTGAAGAGCATTGAGGATCCAAAATTCAAAAAAGTTTGCCTAATCGGTCTTTTTGATTTAATAAAAAAAAGCTCGGATATTAGTCAAATCTACATAATTGATCCATTTTAGCTGACGATTTTAAAGACAACTGTATAGAAAACATAACAGAAATGCTACCACATATGGGTTTTTTTAAACTATGTTTTTAAACTTTCTAAAAATCGGATGATAATTATCGTAATGTTGGGAGGGTTGCATTGATACAATAAGGTTAATCAAGTAGCCCATGTAGTATCTCTGTCATGCAAAACACATAACTGTATTTGAGCATTTTCCGTTATCTGAAACTTCTTTTCGTGTTTTCTGTCTTAAGTACAAGCTTTAAAAAGTTTGTACTTTTAGTGAATCTCCGAGACGCAAATATTTTAAAATTCAAATTCCTTGTTTACATGTTGAAAAAAGCTGATATTTTTTATTATATATCGGTTCATGACAACATATTAACTGTCAATGCAGTAAAACCTCATACACTATACTAGACATGTTAATTTATTTTCTGCTGTTTTGAAAATATACCTTGTTCAAGATAAGATGAACAAGACAAGTTATTGACACTGACCATTATGAATTTTTGACATATTTTACAATTCACAACTGATTTAGTATGTTTAAGTTAAACAATCATCATTTCACATTGTTAACTGAAAAGATTACTTTATAATGCTAGTCTGATATAAACATGTCTGCAGTGTTCCATTTTGAGTGAATTCTGAAATTGTCACAAAGTCTACAAAAATGCAGATAATAATAATGAATTGATGATATTAAACTGATATAAAACATTGTGGAAGGGGGGAGAAATGCAGAATTATAATGAAATTAAAAAGAGATGGGAAGTGCCAGCAATTTACCAGTCAACATTGTCACAGTCTTAACCTACAAATATTGCAGCTGCCAATTTTCGATTTTTTTACACTTATACATTATAATTTGAAAATGTGAAAGGTACAAATTACTCAGTAAAACTATTTTCTATTGAATCTGAAACATGGTTTTCTCCGACAAAAGCTATGATATTTGTGAGTAGCGATTTAATCAACCTTTTCCTTGATAGTAGTATTTGGTTTCGGTCAATAACAGTATTATTAGTTTGTAAAGTATGATAAAAAAGTACCTAAGCTAAGTCCAAAACTACATTCGTTAACTAGCTCGTCTACTTGTATTTCATAAACTTTGCCATTCACTAATGCTGTGTTGGAAACACAAATACCATAACCATGCGTGTTGGTTGGATCTACTTGCTTTGCAGTGGTACAATTGTTTTCCAGTGAAATGTTTTTACCACAGATACGATGAAACTTCAACATTTCTTGTCAAATTGTTTGTTCAATTTGCTTACTTCAACCATCTGTAATAGACAAGGTGTTCCATGTTAAAAAATGAAAGAAAGTAATTATACTTTGCATTCGTAAGGTACAAAGATATAACTTATATAACTACGGGACAGGACTACCGATCACAAGATTCTTCATTTAGTTTCATTGTTATCTTCATCAAAGGTCCGTATTGTCCAAATTTGATGTCGATTTGGTAGCAGTCACTGTTTTTCTCGTTTTTCTCAAATCTATTTCGTGCTCACATCAGTGTTACCCTACAATCTTCCAAAGTGTACAAGTTTCTTAAATAGTTTCTTAATCCCTCCTTATGAAAGCTCAAATATTGGAAGTGTCGAAAAATCAACGTAGCAATTCGCTTTAAAAAGCCAAAACAAAAAGACAAAGTGAAACGGAAAATTTCTAAGTTATTTTTAATGATGATGTAGAATCAAGAGAACAGTTCAGCTGTTTCTTACACGTAATTCTAATAAGAAAGCAACTAATACAATTTAAATAAAATACAAATAATTGTATTTTTGAATTTGATTGGGGAAAACAAATATTCCTTTATATAAGTATAGATAGATACATATCAAACATATCCTAACTAAAACAGATTGTAATATTCGTATGAAGTTACTTAAAAATTTAGCATAACATGAACATATTCTGATTTTCATGTGGTGTCTCGTATTCGTGGTTGATCGCTTTGTGAAGATTGTAACTGAGCTAAACTTGATTTGACTTTTGCTTTATTATCATTAATACAATGTTATATATAAGAAATATGATTCATTGGAGATTTGGGTATATTACTGGTTCGGTTGTCGATTGTCATCACGAGTTTTAACAGTAGGGCATAGGATGTTTTCCTAAAATGATCACCCTCTGGTGTCATTTTGAGATACTAATTATCGTTTTTAAAACACAATTACGCTTTTCTATATGTTAAAGTAATGTCTAATGTTTCTTTTATATATATGCTATGGTAAAACATCAATTCTAATATGACGTTCTTCTTTAGCTTTGGGTACAAAGCCATGTTCTTATTTGAATAGAACATAGGCTGCACGTGATTGACGTTACAATTGAAATTGTAACGTCAGATGGACATTTTTGTTGGTGTTGCTCATTAGGAAATTAGATAAAAACATTCTAATAGAAAGTTTAAATGCTTCTGTTCTTTTTGTATTGATAAACTGTTGATCTTTCTATAACATTTGTGTTCATCAAATCAAAATGGCGACATTTTGGAGCGTCTACTATAGGTCCGCTTCGAAGTACAGAAGTTCAAAATATTCCTATTAGAATCGAAATTATTCTATCATGCCATGCTCTATGCTCATTTTAACATGGGTAGGCATTATATTTGTAAAATATTTAATACCCATGTTCAAATGAGCATAAAGCATGGCATGAAAGAATTATTTCGTAAACATTAAAGCTAAAAGAATATTAAACGAAACAGAAACGTGTGCAGGGTGTAGAATTTAAGAGAGTTGGCTTCTCAGTTTCAAAATAATTAGTTTTTCAAAGAACTAGCATTATTGATAGGAGATTAATAAAGAAATCAAAAGAGCAAAAAAAAATATATAGGTAACCGTACTCGTTGACAAGTTTACGTCCTCAAAAACTATTAAAAATAATAAAAATTTATCATTACACATGTAAAGGAATTATAAAAAGAAAATTGGGGGTCTCCTGGCAAAATTTGTTACGACATTAAAATGAACAAAACCAGAGGATTCTGAAAATCTGACCAAATTTCCCAAAACTAGACAAGCGAGCTTCCTTTATAGGCGTTTCTAATAGTTAAGAAAAAACACATTTCTTATTGATTTGTTTCTTTTTTGTAGAAAAAGTATGGGATAAATTCCCCTTAATTTATTTCACACTTTTTTAATTTAAAAAAAATACATTTGCTGAAATCAGAGTACCGAAGTAAGATATATGTATAATTCGGTTCCTTGTCGGTTTGTTGGATCTTTGACACATTCCCCATTGCCATTCTTTTATTTTTGATTTAAGAAGTTAAGCTTATCTTCCTTTTTAAGACGCATGTTCTATGTTTTTCCTTTATATATGCTATGTTAAAAGCCGTCATCAATCTCGAAGATAACAGAATATAAAACAAACCAGAAAAGTGCGCGTAGAGCTGAATTTAATAGACGTTTGTAATAATAAAGACAAAGCGTATTTATTATTGATTTTCTTTCTTGTTTAGTTGGAATGGTATGGGATAAATTCCCCTATATGTATTTTGCACTTTTTCCATTTTAAATAAAAACTCATTTACTGAAATCATAGTATCGAAGATATATATGTATATTTCTTTGGTCGGGTTGTTGTCTCTTTGACACATTCTCCTTTGCCATTCACTTTTGTTTAATTTTGAAGTAGGATAGCTTACCTTCCTTATTCAGACGCATACCTATGGTCCAAACCGCAATTTGACAGACTTATAGTGAACCATGAACAATAGGTTTAAACAAATAAAGTAGAAAGAAGTTGATCTTCATATATCGATTTACCGATACGTTTTTATTCATTGTGACTGCTCTTTGAAATGTTCACACCTTTGATAATTCAGTTGTTATCATTTGAAAAGTTCTGTTATTATTGTTGTTTGTAAATTGCTCTGTTATAAATTAAGTTATTAGTTTCCTCGATAAAATTGTTTCATATTTTTTGTTTCAGTTTGTTATAAAACCTGTTATTCCATAATTCTTAAGATCGTCTCTTGAATCACGAATTTATATATAAATATATAACCATCGCAACATGGTAAATGCATTTTAAAAGCTCATGTTTACATGTCAGATTGATAGAAATAAATATTTACCTAATATTTACCTGAATTGCAAGTTGTAATAATAACAAAATGGACGTTATTAGTTCAGATATTGTAACCAGGAAGGAAAAAGGTGTAACTAATAAACAAGTCACGGTTACCTGTATGACAGTTGAACGAATACTTTAAATAGATTATGCATTACTAGTGTACTATTGTTCTCATTTTGATATTTGGAGATTTTTACAGCTTGCAATACGATGATATTTTTGCTGATTTTGAGGGCATACTCGTGTTTCGTCTGTCCATTTCAATTCTTCGTAAATATGTACAATGATGTAATTACACAATATAAACTTTTTTACTGCTACATGTATGTATAGCTAGCATACACAATTTTATCCATCATAGTCATGCTTGGTAAATCTATCGTTGTAGATAATTCAGTTCAGGAATGATGAGCGCTGACAAGTATATTTAGTAATACGCTATATATGTTTGTGCACAACTGGACAAATATCAAACACTGTTATAAACTAACATTGACCAGACATCAACATTTTAAAACGTTACACAAACATATACATTGAACATTTTAATTCGCGCTAGATAACATATCATTAAAAGAATGTTTCAGTGAATTCATGTACTTTTATTTCTTTTTTCATTTCATGTATAACATTAAAAACTTAAAATGCAGTTACCAAGTCCATTTATATTGACAGTACGCCGGCAAAGTCTTCAATTAGATGTGTTGTGTTTTTACTTGTATCCAAGCTTTATTTACATATATATAAATAGTCGAAGCAAAGGTTGTTGAAAGGGACGTAAAACACAAACAAGCGAATAATGTATTTCAAATATGTACACGTATAGATAAACCGACGGTGTAAAGTTTCTCAAAATATCTAGCAATTAGCTAACTTAAAAGTGCACATCATAGTTTTACTATTTACTATGCGTAAACAAATCCTATGTTGCTAGTTGCGTTCTTATCAGGTGCGTCCTTATTGAACCGTGATAGTGTAAACAACGATAACATTTACACAAAATTAAGTATCCAATCATGTGTGTGTTTACAAATATAACCTGACATATGTGTTAATAATAGCTGATTTAATATATGTATATCTCACGAATTATTTTGACATTTCTTTAATATTAAACAACTGATGCATATTGTAAACTTTTGAACATGTATATTATGAATGAGTGATTATGCACCGGAAAAATAAGTATAATGAAAAATACATTTATTGTATATCTATATACTAAGTTAATGTTAAAGGTATAACATATTGGTGTCTTTTTTATTTCTAATATGTGTGTCAACAGTTATTTTATCAGAGGAAAGCGAAATGACTGGTTATTAGAGTTTTCACTTAACAGCTTCTATTAAAAATATCAATATTCATCGACAAAGGCTAAATGACACATTGAATGATATTTAAAAGAAAAAAGCAGAAAAGGCAAAGGCGAAAAACAAACGGAAGTCTCATATATTTGTTTGCTTTTCTGTTTTCTGTACACATGTATTATCAACATTTTTCAACCTATTCAACATCTACAGAATATAAAGTTGTGAGCAATACATACGCTGATTTTGTAACAATACTTTACGTTTGAGTTCAAATGTATAATTATTGCATCATGTGCATATTGTGACATAAGAACAAGTCGTTTGCATGAATTATAGTGTTTTCTTTAATTATTGACAAGAAAGATATATATCGATTACTCCAAGCTTTTTTAAAAGATGTTTTAGTTATCATTATAGGTGTAATACCACCAAATCATGGTACGCCACATCAGGTTGTATACGAAAGGAGGTAAAAAAAAAAAACTTTCCGTGAATTTGACAGTTCTAGGTAAATAATCCTACATTTTTTCGCAGTAAAAACATTTCTGTGTCATAAACATATGTCTTTCGGTATTTCAAATAACCATTATTTTTTGGGGGGGATTTCTATAGAAAAATGTTTAATCTTGAGGTATCATGATCGCTTAACCTTGTACACAGATACAATAATGGGAGAAATTTGATTGGTTAACTTCCAATGATTATTTTCTTAAATGCAATGAAATGTTATGTGAAATTTCTAAAGTACTGGACAAGATAAAACGTTACTCATGCCAAATATTTCTTTCTTTGAAACAAATATAAATTCTGCACATTTTTTGGAAAAGTACAAATTTAACAAAGACTAATAGGGGAACATCAATGGTGGTATTACACCTAATATGGGAAGCTATTTGTGCACCTTTGACCTTGTAAGTAATCTCATGTGTTAAATTTTCTTGCTATTCGAGTGAAATATTTCAAATAATGTAATATTCTGAGTGGATTGAGTCTCCGAAACACATTTTATGAGAAAATTGTTTGAAATAGGAACAAGCCATACTAAGTGGGTTTTTTTTGGGGGGGGAGCTTTTTCTCCTTATTTCTTATATTCTGCAATGAAAGAACATTTTCCTAAATACATAAATCAATATATAGTTATAAGTAGATGAAATTATTTAAATGCTGTAGGTTTCATTTGTGTAAATATGACAATGCAATTTCCCATAGGAACTCCTTTTACGGCTAAAACTGTACCACTTTTACCATGATCTTTTGAAAAAAATCTTATCCTAGAATTGAAGGTTCATATACACTACAATTTTTTTCAAAGGTCAAAATAAAGGACTGTGCGGCATATTTTCAACGTTTAAACGCCCTGAACTTCTCAGAGTTTAAACTAACACTAATTTTCTTAACTACCTCTACCTCGTATGACAGGTTACCTCAGATTTCAATGTCAACAATATGCACATGTTTATTTACTGGTAACATTCCCAAGTAATGTCTCTGTGAGATGAGAGAACCAGTATGTAAACAAAATTAATTTTCTATGAATATTCAAATTCTCCCCAAAACAGGCGTGGTTTGAAAAACAGCTGTAATTACAAAGTGCAACCTACACAAACATTTATTCAAATAGAAAACTTTCTAAAATCAGTTTTTCTCACATTAATACTCATTTATCAGAATTATAGCCTTAAAGAAATCACTGTGTGTATTCTAAGTTTTTCTTTACAGTACATTTTATACCTTCTCCCCTGTTTCTATTTTTTTAATAATTTGAAAACAAGACTTTAATCATTGCCAGTTTACCTTACTTGCATATTTTCTGATAAAAAATGCCTAGAATCTGTTTAAAACTGTTTTGATAACATATTGATATCTCATCAAAATACTATAAATGTAATGTTTAGCAGTCAATTATTATTACATACAAGATTATATAAAGTATCCAATCTTGCCTCTGTCTCCAGTCCACATCTTACAGTATGCCTCTTTGTCAATTAAAGTACACATTTTCTGTCTCAAATGGTCAATTTAGAATTTAGTAACAGGCGTGGTTTGGGAAACAGCTGTATTTACAAAGTACAACCTGTAACGACAAATTATTCACTAAACGAAAAGCCTTTTAAGTCCCTCTCTGGAACGCGGAGTAAATTTAGTTTTTACGTAAGGACTTATTGAAAACCTCCTTGGAGACAGAAAACTTTTATATTGATTGTTCATTCTGCTAAAATGCTTCAATTACTCATTTCTTATAACATTTCTACCATAAATGAGTGAAAGTTTCTCAATTGTTTTAATTTATTGGCCTGAAATGTTAAAATTTTGAGGAAATGAGAGGTATAAATTAACCAAAAGACACCTTATGACATAGACAAAGAGGTCCATAAGTGGTCTTTATTTTTTCTTATAATCATCTTGTTTATCACATTATCATTCATTATTTGTAGGCAGATTAGATAGATATTTGATCATGTGTTGGTGTCCACAGTCTATTGTATCTTGATGCGGCTTTGTTCTGATTTGTCGAAGAAATTTTTCTCGAATCGACTGTAGATGTCGTCTTTTTCCTTTTTTTTTTAATTCATCATACTACATATTTATACATACAATACAATCGTCATATATATCATATTTTTAATATTATGAAGATAGTCCATACAACAGTACACACATGCATACTCTCACACATTACATCATTAGCATTAAGATTTTTTTTATTTTTGTTTTCTAATCTTTAAATTTAAAAGAAATTCAATAAAAACTATCTAAACACAACAACAATCAATCGTATTTATATTACACAACATTGCTCTCAGTCACAAATAACATGAACACAAATATTGAATATATGCAGATGGTTTTCTAATTCCGTCACATATCAACTTTATTTTGACATTGTAAGCTGTTTACTAAAAGACTTGTTATTTGAAATATTACAGAAAAGAAAGTTATTCGAAATCAGGGAAATCAATATTCAAAATTTAAAATTCATCTTATATGAACATCAATCATTTTATACAAACGAACAGTTTTTTTTTGTCAAAAGCAAATTAAGCCATCAACAAAAGTGTATCGTTAGAATCATCCGGACGAAATCCATAAGTTCTTACGTCCACAAAGTCATGTTCTACATTTTTCTTATATATTTGATAATCAACATCATTTGGATTCACTTGTTCTACTTCATCAGATCCACGATCATATTTTATAATGTTCCCGGTTCCTTTCAGTTTTGCGATGAATTTATCAGAGAACAGTCTACTTTTCTTTATTTCCGCTTTTGAAATGATATCGTCGATTTCAAAAGCATTTATATCTACATTATCACCATCGTCGTCGTCATCCTCATCATCATCGTCTTCATCGTCGTCGTCATCATCATCATCATCATTGTCGTCGTCATCATCATTATCACCATCATCATTTTGATCAGATTTATCTGGCTGCTCTGGATTTGCATTTCGAGTTGATATTGTAGTATCGTTTTCATCTGTTTTCATAGTTTCGAATAATTGCTGCTTACTAATTTCTGGTTGTTTTGTAACTTTTCGGAATGTATGTTTGAAAAAGTGCATTCTTTTCCTTTAATGTAAGCTTACCATTCTCTACCATTATAGTGTTTGTTTTTGCGCTCCGTAGATTTGCGATTTCATTTTCCATTAATTGATCATCATAGATATTGACAGTTTCTTGTAAAATACTTTTATTTCTATCTGGACTTGCATCTACTTCTGCAACTTTTTTAATATATTCGGCCATTCTTTTGTTATTTCGGTGTTCCGTAGATTTTGATCTTCGTTTTTCTTTGTTTATTATCACTTTGTCCGAACATTATTGATATTCATGCATTACTTTCATCCCCGTGTATTGTGAATGTTATTATGTCAAATATCACTTCTGGACGAAAAAAACAACTGTCCATACCAGTAACAGTTGTTCTAATACTGATAATGTTTGTTAAAGTTGTAACAGATGTTAAATTTCACTGCTGCAGTTGTTTTGTAACTGTCCCAACTTTAAAAGTGTTTGTCTATAACATAAATCGAATGCAACAACGCAAGAAATAACTGTCACAGTCATTAAAGGACTGATACAACTATTTCAAAATTGTAACAGTTGATTTACAACTGTCCCAACTCGAAAAACGTTGCAACAGTCATAAATAAACTGATTAAACGCTTAAATGGTTGTCACAGTCGTAATAAAACTGATGCAACCATTTGAAAGTTGTAACAGTTATTTAAAAACTGTCCCAACATGGAAAACGTTGAAACAGTCGTAAATAAATGTTAAACGCAGAAAAGGTTGTAACAGTTAAAATATGATAGCTACAACCATTGTATAGTCATAGCTAATTTATAAGCGTAGCAACTTCCAAACATTGATCTTCATGTACACTTTAAAGTCACGAATACAAAATGTCTGACGGTTAAATTATTTGTAAATCAATTTTTCCGTGTGAAATAGAAGAAAAGGTTGTAACAGTTAAAATAAGATAGCTACAACCATTGTATAGGCATAGCTAATTTATAAGCGTAGCAACTTCAAAACATTGATCTTCATGTACACTTTAAAGTCACGAATACAAAATTCTAAATTATTTGTAAAACAATTTTACCGTGTGAAATAGAAGGTTGTGACAGAGAGAAACAACTATCATTCCCATTTAATACATTAATTTTAGATACATATTGATTTTAAAAAAAAATAGTATTTTGAAATATTTGCCGCTGAACACATTTTTGTATTCCTCTGTTATTTAGTGAATGTGCTGAATTTATATGTGTTTAACACTCCCTCGCCTCTAATCTCTTCGAACAAATAAAATCAGAACTACACTAGATACCTGCAATTGCACTAGATAATAGATAACTATTAACAGAAAAATTTGAAAAACGTTACACAATATATTTGTAACCAAATGTACAGTTGGGTGCAGACCAAGCATTACATGTAGACGGGCCGAAAAAGTTAACGCGGCGTTTACTTGCGTGCACTTCATGTAAACGCCGCGTTAACTGTGCGTTAACTCCGAAATTATAGTAAATTTCTTGTTCTTCGCAAATAATAGTTTAAGTATGTTTATTCAAATACATGTAATTTAATCCTCACCAAAATCAAACAGTTTTCTCATCTTAGACAAACTGACTCGTAAAACAAAGTTATTTGATATCGTTAACCAAAACTGACGATATTTACCCTTTAACAAGTTATCTTATTCTATATAGTAGTAATTCAGTTATATTTTTATGCCATAATGGACTATATAATACAATTGACAGCAATGTTTGTACCAGCCTGACCGCCATGACCTCTTTTTATTTAAAATATTGAATAGTAAACAAAATTCAGTAGTTTTCAGACATCGGACTAACTCGTAATATATAATTATTTGTTCGCAACAACCAAAACTGACCATATAAGCAATTTATTATGTAAATCTATATAGCCCGCATAGAAAATGAGTTATATTTTGATATAAAGATTGATTGTATCATGAAAAAGGTAGCAATATTTGAATATTATGACTAACAAATTTTGTTCGCATCAATTTAGAGAGCCAGCATGTCCTTTTTTATTCAAAATATTGAATCATAAACAAAATTCAGTAGTTTTCATACCTCAGACTGACTCATATAATAAAATAATTTGTCCGCAACAACCAAAACTGACCATATAAGCATTCTATTATGTAAATCTATATAACAGCATAGTAAATGAGTTATATTTTCACAAAAGGATTGATTGTATAATGAAAAAGGTAGCAATATTTGAATATTATGACTATAACATTTTGTTCGCATCAATTTAGAGTGTCAGCATGTCCTTTTTTTTATTCAAAATATTGAATCGTTATCAAAATTCAGTAGTTTTCATACCTCAGACTGACTCATATAATAAAATTATTTGTCCGCAACAACCAAAACTGACCATATAAGCATTCTATTATGTAAATCTATATAGCCGCATAGTAAATGAGTTATATTTTCATGTAAGGATTGATTGTATAATAAAATAGGTAGCAATATTTGAATATTATGACTATAAAATTTTGTTCGCATCAATTTAGAGTGCCAGCATGTCCTTTTTTATTCAAAATATAGAATCGTAAACAAAATTCAATAGTTTTCATACCTCAGACTGACTCATATAATAAAATTATTTGTCCGCAACAACCAAAACTGACCATATAAGCATTCTATTATATAAATCTATATAGCAGCATAGTAAATGAGTTACATTTTCACGAAAAGATTGATTGTATAATGAAAAAGGTAGCAATATTTGAATATTATGACTATAAAATTTTGTTCGCATCAATTTAGAGTGGCAGCATGTCCTTTTTTTATTCAAATATATGAATCATAAACAAAATTCAATAGTTTTCATATCTCAGACTGACTCATATAATACAATTATTTGTCCACAACAACCAAAACTGACCATATAAGCATTTTTTTTAAGTAAATCTATATAGCACAAACTAAATGAGTTATGTTTTCATGTAAGGATTAATTGTCTAATAAAATAGGTAGCAATATTTTAATATTATGACTAAAAAATTTGTTTGCATCAATTGAGAGTTCCAGCATGTCCTTTTTTTTATTAAAATATTGAATCGTAAACAAATTTCAGTAATTTTCATACCTCAGACTGACTCATATAATAAAATTATTTGTCTGCAACAACCAAAACTGACCATATACGCATTCTATTATGTAAATCTATATAGCAGCATAGTAAATGAGTTATATTTTCATGAAAGGATTGATTGTAAAATAAAAAAGGTAGCAATATTTGAATATTATGATATAAAATTTTGTTCGCATAAATTTAGAGTGTCAGCATGTCGTTTTTTTATTCAAAATATTGAATCGTAAACAAAATTCAGTAGTTTTCATACCTCAGACTGACTCATATAATAAAATTATTTGTCCGCAACAACCAAAACTGACCATATAAGCATTCTATTATGTAAATCTATATAACAGCATAGTAAATGAGTTATATTTTCACGAAAGGATTGATTGTATAATGAAAAAGGTAGCAATATTTGAATATTATGACTATAAAAATTTGTTTGCATCAATTGAGAGTTCCAGCATGTCCTTTTTTTATTCAAAATATTGAATCGTAAACAAAATTCAGTAGTTTTCATACCTCAGACTGACTCATATAATAAAATTATTTGTCCGCAACAACCAAAACTGACCATATAAGCATTCTATTATGTAAATCTATATAACAGCATAGTAAATGAGTTATATTTTCACGAAAGGATTGATTGTATAATGAAAAAGGTAGCAATATTTGAATATTATGACTATAAAATTTTGTTTGCATCAATTTAGAGTGTCAGCATGTCCTTTTTTTATTCAAAATATTGAATCATAAACAAAGTTCAATAGTTTTCATACCTCAGACTGACTCATATAATACAATTATTTGTCCGCAACAACCAAAACTGACCATATAAGCATTTTTAAAGTAAATCTATATAGCCACAAACTAAATGAGTTATGTTTTCATGTAAGGATTGATTGTATAATAAAATAGGTAGCAATATTTTAATATTATGACTAAAAAATTTGTTCACATCAATTGAGAGTTCCAGCATGTCCTTTTTTTATTCAAAATATTGAATCGTAAACAAATTTCAGTAGTTTTCATACCTCAGACTGACTCATATAATAAAATTATTTGTCTGCAACAACCAAAACTGTCCGTATAAGCATTCTATTATGTTAATCTATATAGCAGCATAGTAAATGAGTTTTATTTTCATGTAAGGATTAATTGTATAATAAATTTTGTTTGCATAAATTTAAAGTGCCAGCATGTTCTTTTTTTATTTCAAAATATTGAATATTGAGACAAATTTCAGTAGTTTTTCTAACCTCACACTGACTCGAATTATAACCAAAAACAGACCATATTAGCACTATATATAGCTGCATAGTAAATTAGTTATATATCCATGTAAAGATAGCAACATTTGAACATTTAAATTGACGAGATGGTACAAATATACATATTTATATTACACTTTATTGATATCCCTTTTAAATTATACACTGTACAATTTACGTTTTTTATCATTTGTCAAAACAGAATCTTATCATGTTAATCCAAGGCAAACATTTGAATTTCGATTAAAAATAATGTATTAAATGCACCGAGTTATAGTTAGGAATTCGAAGAGACAATTATAAATGGGGAACGAAACAACGTAAACCATGATGTTTATATCCCATCATATAAAAATATTCTCCCGATGTCTCGGATAACCTTTCTTTCCGTATCGATATTAGCACATGTAACTTTTGAAAAGAAAATATAGAAAAACTGCCAATCTGTAAAGTTAATGGACTTAATGAAAATGATTTTGTGTAATTTAATATTTCAATTAAAAGAGTTTTTGAATTGTCGTTTTTATAAAATAAATGTGCAAATGAACTTGAAGTTTATTTCTAAATTTACCCATTCAGTTAACGCGAAAAGTAAACGTGCGTTTACTTTCAAGTGCACGTAAAAATACGCTTGTAAAATCTGTGGTAAACGCCCGTTTACTTTTAAGTGCACTTAAAATAAATATGAAATATTCTGAAGTAAACGCTAGTTTACTACTGACTAAACGGACACATAGTAAACGCCAATTTACTAGGGTAGACATTAGAAATTTCCATTTCGACCACGTTAACGTAATTATAGTAAACGTGCGTTTACTTGTAAACGGGAAATTTGAAGTTAACTAACGAAATATGTGCACGCGGCGTTAACTTGCGTTTACTTTATGTAATGCTTGGTCTGCACCCAACTGTATCTTTATAATTGTATTAACAGTTGACAATTTTTCAATATTATCTAAATAACATATTTAATTATTTTCTTTTTAAATTAGTTAGGTGTGAAATCATTCATGCATACAAGGTTGTTTTCAATACCCGTAGTTTTACGAATCACATTACTTCATAATAACGGTCAATATACATGATATACTCTAAACCTAGCAGGGAACTCCTAATACACACACTTGTCAAAAATATCCCCATATTAAACTGCTTAATATTTTCTTGAGGGCTTATTTCACACACCTTTTATGAGCTTTTATTTGGGGCTACAATTTTTTCTTGTAAAATTATAAATATTGCCGTATTAACCATTTTGATTTCTATACATACAAAAAACAAATAAAAGCTATGATGAACATTTCACACATCTTTTGCAGCTATGGAAAAAAATCTTAAATCTATCTATTTTTGAATAGTTCAATATTAACTCGACTTTTTACTGTATATTGAACCGAATTGTCCATTTGAAGTTCAAATGTCATTGATATACATGATACATGTAAATAGCACTTCAGCATTTATGATTGAGGTAAAATAAATAGGGAAAAAATATTTCTCGCGAGAAAAATTCATATTTTCACCGGATTTTTCGCAACCAATTTACCATACATTTTTTGTAAAAAAAAAAATATTTATAGATACTGGTAGATCGACGTACTGTTCAAGACCCGACGAAATTATTTATTCACATCACGGTTTAGAACTTGTTGTATTTCTTTAGACTCCGGTCTTATTAAATTCTATAGACTGACATGGAATGCTCTTATGTGGTTTCAGTTGATCATATGTCGTAACTAACGTTTATCCAAAATATTTTTCCCATTTCAATTTTTCAAATTCAAATTACCGGTATTTAATCATATAAACATGATAAATGCTTGTCCAATAGTGATATATTATTCAATCAGTTAAGACAACTAACAATTTTACTAGATGTACAGATAATATGTTGGTTCTCTTTAGTTTTTTGTTCGATTTGAGCCGAGGCTCCGTGTTGAAGGCCGTACATTGACCTATAATGGTTTACTTTTATAAAATGTTATTTGAATGGACAGTTGTCTCATTGACACACACACCGCATCTTCCTATATCTATGACAGTACAGTTATGCAGTGGCGAATCCAGCCATTTTAAAGGGGGGGGTCCAACTATATGCTCCCATTCAAATGCATTGATCGGCCAAACAAAAGGGGGGGGTTCCAAACCCCGGACCCCCCTGGATCCACCACTGCAGCAATGGAAATTTTAAAATGGTCACATTTATAAATTAGGCAAATGGGTCCATTATTCTGAATATATACACCTTAGAAAAAAAATTAAATCATAAAAAATGTTGGACTCACTTTTAAAGAAGGACGGACTGAAAACGAACCTTGATCGATTGCATTACCTGTTCTTTAGTCATTTGATGGAAAAGGTGCAGTTAGTTTTGGTTTTTAATATAAAATGCAAGTGGGAATAGAAATGTGTGGTCATTTTTGTTTTCTTCTGACTGCCAGTAAACCCTTGCCGAAGTTGGACATACGATTGGTTGTGCGGGATGTATAATTTTTCACAAATATTGGTGACATTATATCCTGCTTCTCTGCCTGCTGAATGGCAAAATTCTGACCGTATTCAATATAGAAGTTACTTTCATTGTCCAGTCTCAGTCAAGATTCAGTGACTCTTTTCGTCCGGGATGGCAACTGTTAAAGAACCTACCAAGTGTATTTATTGTGAAATTGTTCTTGTCCTGAACATGCATGTAATATTTGCTACTGGACAATAAGCAAAATTATTATATTGTAAGTAATTAATGACTATGTTATTTTGAGACTCTCATGAAGATCAATTCAAAATAATTTGATAACCTCTTGAAATACAGACTATTTATTTAAAATATTGTTCAATTATTTCGTGTCAGACTTTTTGGGTGTAGGACTAATGGTGTATCGGTGTAATAGACGTATTTATATACAGTGTGACAAGTTGTATATACAATGTGTTGATGTCACTTTCAAATAGCACTGCAGTTTACTCAATTTCACCAGTTTAATATTTTCTTTCGCTGGAAGTTTTTAAAACCATAGCAAATTAAAACCCCAAAAATATGCTTCCAAACATAAATATTATAATTAAATTATAGCAAACAGCTCACTAATAGTGCATAATACATGTATGACTTTGTAATGCTAATTGTGTTTATGGAAAACAATTGTAAAATGTTGCTTAACATCTTGGGATATATATTAAGAAGGCATTTATTCAAAAGCAGATAGAATGGATGTGTAGAAAAAAGTTTTTGGTTAACCACACTATATTTGTCATCACTGCATAACTGGTATGTCAATGTTGCTTTTGTATAAAAATCAAACTTGGGTTTCTCATCTAAACTTGTTCACATAGAGTTGCATCATTCAATATGGCTAGACCTGTTATAGGTTTTTCATTATGATTTTGCTCATTGTTGAAGGATGTGCAGTTTCTTACAATTACATCACTTGGTCTACAGTTGACGGTCGTTTTATTGAAACTCATACCGCATCTCCTTATTCTGGTTACTGTACATTATACATGTTATACAAGACAACAATACCTAGTACATGTAGTATTATCAAATGAATTAACAATTGTTAATAGTTGTCAGAATCTTGTTATAAAAAAGCAGTTTCATTTGTATAATAAACATGGTAGACATGATCAATGGTGTCAGATGTAAACAAGAGTGACTGTGCACATGCTGAAATGTCATGTCTGCTTTGCCTAGTACATGTATGAAGGTTTTACTACATGTACAAGTATCACACAAACTTTCCATTATCAATTATCATGATGATTTGATTATCGATAACCTTTGACATCTGAGCAACATTTGGAAATAGATCAAACCACAAAAACTAAGCATTGTTCAATGAACCATGACATTTTCATTGAGATCAAAGTCCGATGTAAGTCTTGCAATTAGACATATTCACCTTACACTCATTTCATACACCAAAAAAAGTTGACCTACATGTACTGTTCCTACTGCTTGTAGCATTTAATATGTGTGAGAAACAAACTTGACAAATTACATGTAACTGAAGTAACCTTAATCACTGATCCATGAAATGAAGTCAAGATCAGGCCAACCCTGCCTGACAGACAATGAGACATGTACAATATAGACTTTTCAAGAAATAATATATATATATATATATATATATATATATACCAAATAAATTTATCCAATAACCTGATAACTTGAAATTAATGTACGTTATACATGTAAGACTTAACGTGTATTTCACTGTGACTGTTCAAACAGTAATATTTTTTTTCAAACAGTTATGTACATGTAATATATTAAGCTACTGCGCAAAGTTTTAAGAATTCCCAAGTGCTCATTAAAGATAAAATATTTATGATATATTTAACTGATAACAAACATATGTTATTAGAGACTTATAAGGAAAAAAGAGTAGACAACTCATGAAAGTGTCTGAAATAACATGCATGTTATTTTTCTCTAATAACTTATTTAAGTTAGACCCTTGACTGGACATGCTGGCGGTAGTTAAAAATTGCAATGCCAACATAAACTTCAGATGCAATATACATGTACTGTTTTATAGATTTCACTGAAACTAGAAATTCACATTATCCATATTGTTTTTATATTAAAATCACTGATTATCCACTAATTAAAAGTAGTCATGAATTCAGATATGATGCACTATTAGTATAAGTATTCACTGAAACTATGGATTTTCATTATTCCAAATTGCTATTTCAAATGAATAATTATTCTGGGTATTCATGGAATTCAGAAACAATGTACATGTATGATTGCACTATTAATATGCACTGCAACTACTATATTTTGTTATTCCAAATTCACTATTGCTATAGCAAATTAATAATTATCATGATTATCCATGGTATTTAGTCATCTAGTAACGTGGTCCTCCTTTAATACAATTTGTAAGTTTCCTATTTGTACAAGGCACACTTTTCTTCTTGTCAAATTGAATCAGAATATCACATCATCATGATGGAATAATGCTGCACGCCCTATTCCTCATGTTCATTATTTCAAAAAACAATAGATAACTAGCATAAAATAATGAATTAATTCATTGTTTCACAATTTGCAGCTATAAGAGTGACTCGGTGACATCTATATTTCCTATGCATCAAAGTGCACATGTAGCAGGCTTCATAGTCTTGTCCAATTTAATCAGAATATTATATCATCATCATGGAATAATGATGCACGTCCTATTCATCATGATCATTATTTCCAAAAACAATAGACAAATTACTTGCATAAAATAATGAATTAATCCATTGTTTCACAATTTTCAGCTATAAGAGTGACTCGGTGACATCTATATTTCCTAAGCATCAAAGTGCACATGTAGCAGGCTTCACATTCTAAGTGGGAATCATGGTCAAACCAATACATACTCAGTATGATTCTACCAAACAAATATACATGATATCATTTAGACACAAGTACAATAAATTTTTAACTAGTAATAAATATATATAATACTACATGTATATACATGATGTATTGTATAATAAGAAAGTCAATTACAATTAAAAACCAATTGTTCAGAGAACAATTGAAAGTCTTTCCACACCAAAGAAATTTGGATAAGAAGGTAGTTTCTTCATACTGATGCGATAAATAATGGTTTAATTATCTTTTTCAGTGATATAAGGGAGATAATATGCTACTTCCGGTGAAATGAATGTCACATCCGGTCTCATATGATAGCTTCTTTCACACTGATTCCAAAAATATAAAATAGTTTCTATATACTTTTGAATGTAGAATGGGAGATAATTGGCCACTTCCGGTTTGTTGGAAGTCATTTTTAGTCTTCAGTTATCTGTTCATGTATCTTTATGACAAAATGTATGGATTCTGAGTACTTTAATGTGAAAAAAATTGCAAAAAAAGCTACTTCCGGTTTTCCCAAGGTCACTTCCGGTAGCCATTTTTCAAGGTCATTTGTCACTTAACCTTTTGTATAAGGTCAAATGTCTTTATAATGAACTTAATTGAAGTTATTATCAAATAACCTCATATCAAGACATTTCAGGGGCATCAACTCCTATAAGATGCCATTTAATTGTATAAGACTAAATGTAGCATATCTTCACTACAATAAAGCTGACATTTTGCACTTGTTCTTTTATATGTATCTCTCAAAGTGTCAGAGAAAATGCAAAAACAAGCAAAAGTCACAATTGAGAACTTGACCTTGACCTTTGACCTTGACCTCATTTTCTAAGTAAGGACCTAGGGGACTAAAATAAAAACATTCCAGGGTTATACGGTTAACTGTTTATGAGTTAAATAAACATACCGACAAATTTATTTTGTAAAGGTAGATAACTCCTATTAAATTTCATCGAATCGCTTCGATCCAAATACGCCAAAAATTCCTGAGGATGTAACGAACAATTTATAAAAAGAATTTTGTCGCTATCTTGTTTTGTTACGAAGGAGATGCACACAGAGGATAAACAGTGAAAAGGGAGATAACTCTTACATAGAAAATGGTTCGCCTTAGCAGGGTGAAATTTAAAAGCGCATAAACTATTTCTTTCCACAGCAAAGAAATTTTGATAAAAAGATAGTTTCTTCATACTGATGCGATAAATAATGGTTTAATGATAATTTTGAGTGAATTCAGGGAGATGATATGCTACTTACGGTGAAATGAATGTCACTTCCTATCTCATATGATAGCTTCTTTCACACTGATTCCAAAAATATATAGTTTCTATATACTTTTGTCTGTCGAATGTGAGATAATTGGCCACTTCCGGTTTGTTGGAAGTCATTTTTAGTCTTCAGTTATCAGTTTTTGTTTCTGTATGACAAAATATATGGATTCTGAGTACTTTTATGTGAGAAAATTGCAAAAAAGGCTACTTCCGGTTTTCTCTAGGTCACTTCCGGTAGTCATTTTTCAAGGTCATTTGTCACCTTACCTTTTGTATAAAGTCAAATGCCTTGATAATGAACTTACTTGAAGTTATAATCAAATAACCTTATTTCAAGACATTTCAGGGGCCCTATCTCCTATAAGATGACCTTAAATTGTATAGTACTAAATGTAGCATATCTTCATTACAATAAAGCAGACATTTTGCACTTGTTCTTTTATATGAACATACCGACAAATTTATTTTGTAAAGGTAGATAACTACTCTAAAATTTCATCGAATCGCTTCGATCCAAATTAGCCAAAAATTCCTGAGGATGTAACGAACAGTTTGTAAAAAGAATTTTGTCGCTATCTTTTTTTGTTACAAAGAAGATGCACACAGAGGGTAAACAGTGAAAAGGGAGATCACTCTTACAAAAAAAATGGATCGGCTTAGCAGGGTGAAATTTAAAAGCGCATAAACTATACGATACCATATGGGAAATATCTAAGCGACATATTGCGAAACAAACATTTTGCGCAAGAACAAAATTTGGCGAGAAGAAAAAAAAAAAAATAATAATAAATATAAATCAATTGCTTTAAAAAAGCAATTGTAGGCGGTCTTTCCCCCTTTAAAATTAATTGAATTGGGGGGGGGGGGGGGGGGTTTGTTTGTTTGTTTGTTTGTTTGTTTGTTTCTGTATGGGGTCTATATTATTGTTACCGGAGAAGTTTCATGTTTAGTTTGGAAAGTTTTTATTTTATTTTAGGTACAGCGCGCGCGCCAGATTTAATAGACATCACGTGACTTGGGTTTATAATAACGAAAACTTTTTAGGTGGGGACTTTGAACAGACAACAAGTATAGAGACGGAATGCACACAATGTAATTTCTTTTGTCATTGTAGGAAATTGACATTTTGATCACAGTTCACAAGCAGTGCATGTTTTGGATTTAATGGATCCGGTGTAACTTTAAAACACATTTATTGATTATTTTCTGATAATGTACATTTTTCAGCACCTGTTTGTAACACAGATTAGTATTTCAATCTCGGAGCGGACATTTTATTGTAGGTTTTTACTGAGATTTACGGACCTAGCAAGCGATTTTTACGGCATTGCCATTTCTTTTCTCTAGGAAAAGCTTTGAGAGATATCTGCACCAAGTTTTTTATAAACTTTTAGTACATGTATGCCCTGCTGACTGCAAATTTTTTAGGTCGATTGTACTTGTAGTTTAAGAGAACATGTGGATTTTTTTTTCAGAAGTGACGTAAGAACAATATTAAATTTCAATTTTTCTTGAATAATTGAGAGTTTGTTCCTTCAATAAACTGTCATGAATAAACAGTCATACAGATTGATTGATTGATTGATTGATTGATTGATTAATTGATTGATTAGTTGGTTAGTTGGTGGGTTGGTTAAACACGTTGGATAGGGTCAATTGAAACACGGAAAAAGAAACAAAGAAGATCTTGGACCCTATATTAAACACATGAGACGGAAACATGATTGATTGATCATGATCATGTTTGATTGATTGATTGATTAGTTGGTTGGTTGGTTGGTTGGTTAAACACGTTGGATAGGGTCAATTGAAACAGCGAAAAAGAAACAAAGAAGATCTTGGACCCTATATTAAACACATGAGACGGAAACATGATTGATTGATCATGATCATGATTGATTGATTGATTGATTAGTTGGTTGGTTGGTTGGTTAAACACGTTGGTTAGGGTCAATTGAAACAGCGAAAAAGAAACGAAGAAGATCTTGAACCCTATAATTAACACATGAGACGGAAACATGATTGATTGATTGATTGATTGATCATGATCATTATTGGTTGATTGATCATGATCATGATTGATTGATTGATTGAGTGATTGGTTGGTTGATTGGTTGGTTGGTTGGCAAACACACATAAAAATTTTCAAGTAGTGCCCCAAATCACATATGTACATGACCTTGACATTTGACCTTGTGACCTTTGTCAAGGTCATTGCTTTACAATGTCATTGCAAAAGACCCTATGGGTCAAGGATCTTTTGTTTAAGAGTTTTGCCTAATAATGGCTTTTTATAAACCATCAATCGGGGTTATGTCCCTTACATAATGGTAAAACCAATACAGTCATAATGTAACAAAGTTGCCCCTTGAAGCACTCAACATTTTTCACTGCTTAAATTTTCTGTATCTATAACCATTCAAGAATTATAGGGAAATCAAAGACATATGAAAATCTAAAATATGACCTTGACCTTTGACCTTGACCTAATGTTCTTAGTTAGGAATCAGGGGACTCAAATAAAAACATTCCAGGGTTATACGGTTAACGGTTTATGAGTTAAAAAAACATACCGACAAATTTATTCCGTAAAGGTAGATAACTCCTATAAAATTTCATCGAATCGCTTCGATCCAAATTAGCCAAAAATTCCTGAGGATGTAACGAACAATTTGTAAAAAGAATTTTGTCGCTTTCTTATTTTGTTACGAAGGAGATGCACACACATGACAAACAGTGAATAGGGAGATAACTCTTACAAAGAAAATGGTTCGGCTTAGCAGGGTGAAATTTAAAAGCGCATAAACTATACGATACAATATGAAAAAAATCTAAGCGACATATTGCGAAACAAACATTTATCGCAAGAACAAAATTTGGCGGAAGAAAAAAAAAAAAAAATATAAAGCAATTGTTTTGAAAACAATTGTTAGGCAGTCTTTCCCCTCTGATGAATGGATAATTGATTTTTTTTATTGATTGATTTGGAAAAGGGGGGGGGGTATTTGTTTATTTGTTTGTTTGTTTGCTTTGGTATGGGGTCTATATTATTATGTTACCGGAGAAGTTTCATGTTTAGTTTGGAAAGTTTTTCTATTATTTTAGATACAGCGCGCGCGCAAGATTGAGGAGACATCACGTGACGCGGGTTTATATTAAGAAAAACTTAGTCTTTTTATTTCTTTTTAGGTGGAGACGTTGAACAGACAACATGTATAGAGACGGAATGTACACAATGTAATTTCTTTTGTCATTGTAGGAAATTGACATTTTGATCACAGTTCACCAGCAGTGCATGTTTTGGATTTAATCGATCCGGTGTAACTTTAAAACACATTTAATGATTATTTTTTGATAATGTCCATTTTTCAGCACCTGTTTGTAACACAGATTAGTATTTCAATCTCGGAGCGGACATTTTATTGTAGGTTTTTACTGAGATTGACGGACCTAGCAAGCGATTTTTACTGCATTGCCATTTCTTTTTTCTAGGAAAAGTCTTGAGAGATATCTGCAAAAAGTTTTTTTATGAACCTTCAGTACATGTATGCCCTGCTGACTGCAAATTTTCAGGTCGATTGGACTTGTAGTTTCAGAGAATATGTGGATTTTTTTTCAGAAGAGACGTAAGAACAATAATAAAATAAAAAATTTCTTGAATAATTGAGAGTTTGTTCCTTCAATATACTGTCATAAATAAACAGTCATACATATTGATTGATTGATTAGTTGGTTGATTGATTGGTTGGTTGGTTGGTTTGTTGGTTGGTTGATTAAACACGTTTGATAGGGTCACTTAGAACGAGGGAAAAAGACCTCAAGAGACCTTGCATCCCGTATTAAACGCATGACACGGAAACATACATTAAGTGATTGATTGGTTGGTTGGTTGGTTGGTTAAACACGTTGGTTAAACATGTTGGTTTAACACGTTGGTTAAACACGTTGGCTGGTTAAACACGTTTGATAGGCTCAATTTAAACAAGCAAAAAAGAACCATCTGTGATCCCGTATTTAACACATGAAACGGAAACATGCATTGATTTATTTATTGGATGGTTGGTTGGTTAAACACGTTGGTTAAACATGTCGGTTAAACACGTAGTCTAAACACGTTGGCTGGTTAAACACGTTTGATAGGCTCAATTTTAACAAACGAAAAAAAACCATCTCGGATCCCGTATTTAACACATGAAACGGAAACATGCATTGATTGATTGATTGGTTGGTTGGTTGGTTAAACACGTTGGTTAAACACATTGGATAGGCTCAAAATTGGATCCCGTATTTAACACATGAAACGGAAACATGCATTGATTGATTGATTGATTGGTTGGTTGGTTAAACACGTTGGTTAAACATGTTGGTTAAACACGTTGGTTAAACATATTGGTTAAACACCTTGGTTAAACACGTTGGATAGGCTTAATTTAAACAAGCGAAAAAAAAAACATCTTGGATCCCGTATTTAACACATGAAACGGAAACATGCATTGATTGATTGATTGGTTGGGTGGTTGGTTGGTTAAACATGTTGGTTAAACACGTTGGTTAAACACGTTGGCTGGTTAAACACGTTAGATAGGCTCAATTTAAACAAGCGAAAAAAACCATCTTGGATCCCGTATTTAATACATGGAACGCAAACATGCATTGATTGATTGATTGGTTGGTTGGTTGGTTGGTAGGTAAGTTGGTTAAACACGTTGGTTAAACATGTTGGTTAAACACGTTGGTTAAACACGTTGGCTGGTTAACACGTTAGATAGGCTCAATTTAAACGAGCGAAAAAAACCATCTTGGATCCCGTATTTAACACATGAAACGGAAACATGCATTGATTGATTGATTGATTGATTGGTTGGGTGGTTGGTTGGTTGGTTGGTTGGTTAAACATGTTGGTTAAACACGTTGGTTAAACACGTTGGCTGGTTAAACACGTTAGATAGGCTCAATTTGAACGAGCGAAAAAAAAACATCTTGGATCCCGTATTTAACACATGACACGGAAACATGCATTGATTGATTGATTGGTTGGTTGGTTGGTTGGTTGGTTGGTTAAACACGTTGGTTAAACACGTTGGTTAAACACGTTAGTTAAACATATTTGTTAAACATGTTGGTTAAACACGTTTGATAGGCTCAATTAAAACAAGCGAAAAAAAAGAGACCTTGAATCCCGTATCAAACACATGAAACGGAAACATTGATTGATTGATTGATTGATTGGTTGGTTGGTTGGTTGATTGGTTGGTTGGTTGGTTGATTGGTTGGTTGGTTGGTTGGTTGGTTGAAATTCAAACACACATAAAACTGTTTAAATAGTGCCAAAACCACATAATTTAATTTGATGACCTTGACCTTTGACCTTGTGACCTTCGTCAAGGTCATTGCTCCACAAGGTCATTGCAAAAGACCCTATGGGTCAAGGACCTTTGTTTAAGAGTTTTGCCTAAATATGGCTTTTTAAAAACCATCGATGGGAGTTATGTCCCTTACATGATGGTAAAATCAATATAGTCATAATGTAAAAAAGTTGCCCCTTGAAGTACTTAACATTTTTCACTGCTTAAATTTTCTGTATCTATAACCATTCAAGAATTATAGGGAAATCAAAGACATATGAAAATCTAAAATATGACCTTGACCTTTGACCTTGACCTAATTTTCTAAGTTAGGAATCAGGGGACTCAAATAAAAACATTCCAGGGTTATACGGTTAACGGTTCATGAGTTAAAAAAACATACCGACAAATTTATTCCGTAAAGATAGATAACTCCTATAAAATTTCATCGAATCGCTTCGATCCAAATTAGCCAAAATTTTCTGAGGATGTAACGAACAATTTGTAAAAAGAATTTTGTCGCTATCTTTTTTTGTTACGAAGGAGATGCACACACATGATAAACAGTGAATAGGGAGATAACTCTTACAGAGAAAATTGTTCGTCTTAGCAGGGTGAAATTTAAAAGCGCATAAACTATACGATACAATATGAAAAATATCTAAGCGACATATTGCGAAACAAACATTTATCGCAAGAACAAAATTTGGCGGAAAAAAAAAATAATAAATATAAATCAATTGCTTTAAAAAAGCAATTGTAGGGGGTCTTTCCCCCTGTAAAATTAATTGAATTGGGGGGTGTTTGTTTGTTTGTTTGTTTGTTTGTTTGTTTCTGTATGGGGTCTATATTATTGTTACCGGAGAAGTTTCATGTTTAGTTTGGAAAGTTTTTCTTTTATTTTAGGTACAGCGCGCGCGCCACATCACGTGACACGGGTTTATAATAACGAAAAGATAGTCTTTTTATTTCTTTTTAGGTGGGGACGTTAAACAGACAACATCTATAGAGATGGAATGTACACAATGTAATTTCTTTTGTCATTGTAGGAAATTGACATTTTGATGACAGTTCACAAGTAGTGCATGTTTTGGATTTAATTGATCCGGTGTAACTTTAAAACACATTTATTGATTATTTTCTGATAATGTACATTTTTCAGCACCTGTTTGTAACACAGATTAGTATTTCAAACTCGGAGCGGACATTTTATTGTAGGTTTTTACTGAGATTTACGGACCTAGCAAGCTATTTTTACGGCATTGCCATTTCTTTTCTCTAGGAAAAGCTTTGAGAGATATCTGCACCAAGTTTTTTTATAAACGTTTAGTACATGTATGCCCTGCTGACTGCAAATTTTGAGGTCGATTGTACTTGCAGTTTCAGAGAACATGTGGATTTTTTTTTCAGAAGTGACGTAAGAACAATATTAAATTTCAATTTTTCTTGAATAATTGAGAGTTTGTTCCTTCAATAAACTGTCATGATTAAACAGTCATACAGATTGATTGATTGATTGATTGATTGATTGATTGATTGATTGATAAGTTGGTTAGTTGGTTGGTTGGTTGGTTGGTTGATTGGTTGGTTGGTTAAACACGTTGGATAGGGTCAATTGAAACACGGAAAAAGAAACAAAGAAGATCTTGGACCCTATATTAAACACATGAGACGGAAACATGATTGATTGATCATGATCATGATTGATTGATTGATTGATTAGTTGGTTGGTTGGTTGGTTGGTTAAACACGTTGGATAGGGTCAATTGAAACAGCGAAAAAGAAACAAAGAAGATCTTGGACCCTATATTAAACACATGAGACGGAAACATGATTGATTGATCATGATCATGATTGATTGATTGATTGATTAGTTGGTTGGTTGGTTGGTTAAACACGTTGGTTAGGGTCAATTGAAACAGCGAAAAAGAAACGAAGAAGATCTTGAACCCTATAATTAACACATGAGACGGAAACATGATTGATTGATTGATTGATTGATCATGATCATTATTGGTTGATTGATCATGATCATGATTGATTGATTTTGAGTGATTGGTTGGTTGATTGGTTGGTTGGTTGGCAAACACACATAAAAATTTTCAAGTAGTGCCCCAAATCACATATGTACATGACCTTGACATTTGACCTTGTGACCTTTGTCAAGGTCATTGCTTTACAATGTCATTGCAAAAGACCCTATGGGTCAAGGATCTTTTGTTTAAGAGTTTTGCCTAATAATGGCTTTTTATAAACCATCAATCGGGGTTATGTCCCTTACATAATGGTAAAACCAATACAGTCATAATGTAACAAAGTTGCCCCTTGAAGCACTCAACATTTTTCACTGCTTAAATTTTCTGTATCTATAACCATTCAAGAATTATAGGGAAATCAAAGACATATGAAAATCTAAAATATGACCTTGACCTTTGACCTTGACCTAATGTTCTTAGTTAGGAATCAGGGGACTCAAATAAAAACATTCCAGGGTTATACGGTTAACGGTTTATGAGTTAAAAAAACATACCGACAAATTTATTCCGTAAAGGTAGATAACTCCTATAAAATTTCATCGAATCGCTTCGATCCAAATTAGCCAAAAATTCCTGAGGATGTAACGAACAATTTGTAAAAAGAATTTTGTCGCTTTCTTATTTTGTTACGAAGGAGATGCACACACATGACAAACAGTGAATAGGGAGATAACTCTTACAAAGAAAATGGTTCGGCTTAGCAGGGTGAAATTTAAAAGCGCATAAACTATACGATACAATATGAAAAAAATCTAAGCGACATATTGCGAAACAAACATTTATCGCAAGAACAAAATTTGGCGGAAGAAAAAAAAAAAAAAATATAAAGCAATTGTTTTGAAAACAATTGTTAGGCAGTCTTTCCCCTCTGATGAATGGATAATTGATTTTTTTTTATTGATTGATTTGGAAAAGGGGGGGGGGGGGTATTTGTTTATTTGTTTGTTTGTTTGCTTTGGTATGGGGTCTATATTATTATGTTACCGGAGAAGTTTCATGTTTAGTTTGGAAAGTTTTTCTATTATTTTAGATACAGCGCGCGCGCAAGATTGAGGAGACATCACGTGACGCGGGTTTATATTAAGAAAAACTTAGTCTTTTTATTTCTTTTTAGGTGGAGACGTTGAACAGACAACATGTATAGAGACGGAATGTACACAATGTAATTTCTTTTGTCATTGTAGGAAATTGACATTTTGATCACAGTTCACCAGCAGTGCATGTTTTGGATTTAATCGATCCGGTGTAACTTTAAAACACATTTAATGATTATTTTTTGATAATGTCCATTTTTCAGCACCTGTTTGTAACACAGATTAGTATTTCAATCTCGGAGCGGACATTTTATTGTAGGTTTTTACTGAGATTGACGGACCTAGCAAGCGATTTTTACTGCATTGCCATTTCTTTTTTCTAGGAAAAGTCTTGAGAGATATCTGCAAAAAGTTTTTTTATGAACCTTCAGTACATGTATGCCCTGCTGACTGCAAATTTTCAGGTCGATTGGACTTGTAGTTTCAGAGAATATGTGGATTTTTTTTCAGAAGAGACGTAAGAACAATAATAAAATAAAAATTTTCTTGAATAATTGAGAGTTTGTTCCTTCAATATACTGTCATAAATAAACAGTCATACATATTGATTGATTGATTAGTTGGTTGACTGATTGGTTGGTTGGTTGGTTTGTTGGTTGGTTGGTTGGTTGATTAAACACGTTTGATAGGGTCACTTAGAACAAGGGAAAAAAACCTCAAGAGACCTTGCATCCTGTATTAAACGCATGACACGGAAACATACATTAAGTGATTGATTGGTTGGTTGGTTGGTTGGTTAAACACGTTAGTTAAACATGTTGGTTAAACACGTTGGTTAAACACGTTGGCTGGTTAAACACGTTGGAAAGGCTCAATTTAAACAAGCGAAAAAAAACATCTTGGATCCCGTATTTAACAAATGAAACGGAAACATGCATTGATTTATTGGTTGGTTGGTTAGTTGGTTGATTAAACACGTTGGTTAAACATGCTGGTTAAACACGTTGGTTAAACATGCTGGTTAAACACGTAGTTTAAAGACGTTTGATAGGCTCAATTTTAACAAGCGATAAAAAACCATCTTGGATCCCGTATTTAACACATGAAACGGAAACATGCAGTGATTGGTTGATTGGTTGGTTGGTTGGTTAGTTGGTTGGTTGGTTAAACAAAGTGGTTAAACACGTTGGTTAAACACGTTGGCTGGTTAAACACGTTAGATAGGCTCAATTTAAACAAGCGAAAAAAAACATCTTGGATCCCGTATTTAACACATGAAACGGAAACATGCATTGATTGATTGATTGGTTGGTTGGTTGGTTGGTTGGTTAAACACGTTGGTTAAACATGTTGGTTAAACACGTTGGTTAAACACGTTGGCTGGTTAAACACGTTAGATAGGCTCAATTTAAACGAGCGAAAAAAAAAACATCTTGGATCCCGTATTTAACACATGAAACGGAAACATGCATAGATTGATTGATTGGTTGGTTGTTTGGTTGGTTGGTTGGTTGGTTGGTTGGTTAAACACGTTGGTTAAACATGTTGGTTAAACATGTTGGTTAAACACGTTTGATAGGCTCAATTAAAACAAGCGGAAAAAAAGAGACCTTGAATCCCGTATCAAACACATGAAACGGAAACATTGATTGATTGATTGATTGATTGATTGATTGATTGATTGATTGGTTGGTTGGTTGGTTGGTTGGTTGAAATTCAAACACTCATAAAACTGTTTAAATAGTGCCAAAACCACATAATTTGATGACCTTGACCTTTGACCTTGTGACCTTCGTCAAGGTCATTGCTCCAAAAGGTCATTGCAAAAGACCCTATGGGTCAAGGACCTTTTGTTTAAGAGTTTTGCCTAAAATGGCTTTTTAAAAACCATCGATGGGAGTTATGTCCCTTATATGATGGTAAAATCAATATAGTCATAATGTAAAAAAGTTGCCCCTTAAAGTACCGAGCATATTTCACTGCTTGATTTGTTTGTATCTATAACCGTTCAAGAATTATAGGGAAATGAAAAACTTATAAAAATCTAAAATATGACCTTGACCTTTGACCTTGACCTAATTTTCTAAGTTAGGACCCTGGGGACTCAAATAAAAACATTCCAGGGTTATACGGTTAACGGTTTAGGAGTTTAAAAAACATACCGACAAATTTATTCCGTAAAGGTAGATAACTCCTATAAAATTTCATCAAATCGCTTCGATCCAAATACGCCAAAAATTACTGAGGATGTAACGAACAGTTTGTAAAAAGAATTTTGTCGCTTTCTTATTTTGTTACGAAGGAGATGCACACAGAGGATAAACAGTGAAAAGGGAGATAACTCTTACATAGAAAATGGTTCGCCTAAGCAGGGTGAAATTTAAAAGCGCATAAACTATACGATACCATATGAGAAATATCTAAGCGACATATTGCGAAACAAACATTTTGCGCAAGAACAAAATTTGGCGGAAGAAAAAAAAAAAAAAATAATAATAATAATCAGAACAAAAACAATAAGTCTTTCCACAGAAAAGTGGAAAGACTTAATTAAAAACCAATTGTTCAGAGAACAATTGAAAGTCTTTCCACAGCAAAGAAATTTGGATAAGAAGGTAGTTTCTTCATACTGATGCGATGTGTAATGGTTTAATTATAATAATGAGTGATATAAGGGAGATAATATGCTACTTCCGGTGAAATGAATGTCACTTCCGGTCTCATATGATAGCTTCTTTCACACTGATTCCAAAAATATATAGTTTCTATATACTTCTGTATGTAGAATGGGGATAATTGACCACTTCCGGTTTGTTGGAAGTCATTTTAAGTCTTCAGTAATCAGTTTCTGTATCGATATGACAAAATATATGGATTCTGAGTTCTTTTGTGTGAAAAAAATTGCAAAAAAAACTACTTCCGGTTTCCTCAAGGTCACTTCCGGTAGCCATTTTTCAAGGTCATTTGTCACTTAACCTTTTGTATAAGGTCAAATGTCTTGATAATGAACTTAATTGAAGTTATAATCAAATAACCTCATATCAAGACATTTCAGGGGCACCAACTCCTTTAAGATGCCATTTAATTGTATAAGACTAAATGTAGCATATCTTCATTACAATAAAGAAGACATTTTGCACTTGTTCTTTTATATGTATCTCTCACAGTGTTGGAGAAAATGCAAAAACAAGCAAAAGTCACAATTGAGAACTCGACCTTGACCTTTGACCTTGACCTCATTTTCTTAGTTAGGACCTAGGGGCCTCAAATAAAAACATTCCAGGGTTATACGGTTAACTGTTTATGAGTTAAAAAAACATACCGACAAATTTATTTTGTAAAGGTAGATAACTCCTATAAAATTTCATCGAATCGCTTCGATCCAAATGAGCCAAAAATTCCTGAGGATGTAACGAACAATTTATAAAAGGAATTTTGTCGCTATCTTTTTTCGTTACGAAGGAGATGCACACAGATCATAAACAGTGAATAGAGAGATAACTCTTACAAAGAAAATGGTTCGACTTAGCAGGGTGAAATTTAAAAGCGCATAAATTATACGATACCATATGAGAAATATCTAAGCGACACATTGCGAAACAAACATTTATCGCAAGAACAAAATTTGGCGGAAAAAAAAAAAATAATAAATATAAAGCAATTGTTTTGAAAACAATTGTTAGGCAGTCTTTCCCCTCTGATGAATGGATAATTGATTTTTTTTTATTGATTGATTTGGAAAAAGGGGGGGGGGTATTTGTTTATTTGTTTGTTTGTTTGCTTTGGTATGGGGTCTATATTATTATGTTACCGGAGAAGTGTCATGTTTAGTTTGGAAAGTTTTTCTTTTATTTTAGATACAGCGCGCGCAAGATTGAGGAGACATCACGTGACGCGGGTTTATATTAAGAAAAACTTAGTCTTTTAATTTCTTTTTAGGTCGGGACCTTGAACAGACAACAAGTCTAGAGATGGAATGTACACAATGTAATTTCTTTTGTCATTGTAGGAAATTGACATTTTGATCACAGTTCACCAGCAGTGCATGTTTTGGATTTAATCGATCCGGTGTAACTTTAAAACACATTTAATGATTATTTTTTGATAATGTCCATTTTTCAGCACCTGTTTGTAACACAGATTAGTATTTCAATCTCGGAGCGGACATTTTATTGTAGGTTTTTACTGAGATTGACGGACCTAGCAAGCGATTTTTACTGCATTGCCATTTCTTTTTTCTAGGAAAAGTCTTGAGAGATATCTGCAAAAAGTTTTTTTATGAACCTTCAGTACATGTATGCCCTGCTGACTGCAAATTTTCAGGTCGATTGGACTTGTAGTTTCAGAGAATATGTGGATTTTTTTTCAGAAGAGACGTAAGAACAATAATAAAATAAAAATTTTCTTGAATAATTGAGAGTTTGTTCCTTCAATATACTGTCATAAATAAACAGTCATACATATTGATTGATTGATTAGTTGGTTGATTGATTGGTTGGTTGGTTGGTTTGTTGGTTGGTTGATTAAACACGTTTGATAGGGTCACTTAGAACGAGGGGAAAAAGACCTCAAGAGACCTTGCATCCCGTATTAAACGCATGACACGGAAACATACATTAAGTGATTGATTGGTTGGTTGGTTGGTTGGTTAAACACGTTGGTTAAACATGTTGGTTTAACACGTTGGTTAAACACGTTGGCTGGTTAAACACGTTTGATAGGCTCAATTTAAACAAGCAAAAAAGAACCATCTGTGATCCCGTATTTAACACATGAAACGGAAACATGCATTGATTTATTTATTGGATGGTTGGTTGGTTAAACACGTTGGTTAAACATGTCGGTTAAACACGTAGTCTAAACACGTTGGCTGGTTAAACACGTTTGATAGGCTCAATTTTAACAAACGAAAAAAAACCATCTCGGATCCCGTATTTAACACATGAAACGGAAACATGCATTGATTGATTGATTGGTTGGTTGGTTGGTTAAACACGTTGGTTAAACACATTGGATAGGCTCAAAATTGGATCCCGTATTTAACACATGAAACGGAAACATGCATTGATTGATTGATTGATTGGTTGGTTGGTTAAACACGTTGGTTAAACATGTTGGTTAAACACGTTGGTTAAACATATTGGTTAAACACCTTGGTTAAACACGTTGGATAGGCTTAATTTAAACAAGCGAAAAAAAAAACATCTTGGATCCCGTATTTAACACATGAAACGGAAACATGCATTGATTGATTGATTGGTTGGGTGGTTGGTTGGTTAAACATGTTGGTTAAACACGTTGGTTAAACACGTTGGCTGGTTAAACACGTTAGATAGGCTCAATTTAAACAAGCGAAAAAAACCATCTTGGATCCCGTATTTAATACATGGAACGCAAACATGCATTGATTGATTGATTGGTTGGTTGGTTGGTTGGTAGGTAAGTTGGTTAAACACGTTGGTTAAACATGTTGGTTAAACACGTTGGTTAAACACGTTGGCTGGTTAACACGTTAGATAGGCTCAATTTAAACGAGCGAAAAAAACCATCTTGGATCCCGTATTTAACACATGAAACGGAAACATGCATTGATTGATTGATTGATTGATTGGTTGGGTGGTTGGTTGGTTGGTTGGTTGGTTAAACATGTTGGTTAAACACGTTGGTTAAACACGTTGGCTGGTTAAACACGTTAGATAGGCTCAATTTGAACGAGCGAAAAAAAAAACATCTTGGATCCCGTATTTAACACATGACACGGAAACATGCATTGATTGATTGATTGGTTGGTTGGTTGGTTGGTTGGTTGGTTAAACACGTTGGTTAAACACGTTGGTTAAACACGTTAGTTAAACATATTTGTTAAACATGTTGGTTAAACACGTTTGATAGGCTCAATTAAAACAAGCGAAAAAAAGAGACCTTGAATCCCGTATCAAACACATGAAACGGAAACATTGATTGATTGATTGATTGATTGGTTGGTTGGTTGGTTGATTGGTTGGTTGGTTGGTTGATTGGTTGGTTGGTTGGTTGGTTGGTTGAAATTCAAACACACATAAAACTGTTTAAATAGTGCCAAAACCACATAATTTAATTTGATGACCTTGACCTTTGACCTTGTGACCTTCGTCAAGGTCATTGCTCCACAAGGTCATTGCAAAAGACCCTATGGGTCAAGGACCTTTGTTTAAGAGTTTTGCCTAAATATGGATTTTTAAAAACCATCGATGGGATTTATGTCCCTTACATGATGGTAAAATCAATATAGTCATAATGTAAAAAAGTTGCCCCTTGAAGTACTTAACATTTTTCACTGCTTAAATTTTCTGTATCTATAACCATTCAAGAATTATAGGGAAATCAAAGACATATGAAAATCTAAAATATGACCTTGACCTTTGACCTTGACCTAATTTTCTAAGTTAGGAATCAGGGGACTCAAATAAAAACATTCCAGGGTTATACGGTTAACGGTTCATGAGTTAAAAAAACATACCGACAAATTTATTCCGTAAAGATAGATAACTCCTATAAAATTTCATCGAATCGCTTCGATCCAAATTAGCCAAAATTTTCTGAGGATGTAACGAATAATTTGTAAAAAGAATTTTGTCGCTATCTTTTTTTGTTACGAAGGAGATGCACACACATGATAAACAGTGAATAGGGAGATAACTCTTACAGAGAAAATTGTTCGTCTTAGCAGGGTGAAATTTAAAAGCGCATAAACTATACGATACAATATGAAAAATATCTAAGCGACATATTGCGAAACAAACATTTATCGCAAGAACAAAATTTGGCGGAAAAAAAAAAATAATAAATATAAATCAATTGCTTTAAAAAAGCAATTGTAGGGGGTCTTTCCCCCTGTAAAATTAATTGAATTGGGGGGTGTTTGTTTGTTTGTTTGTTTGTTTGTTTGTTTCTGTATGGGGTCTATATTATTGTTACCGGAGAAGTTTCATGTTAAGTTTGGAAAGTTTTTCTTTTATTTTAGGTACAGCGCGCGCGCCACATCACGTGACACGGGTTTATAATAACGAAAAGATAGTCTTTTTATTTCTTTTTAGGTGGGGACGTTAAACAGACAACATCTATAGAGATGGAATGTACACAATGTAATTTCTTTTGTCATTGTAGGAAATTGACATTTTGATGACAGTTCACAAGTAGTGCATGTTTTGGATTTAATTGATCCGGTGTAACTTTAAAACACATTTATTGATTATTTTCTGATAATGTACATTTTTCAGCACCTGTTTGTAACACAGATTAGTATTTCAAACTCGGAGCGGACATTTTATTGTAGGTTTTTACTGAGATTTACGGACCTAGCAAGCTATTTTTACGGCATTGCCATTTCTTTTCTCTAGGAAAAGCTTTGAGAGATATCTGCACCAAGTTTTTATTATAAACGTTTAGTACATGTATGCCCTGCTGACTGCAAATTTTGAGGTCGATTGTACTTGCAGTTTCAGAGAACATGTGGATTTTTTTTTCAGAAGTGACGTAAGAACAATATTAAATTTCAATTTTTCTTGAATAATTGAGAGTTTGTTCCTTCAATAAACTGTCATGATTAAACAGTCATACAGATTGATTGATTGATTGATTGATTGATTGATTGATTGATTGATAAGTTGGTTAGTTGGTTGGTTGGTTGGTTGGTTGATTGGTTGGTTGGTTAAACACGTTGGATAGGGTCAATTGAAACACGGAAAAAGAAACAAAGAAGATCTTGGACCCTATATTAAACACATGAGACGGAAACATGATTGATTGATCATGATCATGATTGATTGATTGATTGATTAGTTGGTTGGTTGGTTGGTTGGTTAAACACGTTGGATAGGGTCAATTGAAACAGCGAAAAAGAAACAAAGAAGATCTTGGACCCTATATTAAACACATGAGACGGAAACATGATTGATTGATCATGATCATGATTGATTGATTGATTGATTAGTTGGTTGGTTGGTTGGTTAAACACGTTGGTTAGGGTCAATTGAAACAGCGAAAAAGAAACGAAGAAGATCTTGAACCCTATAATTAACACATGAGACGGAAACATGATTGATTGATTGATTGATTGATCATGATCATTATTGGTTGATTGATCATGATCATGATTGATTGATTTTGAGTGATTGGTTGGTTGATTGGTTGGTTGGTTGGCAAACACACATAAAAATTTTCAAGTAGTGCCCCAAATCACATATGTACATGACCTTGACATTTGACCTTGTGACCTTTGTCAAGGTCATTGCTTTACAATGTCATTGCAAAAGACCCTATGGGTCAAGGATCTTTTGTTTAAGAGTTTTGCCTAATAATGGCTTTTTATAAACCATCAATCGGGGTTATGTCCCTTACATAATGGTAAAACCAATACAGTCATAATGTAACAAAGTTGCCCCTTGAAGCACTCAACATTTTTCACTGCTTAAATTTTCTGTATCTATAACCATTCAAGAATTATAGGGAAATCAAAGACATATGAAAATCTAAAATATGACCTTGACCTTTGACCTTGACCTAATGTTCTTAGTTAGGAATCAGGGGACTCAAATAAAAACATTCCAGGGTTATACGGTTAACGGTTTATGAGTTAAAAAAACATACCGACAAATTTATTCCGTAAAGGTAGATAACTCCTATAAAATTTCATCGAATCGCTTCGATCCAAATTAGCCAAAAATTCCTGAGGATGTAACGAACAATTTGTAAAAAGAATTTTGTCGCTTTCTTATTTTGTTACGAAGGAGATGCACACACATGACAAACAGTGAATAGGGAGATAACTCTTACAAAGAAAATGGTTCGGCTTAGCAGGGTGAAATTTAAAAGCGCATAAACTATACGATACAATATGAAAAAAATCTAAGCGACATATTGCGAAACAAACATTTATCGCAAGAACAAAATTTGGCGGAAGAAAAAAAAAAAAAAATATAAAGCAATTGTTTTGAAAACAATTGTTAGGCAGTCTTTCCCCTCTGATGAATGGATAATTGATTTTTTTTTATTGATTGATTTGGAAAAGGGGGGGGGGGGTATTTGTTTATTTGTTTGTTTGTTTGCTTTGGTATGGGGTCTATATTATTATGTTACCGGAGAAGTTTCATGTTTAGTTTGGAAAGTTTTTCTATTATTTTAGATACAGCGCGCGCGCAAGATTGAGGAGACATCACGTGACGCGGGTTTATATTAAGAAAAACTTAGTCTTTTTATTTCTTTTTAGGTGGAGACGTTGAACAGACAACATGTATAGAGATGGAATGTACACAATGTAATTTCTTTTGTCATTGTAGGAAATTGACATTTTGATCACAGTTCACCAGCAGTGCATGTTTTGGATTTAATCGATCCGGTGTAACTTTAAAACACATTTAATGATTATTTTTTGATAATGTCCATTTTTCAGCACCTGTTTGTAACACAGATTAGTATTTCAATCTCGGAGCGGACATTTTATTGTAGGTTTTTACTGAGATTGACGGACCTAGCAAGCGATTTTTACTGCATTGCCATTTCTTTTTTCTAGGAAAAGTCTTGAGAGATATCTGCAAAAAGTTTTTTTATGAACCTTCAGTACATGTATGCCCTGCTGACTGCAAATTTTCAGGTCGATTGGACTTGTAGTTTCAGAGAATATGTGGATTTTTTTTCAGAAGAGACGTAAGAACAATAATAAAATAAAAATTTTCTTGAATAATTGAGAGTTTGTTCCTTCAATATACTGTCATAAATAAACAGTCATACATATTGATTGATTGATTAGTTGGTTGACTGATTGGTTGGTTGGTTGGTTTGTTGGTTGGTTGGTTGGTTGATTAAACACGTTTGATAGGGTCACTTAGAACAAGGGAAAAAAACCTCAAGAGACCTTGCATCCTGTATTAAACGCATGACACGGAAACATACATTAAGTGATTGATTGGTTGGTTGGTTGGTTGGTTAAACACGTTAGTTAAACATGTTGGTTAAACACGTTGGTTAAACACGTTGGCTGGTTAAACACGTTGGAAAGGCTCAATTTAAACAAGCGAAAAAAAACATCTTGGATCCCGTATTTAACAAATGAAACGGAAACATGCATTGATTTATTGGTTGGTTGGTTAGTTGGTTGATTAAACACGTTGGTTAAACATGCTGGTTAAACACGTTGGTTAAACATGCTGGTTAAACACGTAGTTTAAAGACGTTTGATAGGCTCAATTTTAACAAGCGATAAAAAACCATCTTGGATCCCGTATTTAACACATGAAACGGAAACATGCAGTGATTGGTTGATTGGTTGGTTGGTTGGTTAGTTGGTTGGTTGGTTAAACAAAGTGGTTAAACACGTTGGTTAAACACGTTGGCTGGTTAAACACGTTAGATAGGCTCAATTTAAACAAGCGAAAAAAAACATCTTGGATCCCGTATTTAACACATGAAACGGAAACATGCATTGATTGATTGATTGGTTGGTTGGTTGGTTGGTTGGTTAAACACGTTGGTTAAACATGTTGGTTAAACACGTTGGTTAAACACGTTGGCTGGTTAAACACGTTAGATAGGCTCAATTTAAACGAGCGAAAAAAAAAACATCTTGGATCCCGTATTTAACACATGAAACGGAAACATGCATTGATTGATTGTTTGTTGATTGATGATTGATTGATTGGTTTGGTTGGTTGGTTGGTTGGTTGGTTGGTTGGTTGGTTGGTTAAACACGTTGGTTAAACACGTTAGTTAAAATATTGTTAAACATGTTGGTTAAACACGTTTGATAGGCTCAATTAAAACAAGCGAAAAAAAAGAGACCTTGAATCCCGTATCAAACACATGAAACGGAAACATTGATTGATTGATTTGGTTGTTGGTTGTTTTGGTTGGTTGTTGGTTGATTGGTTGGTTGGGTTGGTTGGTTGTGGTTGAAATTCAAACACCATAAAACTGTTTAAATAGTGCCAAAACCACATAATTTGATGACCTTGACCTTTGACCTTGTGACCTTCGTCAAGGTCATTGCTCCAAAGGTCATTGCAAAAGACCCTATGGTCAAGGACCTTTGTTTAAGAGTTTTGCCTAAAATGGCTTTTTAAAAACCATCGATGGGAGTTATGTCCCTTACATGATGGTAAAATCAATATAGTCATAATGTAAAAAAGTTGCCCTTAAGACTTAACATTTCACTGCTTATTCTGTATCTATAACCATTCAAGAATTATGGAATCAAAGACTATAAAATCTAAATATGACCTTGACCTTGACTGACCTAATTTTCTAAGTAGGAATCGGACTCAAATAAAAACATTCCAGGTATACGGTAACGGTTTAGATTAAAAAAACATACCGACAAATTATTCCGTAAAGATAGAAACTCTATAAATTCATCGAATCGCTTCGATCCAAATTAGCCAAAATTTCTGAGGATGTACGACAATTTGTAAAAAGAATTTTGTCGCTATTTTTTTGTACAAGAGATGCACACACATGATAAACAGTGAATAGGGAATAACTCTTACAAAAATGTTCGCTTAGCAGGTGAAATTTAAAAGCGCAGAAACTATACGATACATATGAAAATATCTAAGCACATATTGCGAAACAAACATTTATCGCAAGACAAAATTTGGCGGAAAAAAAAAAAAATAATAATAATAATAATAAATTAAAAACCAATTGTTCAGAGAACAATTGAAGTCTTTCATCAAAACAAATTTTGATATAAAAGTTGTAACTAAGTTTAAATGTCATTTCAATCGTCAAATGAACTCCTAGTAAGCTGATTCCAAAAATATATTGTTTCATACATTTTTTTTAAATAAGGGAGATAATTGTTATTTCCGGTTGAAAAATGTTACTTCCGATTTATTTGAATATTTACTTGACACTGATTCCAAAAATATCTGTTTCATATACTTTTATATTGAAAGTACAAAAAATAGCTATTCGGTACAAAAGGTCACTTCCGGTTGTTTTTTACAAGGTTAAATGTTTGATACTTTTTCTAAAGTTGTATATCTTTATCATGTATACATATAGAATAAAAGCAAAGTCAAAATCTAGAACGTCAAATAAGCTATGACCTTGAGATCATTTCAAGGTCATAAACCAAGACTCAAATCAAAGACCATAGGTCTTTATATATTATATTAATGAGTTATATCACCAAACCTATTTTAAATACAAGAGGGGAGAAAACTCCCTTTTACATTCACGTACCTTGCAATCAAATTACATCTAGACATGTCGCAACTAACAATTTAGTAAAAATAATTTGTGATACTTATACAGTCTTGGATATAAGTGAAAAAAGCAAATTCAAATATTAGAATATGACCTTGACCTTTGACCTTGACCTAATTTTCTTTTTGGACCAAGGACCTCAAATCAAAAGATCATAGGTCTCTATCACTTATGATTTATAAGATAGAAATTACATATCACTTATATAGATGCATAAGGGGAAATAACTCTCATATGGATCGGTCATATCGCTTCGTCCAAAATAGCAAAATCATTACGAAAGGATGTAACGAACAATTTTGTAAAATAAATTTTGTCGCTTCTTTTTTGTTGCGAAGGAGATGCACAAAAAGGAAAACAGTGTTGGGAGATAACTCTACAAAGAAAAGGTTTTGTTAGCAGGGTAAATTTAAAAGCGCATAAACTATACGATATCATATAGAAATATCTAAGCGACATATTGCGAAACAAATTTTTCGCAAGAACAAAATTAGGCGGAAGAAAAAAAAAAAAAAAATAAATAATCAGAAAAAAACAATAAGTCTTTCCACAGAAAAGTGGAAAGACTTATAATTAAAAACCAATTGTTCAGAGAACAATTGAAAGTCTTTCCACACAAAGAAATTTGGATAAGAAGGTAGTTTCTTCATACTGATGCGATAATAATGGTTTAATTATCATTTTCAGTGATATAAGGGAGATAATATGCTACTTCCGGTCAAATGAATGTCACTTCGGTCTCATATGATAGCTTCTTTCACACTGATTCCAAAAATATATAGTTTCTATATACTTTTGAATGTAGAATTGGAGATAATTGGCCACTTCCGGTTTGTTGGAAGTCATTTTTAGTCTTCAGTTATCTGTTTTATGTATCTTTATGACAAAATATTGGATTCTGAGTACTTTTATGTGAAAACATTGCAAAAAAAGCTACTCCGGTTTCCCAAGGTCACTTCCGGTAGCCATTTTTCAAGGTCATTTGTCACTTAACCTTTTGTATAAGGTCAAATGTCTTTATAATGAACTTAATTGAAGTTATATCAAATAACCTCATATCAAGACATTTCAGGGGCATCAACTCCTATAAGATGCCATTTAATTGTATAAGACTAAATGTAGCATATCTTCATACATAAAGGGCATTTTGCACTTGTTCTTTATATGTATCTCTCAAAGTGTCAGAGAAAATGCAAAAACAAGCAAAAGTCACAATTGAGAACTGACCTTGACCTTTGACCTTGACCTCATTTTCTAAATAAGGACCTAGGGGACTCAAATAAAAACATTCCAGGTTTATACGGTTAACTGTTTATGAGTTAAATAAACATACCGACAAATTTATTTTGTAAAGGTAGATAACTCCTATAAAATTTCATCGAATCGCTTCGATCCAAATACGCCAAAAATTACTGAGGATGTAACGAACAATTGTAAAAAGGAATTTTGTCGCTATCTTTTTTGTTACGAAGGAGATGCACACAGAGATAAACAGTGAAAAGGAGATAACTCTTACAAGAAAATGGTTCGCTTAGCAGGGTGAAATTTAAAAGCGCATAAATATACGATATCATATGAGAAATATCTAAGCGACAATTGCGAAACAAACATTTTCGCAAGAACAAAATTTGGCGGAGAAAAAAAAAATAATAATAAACAAAACAATGTTTCAAAAGAAAACTTAAATTTAGTTTAAATGGCAACAGGGTCTTTCCCCTATGATGAATGGATAATTGATTTTTTTATTGATTGATTTGGAAAAAGGGGGGGGGGTATTTGTTTATTTGTTTGTTTGTTTGCTTGGAATGGGTCTATATTATTATGTTACCGGAGAAGTTCATGTTTAGTTGGAAAGTTTTTCTTTTATTTTAGATACAGCGCGCGCAAGATTGAGGAGACATCACGTGACGCGGGTTTATATTAAGAAAAACTTAGTCTTTTTAAATTTTTTTTTAGGTCGGGACTTTGAACAGACAACATCTAAGAGATGGAATGTACACAATGTAATTTCTTTTGTCATTGTAGGAAATTGACATTTTGATCACAGTTCACAGCAGTGCATGTTTTGGATTTAATCGATCCGGTGTAACTTTAAAACACATTTAATGATTATTTTTTGATAATGTCCATTTTTCAGCACCTGTTTGGTAACACAGATTAGTATTTCAATCTCGGAGCGGACATTTTATTGTAGGTTTTTACTGAGATTGACGGACCTAGCAAGCGATTTTTACTGCATTGCCATTTCTTTTTTCTAGGAAAAGTCTTGAGAGATATCTGCAAAAAGTTTTTTTATGAACCTTCAGTACATGTATGCCCTGCTGACTGCAAATTTTCAGGTCGATTGGACTTGTAGTTTCAGAGAATATGTGGATTTTTTTTCAGAAGAGACGTAAGAACAATAATAAAATAAAAATTTTCTTGAATAATTGAGAGTTTGTTCCTTCAATATACTGTCATAAATAAACAGTCATACATATTGATTGATTGATTAGTTGGTTGATTGATTGGTTGGTTGGTTGGTTTGTTGGTTGGTTGATTAAACACGTTTGATAGGGTCACTTAGAACGAGGGGAAAAAGACCTCAAGAGACCTTGCATCCCGTATTAAACGCATGACACGGAAACATACATTAAGTGATTGATTGGTTGGTTGGTTGGTTGGTTAAACACGTTGGTTAAACATGTTGGTTTAACACGTTGGTTAAACACGTTGGCTGGTTAAACACGTTTGATAGGCTCAATTTAAACAAGCAAAAAAGAACCATCTGTGATCCCGTATTTAACACATGAAACGGAAACATGCATTGATTTATTTATTGGATGGTTGGTTGGTTAAACACGTTGGTTAAACATGTCGGTTAAACACGTAGTCTAAACACGTTGGCTGGTTAAACACGTTTGATAGGCTCAATTTTAACAAACGAAAAAAAACCATCTCGGATCCCGTATTTAACACATGAAACGGAAACATGCATTGATTGATTGATTGGTTGGTTGGTTGGTTAAACACGTTGGTTAAACACATTGGATAGGCTCAAAATTGGATCCCGTATTTAACACATGAAACGGAAACATGCATTGATTGATTGATTGATTGGTTGGTTGGTTAAACACGTTGGTTAAACATGTTGGTTAAACACGTTGGTTAAACATATTGGTTAAACACCTTGGTTAAACACGTTGGATAGGCTTAATTTAAACAAGCGAAAAAAAAAACATCTTGGATCCCGTATTTAACACATGAAACGGAAACATGCATTGATTGATTGATTGGTTGGGTGGTTGGTTGGTTAAACATGTTGGTTAAACACGTTGGTTAAACACGTTGGCTGGTTAAACACGTTAGATAGGCTCAATTTAAACAAGCGAAAAAAAACCATCTTGGATCCCGTATTTAATACATGGAACGCAAACATGCATTGATTGATTGATTGGTTGGTTGGTTGGTTGGTAGGTAAGTTGGTTAAACACGTTGGTTAAACATGTTGGTTAAACACGTTGGTTAAACACGTTGGCTGGTTAACACGTTAGATAGGCTCAATTTAAACGAGCGAAAAAAACCATCTTGGATCCCGTATTTAACACATGAAACGGAAACATGCATTGATTGATTGATTGATTGATTGGTTGGGTGGTTGGTTGGTTGGTTGGTTGGTTAAACATGTTGGTTAAACACGTTGGTTAAACACGTTGGCTGGTTAAACACGTTAGATAGGCTCAATTTGAACGAGCGAAAAAAAAAACATCTTGGATCCCGTATTTAACACATGACACGGAAACATGCATTGATTGATTGATTGATTGGTTGGTTGGTTGGTTGGTTGGTTAAACACGTTGGTTAAACACGTTGGTTAAACATGTTAGTTAAACATATTTGTTAAACATGTTGGTTAAACACGTTTGATAGGCTCAATTAAAACAAGCGAAAAAAAGAGACCTTGAATCCCGTATCAAACACATGAAACGGAAACATTGATTGATTGATTGATTGATTGGTTGGTTGGTTGGTTGATTGGTTGGTTGGTTGGTTGATTGGTTGGTTGGTTGGTTGGTTGGTTGAAATTCAAACACACATAAAACTGTTTAAATAGTGCCAAAACCACATAATTTAATTTGATGACCTTGACCTTTGACCTTGTGACCTTCGTCAAGGTCATTGCTCCACAAGGTCATTGCAAAAGACCCTATGGGTCAAGGACCTTTGTTTAAGAGTTTTGCCTAAATATGGCTTTTTAAAAACCATCGATGGGAGTTATGTCCCTTACATGATGGTAAAATCAATATAGTCATAATGTAAAAAAGTTGCCCCTTGAAGTACTTAACATTTTTCACTGCTTAAATTTTCTGTATCTATAACCATTCAAGAATTATAGGGAAATCAAAGACATATGAAAATCTAAAATATGACCTTGACCTTTGACCTTGACCTAATTTTCTAAGTTAGGAATCAGGGGACTCAAATAAAAACATTCCAGGGTTATACGGTTAACGGTTCATGAGTTAAAAAAACATACCGACAAATTTATTCCGTAAAGATAGATAACTCCTATAAAATTTCATCGAATCGCTTCGATCCAAATTAGCCAAAATTTTCTGAGGATGTAACGAATAATTTGTAAAAAGAATTTTGTCGCTATCTTTTTTTGTTACGAAGGAGATGCACACACATGATAAACAGTGAATAGGGAGATAACTCTTACAGAGAAAATTGTTCGTCTTAGCAGGGTGAAATTTAAAAGCGCATAAACTATACGATACAATATGAAAAATATCTAAGCGACATATTGCGAAACAAACATTTATCGCAAGAACAAAATTTGGCGGAAAAAAAAAAATAATAAATATAAATCAATTGCTTTAAAAAAGCAATTGTAGGGGGTCTTTCCCCCTGTAAAATTAATTGAATTGGGGGGTGTTTGTTTGTTTGTTTGTTTGTTTGTTTGTTTCTGTATGGGGTCTATATTATTGTTACCGGAGAAGTTTCATGTTTAGTTTGGAAAGTTTTTCTTTTATTTTAGGTACAGCGCGCGCGCCACATCACGTGACACGGGTTTATAATAACGAAAAGATAGTCTTTTTATTTCTTTTTAGGTGGGGACGTTAAACAGACAACATCTATAGAGATGGAATGTACACAATGTAATTTCTTTTGTCATTGTAGGAAATTGACATTTTGATGACAGTTCACAAGTAGTGCATGTTTTGGATTTAATTGATCCGGTGTAACTTTAAAACACATTTATTGATTATTTTCTGATAATGTACATTTTTCAGCACCTGTTTGTAACACAGATTAGTATTTCAAACTCGGAGCGGACATTTTATTGTAGGTTTTTACTGAGATTTACGGACCTAGCAAGCTATTTTTACGGCATTGCCATTTCTTTTCTCTAGGAAAAGCTTTGAGAGATATCTGCACCAAGTTTTTTTATAAACGTTTAGTACATGTATGCCCTGCTGACTGCAAATTTTGAGGTCGATTGTACTTGCAGTTTCAGAGAACATGTGGATTTTTTTTTCAGAAGTGACGTAAGAACAATATTAAATTTCAATTTTTCTTGAATAATTGAGAGTTTGTTCCTTCAATAAACTGTCATGATTAAACAGTCATACAGATTGATTGATTGATTGATTGATTGATTGATTGATTGATTGATAAGTTGGTTAGTTGGTTGGTTGGTTGGTTGGTTGATTGGTTGGTTGGTTAAACACGTTGGATAGGGTCAATTGAAACACGGAAAAAGAAACAAAGAAGATCTTGGACCCTATATTAAACACATGAGACGGAAACATGATTGATTGATCATGATCATGATTGATTGATTGGTTGATTGATTGATTGATTAATTGATTAGTTGGTTGGTTGGTTGGTTAAACACGTTGGATAGGGTCAATTGAAACACGGAAAAAGAAACAAAGAAGATCTTGGACCCTATATTAAACACATGAGACGGAAACATGATTGATTGATCATGATCATGATTGATTGATTGATTGATTGATTGATTGATTGATTGATTGATTGATTAGTTGGTTGGTTGGTTGGTTAAACACATTGGATAGGGTCAATTGAAACACGGAAAAAGACACAAAGAAGATCTTGGACCCTATATTAAACACATGAGACGGAAACATGATTGGTTGATCATGATCATGATTGATTGATTGATTGATTGATTGGTTGATTGGTTGGTTGGTTGGTTGGTTGGTTGGTTGAACCCTATAAGAAACACATGAGACGGAAACATGATTGATTGATTGATCATGATCATTATTGGTTGATTGATCATGATCATGATTGATTGATTGATTGATTGATTGATTGGTTGGTTGGTTGGTTGGTTGGTATGTTGGTTGTTTGGTTGAAATTCAAACACACATAAAACTGTTTAAATAGTGCCAAAACCACATAATTTGATGACCTTGACCTTTGACCTTGTAACCTTCGTCAAGGTCATTGCTCCACAAGGTCATTGCAAAAGACCCTATGGGTCAAGGACCTTTTGTTTAAGAGTTTTGCCTAAAAATGGCCTTTTAAAAACCATCGATGGGAGTTATGTCCCTTACATGATGGTAAAATCAATATAGTCATAATGTAAAAAAAAGTTGCCCCTTGAAGTACCAAGCATTTTTCACTGCTTAATTTTTTTGTATCTATAACCGTTCAAGAGTTATAGGGAAATCAAAGACATATGAAAATCTAAAATATGACCTTGACCTTTGACCTTGACCTAATTTTCTAAGTTAGGAATCAGGGGACTCAAATAAAAACATTCCAGGGTTATACGGTTAACGGTTTATGAGTTAAAAAAACATACCGACAAATTTATTCCGAAAAGATAGATAACTCCTATAAAATTTCTTCGAATCGCTTCGATCCAAATACGCCAAAAATTACTGAGGATGTAACGAACAATTTTGTAAAATAAATTTGTCATAATCTTTAACGGTTGCGAAGGAGATGCCATAACAAGGAAAACAGTGTTTGGGGAGATAACTCCTACAAAGAAAAGTATTCGTTTACGCAGGGTAAATTTCAAAAGCGCATAAACTGTTCGATATCATATACAAAATATCTAAGCGACATATTGCGAAACAAATGTTTATCGCAAGAACAAAATTAGGCGGAAGAAAAAAAAAATAATCAGAAGAAAAACAATAGGTCTTTCCACAGAAAAGTGGAAAGACCTAATAATAATTAAAAACCAATTGTTCAGAGAACAATTGAAAGTCTTTCCACACCACAGAATACTGATGCGATAAATAATGGTTTAATTATCTTTTTGAGTGATATAAGGGAGATAATATGCTACTTTCGGTGAAATAAATGTCACATCTAGTCTCATATGATATCTTCTTTCACACTGATTGCAAAAATATATAGTTTCTATATGCTTTTGTATGTAGAATGGGAGATAATTGGCCACTTCCGGTTTGTTGGAAGTCATTTTTAGTCTTCAGTAATTTGTTCATGTATCTATATGAATAAATATATGGATTCTGAGTACTTTTATGTGAAAAAATTGCAAAAAAAAGCTACTTCCGGTTTTCTCAAGGTCACTTCCGGTAGCCATTTTTCAAGGTCATTTGTCACTTAACCTTTTTTATCAGGTCAAATGTCTTTATAATGAACTTACTTGAAGTTATAATCAAATAACCTCATATCAAGACATTTCAGGGGCGACAACTCCTATAAGATGCCATCTGATTGTATAAGACTAAATGTAGCATATCTTCATTACAATTAAGCAGACATTTTGCACTTGTTGTTTTATATGTATCTCTCAAAGTGAGTGAGAAAATACAAAAACAAGCAAAAGTCACAATTGAGAACTTGACCTTGACCTTTGACCTTGACCTCCTTTTCTTAGTTAGGACCTAGGGGACTCAAATAAAAACATCCCAGGGTTATACGGTTATCTGTTAATGAGTTAAATAAACATACCGACAAATTTATTTTGTAAAGGTAGATAACTCCTATAAAATTTCATCGAATCGCTTCGATCCGAATACGCCAAAAATTACTGAGGATGTAACAAACAATTTGTAAAAAGAATTTTGTCGCTATCTTGTTTTGTTACGAAGGAGATACGCTTTGATGATAAACAGTGAATAGGGAGATAACTCTTACAAAGAAAATGGTTCGGCTTAGCAGGGTGAAATTTAAAAGCGCATAAACTATACGATACAATATGAGAAATATCTAAGCGACATATTGCGAAACAAACATTTATCGCAAGAACAAAAGTTGGCGGGAAAAAAAAATAATAAATATAAAGCAATTGTTTTGAAAACAATTGTTAGGCAGTCTTTCCCCTCTGATGAATGGATAATTGTTTTTTTTTATTGATTGATTTGGAAAAAGGGGGGGGGGGGTATTTGTTTGTTTGTTTGTTTTTGTAAAGGGTCTATATTATTATGTTACCGGAGAAGTTTCATGTTTAGTTTGGAAAGTTTTTCTTTTATTTTAGATACAGCGCGCGCGCAAGATTGAGGAGACATCACGTGACGCGGGTTTATATTAAGAAAAACTTAGTCTTTTAATTTCTTTTTAGGTCGGGACCTTGAACAGACAACATGTCTAGAGATGGAATGTACACAATGTTATTTCTTTTGTCATTGTAGGAAATTGACATTTTGATCACAGTTCACCAGCAGTGCATGTTTTGGATTTAATTGTTCCGGTGTAACTTTAATACACATTTAATGATTATTTTTTGATAATGTCCATTTTTCAGCACCTGTTTGTAACACAGATTAGTATTTCAATCTCGGAGCGGACATTTTCTTGTAGGTTTTTACTGAGATTGACGGACCTAGCAAGCGATTTTTACTGCATTGCCATTTCTTTTTTCTAGGAAAAGTCTTGAGAGATATCTGCAAAAAGTTTTTTTATGAACCTTCAGTACATGTATGCCCTGCTGACTGCAAATTTTCAGGTCGATTGGACTTGTAGTTTCAGAGAATATGTGGATTTTTTTTTCAGAAGAGACGTAAGAACAATAATAAAATAAAAATTTTCTTGAATAATTGAGAGTTTGTTCCTTCAATAAACTGTCATAAATAAACAGTCATACATATTGATTGATTGATTAGTTGGTTGATTGATTGGTTGGTTGGTTGGTTTGTTGGTTGGTTTATTAAACACGTTTGATAGGGTCACTTAGAACAAGGGGAAAAAGACCTCAAGAGACCTTGCATCCCGTATTAAACGCATGAAACGGAAACATACATTAAGTGATTGATTGGTTGGTTGGTTGGTTAAACACGTTAGTTAAACATGTTGATTGAACACGTTGGTTAAACACGTTGGCTGGTTAAACACGTTGGAGAGGCTCAATTTAAACAAGCGAAAAAAAAAAATCTTGGATCCCGTATTTAACACATGAAACGGAAACATGCTTTGATTGGTTGATTGGTTGATTGGTTGGTTGGTTGGTTGGTTAAACACGTTGGTTAAACATGTTGGTTAAACACGTTGGTTAAACACGTTGGCTGGTTAAACACGTTTGATAGGCTCAATTTAAACAAGCGAAAAAAAAACCCATCTTGGATCCCGTATTTAACACATGAAACGGAAACATGCATTGATTTATTGGTTGGTTGGTTGGTTGGTTGGTTGGTTGATTAAACACGTTGGTTAAACATGCTGGTTAAACACGTAGTTTAAACACGTTTGATAGGCTCAATTTTAACAAGCGAAAAAAAACCATCTTGGATCCCGTATTTAACACATGAAACGGAAACATGCATTGATTAATTGGTTGGTTGGTTGGTTGGTTGGTTGATTAAACACGTTGGTTAAACATGCTGGTTAAACACGTAGTTTAAACACGTTTGATAGGCTCAATTTTAACAAGCGGAAAAAAAAACATCTTGGATCCCGTATTTAACACATGAAACGGAAACATGCATTGATTTATTTATTGGTTTTTTGGTTGGTTGGTTGGTTGGTTGGTTGGTTGGTTGGTTGGTTGGTTGGTTAAACATGTCGGTTAAACACGTAGTTTAAACACGTTGGCTGGTTAAACACGTTTGATAGGCTCAATTTAAACAAGCGAAAAAAAACCCATCTTGGATCCCGTATTTAACACATGAAACGGAAACATGCATTGATTTATTTATTGGTTGGTTGGTTAAACACGTTGGTTAAACATGTTGGTTAAACACGTTGGTTAAACATATTGGTTAAACACCTTGGTTAAACATATTGGTTAAACACGTTGGCTGGTTAAACACGTTGGATAGGCTCAATTTAAACAAGCGAAAAAAAAACCATCTTGGATCCCGTATTTAACACATGAAACGGATACATGCATTGATTGATTGATTGATTGATTGGTTGGGTGGGTGGTTCGTTGGTTAAACACGTTGGCTGGTTAAACACGTTAGATAGGCTCAATTCAAACAAGCGAAAAAAAAACATCTTGGATCCCGTATTTAACACATGAAACACAAACATGCATTGATTGATTGATTGGTTGGTAAGTTGGTTAAACACGTTGGTTAAACATGTTGGTTAAACACGTTGGTTAAACACGTTGGCTGGTTAACACGTTAGATAGGCTCAATTTAAACGAGCGAAAAAAAAACCATCTTGGATATCGTATTTAACACATGGGACGCAAACATGCATTGATTGATTGATTGGTTGGTTGGTAAGTTGGTTAAACACGTTGGTTAAACATGTTGGTTAAACACGTTGGCTGGTTAACACGTTAGATAGGCTCAATTTAACACATGAAACGGAAACATGCATTGATTGATTGATTGATTGATTGATTGGTTGGGTGGTTGGTTGGTTGGTTGGTTAAACACGTTGGTTAAACACGTTGGCTGGTTAACACGTTAGATAGGCTCAATTTAACACATGAAACGGAAACATGCATTGATTGATTGATTGATTGATTGATTGGTTGGGTGGTTGGTTGGTTGGTTGGTTAAACACGTTGGTTAAACACGTTGGTTAAACACGTTAGTTAAACGTATTTGTTAAACATGTTGGTTAAACACGTTTGATAGGCTCAATTAAAACAAGCGAAAAAAAAGAGACCTTGAATCCCGTATCAAACACATGAAACGGAAACATTGATTGATTGATTGATTGATTGATTGATTGGTTGGTTGGTTGGTTGGTTGGTTGGTTGGTTGGTTGGTTGGTTGGTTGAAATTCAAACACACATAAAACTGTTTAAATAGTGCCAAAACCACATAATTTGATGACCTTGACCTTTGACCTTGTGACCTTCGTCAAGGTCATTGCTCCACAAGGTCATTGCAAAAGACCCTATGGGTCAAGGACTTTTGTTTAAGAGTTTTGCCTAAATATGGCTTTTTAAAAACCATCGATGGGAGTTATGTCCCTTACATGATGGTAAAATCAATATAGTCATAATGTAAAAAAGTTGCCCCTTGAAGTACTTAACATTTTTCACTGCTTAAATTTTCTGTATCTATAAACATTCAAGAATTATAGGGAAATCAAAGACATATGAAAATCTAAAATATGACCTTGACCTTTGACCTTGACCTAATTTTCTAAGTTAGGAATCAGGGGACTCAAATAAAAACATTCCAGGGTTATACGGTTAACGGTTTATGAGTTAAAAAAACATACCGACAAATTTATTCCGTAAAGATAGATAACTCCTATAAAATTTCATCGAATCGCTTCGATCCAAATTAGCCAAAATTTTCTAAGGATGTAACGAACAATTTGTAAAAAGAATTTTGTCGCTATCTTTTTTTGTTACGAAGGAGATGCACACACATGATAAACAGTGAATAGGGAGATAACTCTTACAGAGAAAATTGTTCGTCTTAGCAGGGTGAAATTTGAAAGCGCATAAACTATACGATACAATATGAGAAATATCTAAGCGACATATTGCGAAACAAACATTTATCGCAAGAACAAAAGTTAGCGGAAAAAAAAAAAATAATAATAATAATAATAATAATCAGAACAAATACAATAAGTCTTTCCACAGAAAAGTGGAAAGACTTAATAATAATAATAATCAGAACAAAAACAATAAGTCTTTCCACAGAAAAGTGGAAAGACTTAATAATAATAATCAGAAGAAATACAATAAGTCTTTCCACAGAAAAGTGGAAAGACTTAATAAATATAAATCAATTGCTTTAAAAAAGCAATTGTAGGGGGTCTTTCCCCCTTTAAAATAAATTGAATTTGGGTGTTTGTTTGTTTGTTTGTTTGTTTGTTTCTGTATGGGGTCTATATTATTGTTACCGGAGAAGTTTCATGTTTAATTTTGGAAAGTTTTTCTTTTATTTTAGGTACAGCGCGCGCGCCACATCACGTGACACGGGTTTATATTAAGAAAAACTTAGTCTTTTTATTTCTTTTAAGGTGGGGACTTTGAACAGACAACATGTATAGAGACGGAATGCACACAATGTAATTTCTTTTGTCATTGTAGGAAATTGACATTTTGATGACAGTTCACAAGCAGTGCATGTTTTGGATTTAATTGATCCGGTGTAACTTTAAAACACATTTATTGATTATTTTCTGATAATGTACATTTTTCAGCACCTGTTTGCAACACAGATTATTATTTCAATCTCGGAGCGGACATTTTATTGTAGGTTTTTACTGAGATTTACGGACCTAGCAGGCGATTTTTACGGCATTGCCATTTCTTTTCTCGAGGAAAAGCTTTGAGAGATATCTGCACCAAGTTTTTTTATAAACTTTTAGTACATGTATGCCCTGCTGACTGCAAATTTTGAGGTCGATTGTACTTGTAGTTTCAGAGTACATGTGGATTTTTTTTCAGAAGTGACGAAAGAACAATATTAAATTTCAATTTTTTATGAAACATGATTGATTGATCATGATCATGATTGATTGATTGATTGATTGATTGATTGATTGATTGGTTGATTGATTGATTGATTGATTGATTGATTAGTTGGTTGGTTGGTTGGTTGGTTGGTTAAACACGTTGGATAGGGCCAATTGAAACAGCGAAAAAGAAACAAAGAAGATCTTGGACCCTATATTAAACACACGAGACGGAAACATGATTGATTGATCATGATTGCTTGATTGATTGATTGATTGATTGATTGATTGATTGATTGATTGATTGGTTGGTTGGTTGGTTGGTTAAACACGTTGGATAGGGTCAATCGAAACAGCGAAAAAGAAACAAAGGAGATCTTGAAACCTATATTAAACACATGAGACGGAAACATGATTGATTGGTTGATTAATCATGATCATGATTGGTTGATTGATCATGATCATGATTGGTTGATTGATCATGATTGATTGATCATAATTGGTTGGTTTGTTGGCAAACACACATAAAATTCTTCAAGTCGTGCCCCAAATCACATATGTACATGACCTTGACCTTTGACCTTGTGACCTTTGTCAAGGTCATTGCTTCACAATGTCATTGCAAAAGACCCTATGGGTCAAGGACCTTTTGTTTAAGAGTTTTGCCTAAGAATGGCTTTTTATAAACCATCAATGGGGGTTATGTCCCTTACATAATGGTAAAACCAATACAGTCATAATGTAACAAAGTTGCCCCTTGAAGTACTCAACATTTTTCACTGCTTAAATTTTCTGTATCTATAACCATTCAAGAATTATAGGGAAATCAAAGACATATGAAAATCTAAAATATGACCTTGACCTTTGACCTTGAGCTTATTTTCTAGGTTAGGACCCAGGGGACTCAAATAAAAACATTCCAGGGTTATACGGTTAAAGGTTTATGAGTTAAAAAAACATACCGACAAATTTATTCCGTAAAGGTACATAACTCCTATAAAATTTCATCGAATCGCTTCGATCCAAATTAGCCAAAAATTCCTGAGGATGTAACGAACAATTTGTAAAAAGAATTTTGTCGCTTTCTTATTTTGTTACGAAGGAGATGCACACACATGACAAACAGTGAATAGGGAGATAACTCTTACAAAGAAAATGGTTCGGCTTAGCAGGGTGAAATTTAAAAGCGCATAAACTATACGATACAATATGAAAAAAATCTAAGCGACATATTGCGAAACAAACATTTATCGCAAGAACAAAATTTGGCGGAAGAAAAAAAAAAAATAATAATAATTATCAAAACAATGTATTTTGATATGAAAAGTTGTGAAACTAAGTTTAAAATGTCATTTCAATCGTCAAATGATAGCTCCTAGTAAGCTGATTCCAAAAATATATTGTTTCCATACATTTTTTTTAAATAAGGGAGATAATTTGTTACTTCCGGTTTGAAAAATGTTACTTCCGATTATATTTGAATATTTACTTGACACTGATTCCAAAAATATCTGGTTCTATATACTTTTATATTAATAAAGTACAAAAAAATAGCTATTTCCGGTTTACAAAAGGTCACTTCCGGTTGTTTTTTACAAGGTTAAATGGTTTGATACCTTTTTCTAAAAGTTGTATATCTTTATCATGTATACATATAGAATAAAAGCAAAGGTCAAAATCTAGAACGTCAAATTAAGCTATGACCTTGAGATCAATTTCAAGGTCATAAACCAAGGACCTCAAATCAAAAGACCATAGGTCTTTATTATATTTAGTTAATGAGTTATATCACCAAACGCGTATTTTTAAATACAAGAGGGGAGAAAACTCCCTTTTACATTCAACGTACGCTTGCAATCAAAATTTACATCTTACGACATGTCGCAACTAACAATTTAGTAAAAATAATTTGTTGATATCTTATACAGTCTTTGGATATAAGTGAAAATAAGCCAAATTCAAATATTAGAATATGACCTTGACCTTTGACCTTGACCTAATTTTCATTTTTTGGGACCAAGGACCTCAAATCAAAAGATCCTAGGTCTCTATCACTTATGATTTATAAGATAGAAATTCATATCACTTATATCAGATGCATAAGGGGAAATAACTCTCATATGGAGCGGTCATATCGCTTCGGTCAAAATAGGACAAATCATGCGAAGGATATAACGAGCAATTTTGTAAAATAAATATGTCATTATCTTTTACGGTTGCGAAGGAGATGCGCTAACAAGGAAAACAGTGTTTGGGGAGATAACTCCTACAAAGAAAAGTATTCGTTTACGCAGGGTAAATTTCAAAAGCGCATAAACTGTTCGATATCATATACCAAATATCTAAGTGACATATTGCGAAACAAATGTTTATCGCAAGAACAAAATTAGGCGGAAGAAAAAAAGAAAATAATCAGGAGAAAAACAATAGGTCTTTCCACACAAAAGTGGAAAGACCTAATAATAATCAGAACAAATACAATAGGCTTTCCACAGAAAAGTGGAAAGACCTAATAATCAGAAGAAAAACAATAAGTCTTTCCACAGAAAAGTGGAAAGACTTAATAATAATAATCAGAACAAATACAATAGGCTTTCCACAAAAAAGTGGAAAGACCTAATAATAATAATCAGAACAAATACAATAAGTCTTTTCACAAAAAAGTGAAAAGACTTAATAACTGTATTTACCTAGATAAAACTAGCAATCCTCATTTGATTGACCAAAAAAAAAAATTTAGCACTTATACAATTCTTTTTTCAAGTCACTATTAACAAGACAAATAAATCTTTTAAGGGGGTCTACATTCTTCATATCATGTATATATGGTGTTGTCTTTTTCCTTACATTAATGATTTTTTAAATGTGACTGTGTACTTTCATTGAAGGGTTACTGTCTTATTGAGGCTCACACCATCAGCTGACCATACTTTATGTCATCAATTCTTTAAAGTCAGACATCATGGACATAGTTTTTCCTCTCTTAAACACAACATTTCTTCTGTTCATGTTAATATGAAATGTATTGATACTACAAACAATGTACAAACATGACAAAGAAAAGTTTAATTAAGGAATGAAAAAATAAAATAAATAAATGCACTGTTACTATATAGATGCTGTTGACTTTCCCTTTGTCCAGGGCATATAATGAATAAACCTTTGTGATGTAAATATACATGTACTGTTCCAAGACTTAACCCTCCTAGTTAATGTTTTAAATCATTGGGTTTAATAAATTTTACATCTTTTGTGCTACCCGGCAGCTACCCTTTGTACTTTTTACTTATGTACAGTCTGCATTAGATAATGCTTTGCAGCTCAGATAACACTTTCTGTATTTAATTAAGTCATTTATCCAATTTCTTTTAATAAATCAATATTCAGATTACATTTAAAATATGCATTTTTATATCCAAAATAATAGTATATCCTGTGGTTTAATTTTTTTCTTAGAATAAGATTATAATTTGTTTTGAAAAAAATTATCATTATTTTGAAGAGGACAATTATAATCATGATAATTTGTTAACATCATTATAAAATCATCTTCAAAATACCTTTATAACATGTATAATATATTTAATGACATATTAAATTTCATCCCCAAGGCAATAAACTATTGTGTCTTAATTTGTATATTAGCTACATCATGTATATAAGAATTTCTGATTATTTATAATACCTATCCAGTGTTAACATCCTCATTATTACCTATCTTAATGTCACATTTGCATGGTCATGTTCAGAAAATACAAATATTTTAATTATTTATTTTGAATTTTAATAAAAAATAATGTTTATACTAAATTAGTAGACATGTACATAAAATGCAGTTAACACAGAAAAGTTTATGACAACTTACTTGATAATACCACATCTATTTTATAAAATACTTTAAAAAAAGTTAATCTCATGTTAACATAAAAAAATATGCATACAGATAGATTTGTATGTTATGTTTTGCTGACATATTGAATGTAAACATAAAATAATTATGTAGAAAATGCAAAAAATCTGCAGTCAGATAAGAATGCACATGATCAAAGGAGATGTGGGATATATATATGTATCAATAATGCATCATCCCAACAGTTAGGCAACAATAAAGTAACCAAAACAAAAATTGTACATGAGTCAAAAAATATGACTCATGATTAGAAAGTCCTTAAACCATTGTGGAATAAAGGACCATTGTATGTTACTACTTTTCAGTTAGATAACATGTAATGCATAAATGAATTTTGAAAAACCATGCTAACAGGGTACAATTTATATAAACATTTCGCATGAAAATATATAGTTTAGGTTCAAAGTATTTCAAATTATAGTGATTTAATAATCTATGTTAAATCTAAAAAGAATAAAATTATGATGCCAACTTTGCACATTTAATGTGTTTTTTTTTTTATTTAATTTTATATTTAATTTAAAACAATGTAGCAATTAACATGATGAAATTCTTATAGATATTTTATTCATTGTAATTTTTGAGAAAAGAGGCAACAACCTACATAATATAAAAACGAAGATTTGGTATGATTGCTAATGAGACAACTGTCCACAAGAGACCAAAATGACACTCATTGGCGGATCCAGGGGGGTTCTGGGGTTGGAACACCCTTTTTTTTTGGCCGATCAATGCATTTGAATGGGGACATATAGTTGGAACCCCTCCTTTTTGTCCCGAGTTTGGACCCCCTGTTTGAAATGGCTGGATTTGCCCCTGACACAGACATTAACAACTATAGGTCACCGTACGGCCTTCAACAGTGAGCAAAGCCCATACCACATAGTCAGCTATAAAAGGCCCTAATAAGACAATGTAAAACAATTCAAACGAGAAAACTAATGGCCTTATTTATATAAAAAAAAAATGAACGAAAAACAAATATAACACATAAACAAATGATTACCACTGAAATACAGGCTCCTGACTTGGGACAGTCACATACATATATAATATGGCAGGGTTAAACATGTAAGCGGGATCCCAAACCCTTGTTCAATATATGAATCCTTAAGTACATGATAAAACAATTACTTATGGAATTAGCACAATTTTTTTAAATGGCAAATGTTTATGACTCTGTGCATTGTTTCAGGAACATTTATTTAATAATCTTGTTTTATTTTGATGATTAATGCTATTTTAAACTATCTAATACCTTTTCACTTCCAATGCCTTATATTATCAAATATATTAATGTTTTGTTTTCCATGATTTGGGAATTATTAAAAATTTGAATGAAAATGCACACTTGCTAAATAAGTCACTATTTAATTTAAAGTAAATAATTTTCATAACATTTTATGATCGAATCATATGTTTTTGAAATATGCATGTTTTTTCAATGGAAATTGTGACGTCAAAATGCATTTTAATAGAACGAAAAACTATCAGCTGATAGAGCAAAACCAGGGAAATACTAGCATGACTAGTAATCCAGTATAACTTTAGAAACACATTTATATGGATACGTACATGTAAAGATTGGTTGGTTATTGGTTATAAAAAGTCCAGTGACAAGTATTTCATGCAAGTTTAGGACCAGAGTTAGCAATACATACATGTACATGTTAACGTACAATATGTACACTACATGATTAATAGGTCACAGCGGCAGATCCAGAACTTTTCATAAGGGGAGGGCCCGCTGACTGACCTAAAGGGGGGGGGGGCGGATCCAGTCATGCTTGAGTGGTTCCCTATATAATCGACCAATTTTTTTTCACGAAAGGGGGGAAGGGGGATGTGGATCAACATATCGTTCAATTAAAAGGTCATCCCACACAATAAAAGTTTACCAATGTCCCACATGTTACAGTATAACAGTAAAAGGATGAAGATCAAGAGTGACCTTTTTTCATTCCATTCAGGGTGATGTATGCAAAATAAATAAGGGATAAAATGACATACACATGATAATCATGATAGTAGGGGGTGGGGAACGGTGTCCCTTATGACTTTCAATGATGCACAAATTTAACAATCTCAAAGTCTATATTTGCCCTGGAACATGCAACTATGTACGAGTGTGGTGATATAGAACGTCGATTCATAGCCTATCGCAGTATCTCAATATCTACATAGAAAGAACAAACAGCTGACAAATATGCACATTTTTCCTTCAAATTTTGATCCATGATTATTCGATAGACATGCTTTAAATTTTAAAATATTGTTAATTTCTACTCACCGATTGTTATTTCAGCTCAGATTATTGTACATGTGGTCTAACATCTATAGTTTCCTGTGTAAAAATATAGTTTGCCGACCTCATCTGAGTTTTTTTTTTTTGCCGACAAAAAATTAAAGTGGATAAAATGTTTACAGTGTAGAATTGTTTTCTGTTTTTAATGAAACTTTACAGATTTGATTATTTATATTTCTAATCATCGGAAATGTCCATCAGGGAGTATTTTGAATTAAACTGTTTTATAATGCTGTACAATATTGGTAACTTAGTCATAATCTTTAAATTTACTTCAGGTACACCCATGGTACATTTTCTATTCAGCAAAATGTATAAAAACATTTTAAAGTATTTTGAATAAATCCATTATCATTTTCTCATTCTTCTGCAATGATATTAAAACTCTATTTTAAACGAGAGCATCTGGTATTTCAAACCAGTTATGAACGAAAATGTTATAAACAGATATTAAAAAATAAAACGTAAGGATACCTAAATGATTATTTAAAGTCAAACGCACATATCAAAAATGAACGGACAATGTTACGGCAATAAACGGAAAACGACAAAAGACAAACAACGATTGCAAAATAAGTAAATAAAAAGCATAACAAGTTAACATTCGCAAAATAAATGATAATAGTATTAGTTATGGACTATTTCACAACTATATCAAATCTTGAGACCCGGGTGAGACGTAATGTTTTTTACACGGATCGACTACCGTTACGCTAAAATATTTGTATTAAAAACATTTGCGACTGTATCAACCTATGAAGTGTTTGTTTTAAACATTTAACGACTGTGTCAACCTTTTATAAGTTGTAATAAACATTTAATGACTGTGCCAACCTTTCGAAAGTTGTAGCAAACACTCAACGACTGTCCCAACTATAAAAACGTTGTGACAAACATTTTTTAACTGCATCAACGTCTGAAAAGTTGACACAAACAAAGGACAAGGTATGATAAGGGCCGTTTCTGGCGCCCCTTTTTCGAGAATTTTTAAACTTTGAAATTGAAACCCATCACGCCTGTGTAATGAACTGCAGTATATGATCGTCCATGTAGAACTTTATTTTTAGATGTTATGTACTCAAATATGTTCAAACTGAGACCTTGAAAAGCCCTAAACGGCGAAAAGTGAAAAAAATCTACAATTTCGTCATGTTCGGAGACAAAATTTTACATCAGCGCCAACGTAGACCATCTTGAAATTTTCAACCATCAACTGTACTCTTATGTATCTTTCACATAATACAATATCATGGTGGTCTACGTTGGCGCTCATGTCAAAAAATTTGAAAAATAATCCGATTGTTTACATATTTTGACAAGTCATTATAATACGTCAAAGTGAACGGCACGGGTACGAAATTATTCCGGATCCATAATTGATTAGAATACTACGTACGGATTGTTTTATGTCGTATCCAGTCATCAAGACATGTCACTCTCTTAAAAAAATATGTTGTACGTGAAATTAGACCCATAATGATTAAAATAGTCTAACACTAAGCAGCAAAATACAGAGTTGTGTCCCTTGAAATATGGTGAATTAATTTTTATTCATTACAATTTTCAAATATTCAACGAAATCTTACAAATGAATTTTATAATAAATTCTCAATATATTCAAACTCTTTTTTGTAGTTCTGAATAAAATTATTTCATCAAAACGTATATATTTTGCTTTTTGAAGTTTTCTATTTAACCATCTACAGAAAAATATATTTATGTATCATATCCATTTCGTGCACATCTACTTTCACTTAAATCCTAGGGACGACATCAAAAGATCGATGTAGGATAAAAAACTTAAATCAAACAGTTTGGGGGTGGGGTGTAAAAATTCTACAAGTTTTGTATATCTAAAATCGATTTTTACATATATCCCTATTGGTAAATCAATTTTTCCTACATTAAGTTAAGAGGGGGTGGGGGTGTCAGTGAAAAAACTATGTGAATTAAGTTTTTTATCCTACATTGAACTTTTGATGTGGTCCCTTAGGTCTGCACATGTTCCTTGGCCATAATATACACTGTAGTAGCTATAAGAACAGAGAACTAAGAATACTAAAATCACTTGTTGATAGACAAAGATCTGCAGGGGCGTAGCCCCTGTGTTAATAAAGTGGAATCACCAACCGAAGGGCGAAGGGTCTGAGTGGATGTAAGAAATTTTGTAAAGTTCAAATGAAGTGGATGTAAGCAAAGATGTATATAAAAAAAACATAATCATAAACACAATACTATATCATGTGGAGTTAGCCTAAACATATCAAAATAATGCTTCATACTTTTGAATTTCAAACTTGAATGAAGTCATATTAAATCTGGTCAGCAAAAAAGGAATCCCTAACGACGTTTCTTCTTAACAGCAAATGCATCAATAACTTTTTTCAAAATCAATTTCCCAATGTGTGTATGCATGAAGGATGGACAGACTAGAAAGTCTTTCTGTATAGATATGTATTGTAGAGCGGACATAAGTTATCACTCTTCTCATTACGCTAAAAATTCTATCTGCTGTTGCTGTTGTCACCGGCATTGTTACTAGAATCAGCAGACAAATGTAAATGTTTGGATATAAGTCACTGTTTGTCATTGGCAGAGTTTCCGAAAGAGAGGATGGCTTTGAGTCCGCTGCTATATCCACCTTAAAATCCATCGTTCAACTTCCTCGCGAAACTACATTGTTAACAATAAGGTCATTTATATACGTCTCAAATGATATGTTGATTGCTTCCTAATTAATCCTATTTGGCTTTGTTGATTTTAAATACTGGGCAGAAAACCGCTCTTCGTTAGAAACCAATCTGCGTGTAAGTTGGTGTTTCAGGAGATTAAAAAATGGTAGAAACATTGCACGTTTCCAGTACTGACTGGGCGTTTCAGGTGGTACATTTACACGATCGATGTCGCAGTCTCTCTCTTTTTTTGTGTGAAAACGACGTGGATGCACGTGCTGTCGTGCCTCCTGGTAGCTACGCCCCTGATCTGCGTACAGTACTAAACTAATAGGCGAAACATGTGCAGTCAGTATTAAATCCAAAGTATGGAATGTAATTATAAAAATTATGTATTTCCAGTCTATTTATATATCGGTACACTAAAGATTTTTCTTATATATGTGTCAGAGCACTCTTTTGACAAGAACTAATCATAAAATATAAGTACACATGTAGCATTCAATTGACTCAGATCCTATATGGATTATCAAATAAAACATGCTTTAGCGAAATTACTTTTAACATATTTTACTTGCATAAATACAAATTGGATAAGACCCATGACAAACAAACTTATGAAGTATGCGCGAAAAAAAAACATGTGTATTTCTTCGAATGTGTATTTTGTTTAGTCTGGAGTTCTATGAAAGTGACAAAATTTCATGCCAAACCTATACCGATTCCTGGAGTGCACTGGTACTTCTTACCTAGCTGTTTAATGTACATGTAAACTATGTCCTCTTAATTCGATTTCACATTCCTCCTCTCCTCACGGGACAAAATGTCGAGCACGTTAAAAACTTTGTTAATTTATATTTGTCCGTCCGTTCGTCTGTTTCTGTCCGGACATATACGTCTAACTTTCGCCTTCAATTTTTGACCTAAAAAGCTTTTATATATAATAGAGGTGTGTACGTCTACAGGGTTTTGATTTTTTTTTTTTATTTTCTTTAAATGTCCGGTATTTTTGGTACAAACTATATATATATAAAGAGTCGGTTATCCTCCTACAGTTTTTGAGATACAGCTTTTATACCTAATAGGTTTATTGTAGACATAATTGAAGCATGTATTGCCATCGGATTTTTATTATTCTTCAAACATTCTAAAAATGTCAGATTTTTTGACTTAGTCAATATTTCTTGCTATTTAAAAAACAATAAGGGTAGTTGTTGAATATTCATCAAAACGGTAGTTGAACTTGTTTTCCCTCTCACTTGCTATTGAAAGCACAACTTGCACTACTAGTACTACAGTTTAATGTCCCAAATGCAATAAATAAGATTTTTTTAGTAACTTCAAATATTCATTCAATACCGGAGAGGTTGAATTTGGTGAATACTACAGCCGATTCCATTGAGTGTGAAGTCAAAGGTAATATTCTTAGTGAGCTTGCTTGTTAGATGAACCACAATCTATCTGTTTGATGGACTATGCTTCTTCGAAAGGAGGGTAGTAAACCTGACATAATAATGACTTCACGGTTCAGCTAGCAAGCAAGCTTACCAAAGATTTTACCTTTGGCTTCACACTAAATGAAATCGACTGTAAATCTTGAAAGTTGAAACCTTTTGGCTGGACATTCAGTCCTGTAAGCGAAGACATTCAGAATTAAAATAATAAATAGATCAACATTGAAAGTAGAAATTAAGGTTGAAAACGAGTGCACCCGCATGAGCGGGGATCATACTCACAACCTCAGTGTTGACTGGCTAGTAATTACAGAAGAAGTAACTTCTTAGACCACTCGGCCACAGAGACCTTTTAATAAAGTATGTCTACTTTTCTAATCAAATTCGAATGTTTGGGGTTTCATGAAATACTACTTACCAACAACTGTTTCATTAAAAAAAGCATAACATTTTGGATAGATAAGGAGATGTGGTACATGTATGATTGCACATGATACTATACACCGGCGATCAATGTGCTAATTTCAGGATATACATCGTAGAAAGAATGAATTTTTAGAGAAGCTTGAAGATGTTCAAACCTCTTTCGTCTACATATCTTAATGAGTTTTTAACGTCTTCAACCCTGACCTCATCATAAACTTTAAACTTTGTTTTCAGCATTTCAGTCTTTAAAAGATTCTGTTAAGTGTTAGAAAGTTCACAGTGTACGATTCTTTAAGTGACAAACAATGACATTTATTTGCTATACTCTGATACTGAAACTTCAACAGTAGTGTGATAATTTGGTATCTAAGACTAGATTGTTTATATTGGTTACAGTTCGGTAGAAGCCTTATTTTATGCATTGTATATATACTTTAATAAAACATAGAAAAGAGTAAGATGTTTCGCGGGTACACTTTGGGTCAGGTCGAATGTAAAGGGGTGTTCCTTATGAAACTCAGATATGAGTAATGAGACACTTTGGAAGAACACCCCTCCTATAATGATGGTACGGCTACCATTGGGGTATAAAAGCTGGAGAGATTCCTAGCTCAGGGTTGATTGTCATAAGTCTTCGTAGACATAAGACCAAGGTACGGTACGTTGGTATTCGAGATCGTAGTCTCGTTTACATTAGATTTAATAAATAATATTACTAAGTGTAATAAAGAACAGGTTGGTTCCTGTTAGAAATACGGACTTGTACGTTTACAACCTGAACCGTATTGTACCGTATAGGACAAGTGTGAGTCTGTGTGACCACCTTATAAAGTACATAATTGTACCAACGGAACAAAGACAAGTGTGTAAACTTGTAGGGTACATTATTGTACCAGGAGGACAAGTTTGTTCCTGACCTAGGACAAATTTGTACCAGTTGTATATTTATATTAAAGTAGAATTGTTTATAGCTAGTTTATTAAAGATTGCAAAGAGCAGTTGTACATATTTTGGTTCATTGACGTTAATTTATAAATAAAGATTGTTTGTTATATATTTTGTAAACAGAACAATTTTGGATCCAGTATCAAACTGGTAACGAACACATTCTAAATAGAAATAGACACGCTTACCCTGTGTACACGTTACAGTAGTTTTAATCCATTTGCGTTTTTTAATGTACCGGTAATCATCATGTAAATGTGAAATGCTATATTCATAACTTCAACAACTATTATTTATGAATTATAAGTGTGACACTTCTTATATAAGTTTTTTTATGCCCCAGTTATGGGCATTATGTTTTCTGGTCTGTGCGTTCGTCCGTTTATCCGTCCGCCCGTCAGTCCGTTCGTCCTTCTGTCCCGCTTCATGTTAAAGTTTTTGGTCGAGGTAGTTTTTGATGAAGTTGAAGTCCAATCAACTTGAAATTTAGTACACATGTTCCCTATGATATGATATTTCTAATTTTAATGCCATATTAGAGATGTTGCCCCGTTTAATACGGTATACTATACTGGGGACACATTCTTGTTTATTTTACCTACTAACATGTTAATGTTTATACTTACTAATTATCATGTGACAATATGATTTGTATTTATCCTTTTTTTTTTAATAAACCGACCATTTCCTTGATAGCTATCTTTTATTTAATACTAAAATTGAGAATAAAATGGGGAATGTGTCAAAGAGACAACAACCCGACCATAGAGCAGACAACAACCAAAGGCCACCAATGGGTCTTCAATGCTGCGAGAAACTTCCACACCCTGATGCATCTTTCAGAGGCATCTTTCAGCTGGCCCCCAAACAAATATGTATACTAGTTCAGTAATAATTGACGTCATACTAAACTCCAAATTATACACAAGAAACTGAAATTAAAAATCATACAACACTAACAAAGGTCAGAGACTCCTGACTCGGGACATGCGCAAAAATGCTGCGGGGTTAAACTTTTTTTTTTTAGATCTCAACCCTGCTTTTGGTAACAGCATATGATTTAATATTTACATCATCAAGATATAATAATAATGCCAAAAACATACATGTACTTTGGTTTACAAAAAAAAGCCAAACATTATTTAACCGTTGCTAAGCACTATTTTGGTTGCTAATCTTTGTATAAGCATGATATACAATTGACTTGCTTTCATTTCTTACTGCTAGTTATTCTTGCATGTATTTACCAATCTAACCTGATTTTATTCTAATTTGTACAATTAAAAATCAAAAGTTTTTTTTTTGTAGTTCAATTTAGTTTCTATTTTTTTTTTTTTGGCTGTTGCTAAGCAACTTTTAGGTTGCTATGGTCAATTTCATTTTCTTGAAAAAAATAATGATGATTCAGACATCATATATATGAAAGAAAAATCATTTACAGTAGCTAAATCTTTAAATATTGCTATATTTATACCTCATATGGCCGAAATTACAAATTTTTGAACCGTTGCTAGGTTGTTGCTAAGCATTTTTTAAAACTGAAATTGAAGTGACTTTTCGTTTGCAAACTCAAGTTAGTGTTAAACAAACAATATTATTTTGAATTATGCAAATGTGTAATGAGAAAGCAATGCATGTGTGATAATTTGGCTATTTATTTAAACCGTTGCTAGGCAACCTTCCTTTCACCGGAACATAAAAAAAAATTATAGTTTTGAATAGTTTCTACACTAAGGCTATGAATGATGTATATATAAACTTATTTGGGAAGGGGGCCAAAAACGCCTCTTATCATACCTTGTCCTTTGAACTGTCCCAACTATTAAAAGGTTGGAACAGACATTATGCAACTGCCACAACTATTAGAAAGACTGTAGTAAATAGATTTTGACTGTGACAACACCTTAAACCACTGTGACAGTTCATAAATGACTGTTGGTAGCATTTTTTGACTTTCACAACCCGTAAAAAAGAAGTTGGAATAGACATAAATGAACTGTTGCAACGGAATTTGATAGATTTGACAGTCATAACCAGTCTTTCACAGACTAAAACAGTCGTACAACGACTGTTACTGGTATGGACAGTTGTTTTTTCGTCCAGTAGTGTATACTACATGCATTTTCTATAGACTTCATCAAATAAACAGGTAATTTATCCATATTAATAATAATTCTCTAGGTTAATATCTAGGTCGATGTTACAGTAATAAACAATCGACTTAATATGTCTTTGTGAAACAGGGACATCACAGTTTTCAACATAGAAACACCACTTTATACTAGTAAACTCTGCAGCCAAAACATGAATACGGATCCTGGAAATCCTGGAAATCCTACATGTATTGGAGATTTACTTTCCTGTTGAAATTAACGTCCTTGCTTATCAAAGGTGCGTTCAAAACATTCTCAGATGTCGTCTTTCCTTATACTAGATTTTTCTCAAACTATTGAACTGAATATGACAAAACTTGACAGAAATGCTTGAAATAACCAGTATTACAAAGAAAAAAGTCACATTCAGTTTATTGAACGATAATGTCTTGTATATTATGTCTCAAAATAATAGAATTAATTCACGGAAAGTGGTTTACAATCATGATGGATATAATAAATACAATATAAATACAATACCTTTTTAACAGTCAGATACCTGCACTAAATGACTATGTTAAGGTTTAAATCCTTCATTACTAGTCGTGACTCTTTTTATGCACATCTAGTTTAAATAATTTATAATTTGTTTTGTTATAATGACAGATGGGTGTTTGAATCTGTCAAAGCTTTGAATACTAATTAAACATTTATGGAAATCAATAGAAATGTGGGTCACGTCATAACGTAATGTAGAATGCATTGTTATGGGTTGGAACAATAAAGTCTAATAGTCAAACAATTTTAAAATACCGTTATAATTACCAATTTCCAATATGTAATTAGTCTATTACGATCAAGGTAAACCTGAATATTAAACAAAAAAATTACAAAAACAATAATAGCGTAATTCCAGTCATTAAACGTATTGACATTCTATCGTTTCATTTCAATGCAATTTGTCAAAAACAAACACCCAATGAATGAATCTGATATACATAACACGAGAAAATGTGATATGGATGCCAATGAGACAACTCTCCACAAGACAACAAAATGACACAAACAATAACAAATATAGGTCACCGTACGACGTTTATCAACGAGCAAAGTCCAGACTGCAAAGTCAGCTATAAAAGGCCCGAAAAATGACAAAAGTAAAACAATTCCAGCGAGAAAACTAACCGCATTATGTATCCCAGTTCAATAGTAAGATATGTGTTCCCACCTTATGATTGTAAGAATGAATGCTACCTGACAAATGTATTGTCAATCTACCTTTTTTGTTTTGTTGCCAAAAAAAAATGTCTAATGCCCCAATTTTTTTCCATTCTGATTTGTCGGCGTGGTTCATCTAAACAGATGATATGTATCAATTTGTTCATATATGTATTTTCTTGATTTATAATTTACTAAAGCCTTCATGCTATCAAACGTATAATAGAAAAGAAAAACAATCGATAAGGGGTATTTATAAATAACACAACATCAATGCATGGACGGCAACATGAAAAAACACACACACAAAAGAAACCGCGCTTGTATTGCTATTATTTAACTTAATGTCATATATGGCTATCATAATTGAAAGTTAAGAAAGTTAAGAAACAGAACACCGAATTACCACTATCAAAGTTCGTTTTATTTATTTCTTCCACATTACTCATTCAGGATAAATCAAAACAACACAACTCATGCATACGGCATGCTCAATTAACATTATTTTCTAAATGTGAAAGCCAGAGATTAAGATTTGGGATAGCAATCTATCATCCTAAAAGGAAGAACAATGATAGACGATGTCCATTCACTTAAGTGTTGTGTGCTATTCTCGTTTCTTGTAGGGGATGGTTTGTAAGAGTTTGATAGAATTACATGTACTAGGAGATGGCTTTGACAATTATGCCTGAAATATCTTAGATTATGGTTTCAAACTACAGCCAGATCAGAATTGGATTGAATGAATGAATAACGTTTATAAACAAACAAATGTTAACACAAGCTAACCCTTTAATTGTATATCAAACATCCAAAAAATGCTTTAACTAATCCTTCGCTATCTAGAATTGTAAAATAGTAAATGAAGGCAATAATAGTTTACTGCTGTTCCACATATTGGTATAAAATGTATATCAAGCCGGCCGATTTACATTAAGATAATAATGCTTACATTTATTTTCTACCACAATTTCATTAGAAGGAACAAATGTTTTGATTGCATTTTTGTTAACCAATATTTTTTTTAAATATGGAATATAAAATTGAGAATGGAAATGGGGAATGTGTCAAAGAGACAACAACCCGACCAAATAAAAAACAACAGCAGAAGGTCACCAACAGGTCTTCAATGTAGCGAGAAATTCCCGCACCCGGAGGCGTCCTTCAGCTGGCCCCTAAACAAATATATACTAGTTCAGTGATAATGAACGCCATACTAATTTCCAAATTGTACACAAGAAACTAAAATAAAAATAATACAAGACTAACAAAGGCCAGAGGCTCCTGACTTGGGACAGGCGCAAAAATGCGGCGGGGTTAAACATGTTTGTGAGATCTCAACCCTCCCCCTATACCTCTAACCAATGTAGAAAAGTAACCGCATAACAATACGCACATTAAAATTCAGTTCAAGAGAAGTCCGAGTCTGATGTCAGAAGATGTAACCAAAGAAAATAAACAAAATGACATAATTTGCTTTCTTTCATTTATTTGCTAAGCATCTTGAGTAGAGATATCTCAGAAATAGTATGATTACGAAGAACTGTATTGTCTTCTTTTTCCTGGTATAGTAGCAAAAACTAACAAGGATCGTTTTTGTATTCTTTATTCTAAATTTACTTTATAAAGTCTATCTTGATACATTCTATATCAAAATCGTTCAGGTTTCATGTTTTCTTTCGCTATAACTAATCAAAATGTGTATTTTCCCCACGGTCTATGGGTTGAAAACAAACTCAGTGACTTATAAGTTTGAAACATTAGTGAAGATATAACAATATCATTTTAGACATTTCATGTGGGTATACAATGCATATTACAACTGATGTTCTGTCTGTCAGTCATGACTTTCCATTGTATATAGCTAAATTCATACTAGTCCAATATTACAGAATATGCATGTACACTTTTTGAAATATAATGTTCCTGCATGTGAACAATACAGAATTCATACGAATCTATTATTCTAAATCAGCGGAATGGTACATGGTCACAAAATCAAACGCAGTAGAAATATGATCAAATGCTATGGTTTAGAAAATGCAATTATCTTCTAGAATTAACAAATGGATCAGCAGACAGTAATTTTGAGGTTTCTTTTTTATATTAATACCGACAAATATCTAACATCAATTAAAAACAATTTTTTTTACAGCTTTTTAATAAATGAGCGAATAATAGAGTATACTGTTTAAAAAAAAAACATATCAATCGAGTCGATCTTCTTTAATTGCGAAAATAATTATATCAGCATTTTATCTATAAGTATATAACTTCGGTTGGCAATGTTTGTTGGCGTAACCACTTCATTTCATCACCTTACATTTGCACATTGTATATTGTGTTGTATCAGCTATATCGTATACTACACATATCCATGATCTGAATTGTAGACGCACGATATATCAAAACATCAACAGTATGAGTGATAAAATTCCTGGTGTGCGGTTCATGTCGTGTCATTTTTATCAAATCTGAAATTATATCAATTTAATAAATGATATAAATTATGCAGTATTGAAGAATTTAGAATTCATAAATTTCATGTTCGTCAGAAACTAAATCAACTGAAGATATTTCTAAATTTTTCCATATCTGACGCAAAACAATCTTTTACATTTTGTATGTATTTCTATCATTTTAAATAGAATTGTATAATTTCTTTACATTTAAACACAATGATACACATTTGTACGTAGTACGTTTTTTCAGTGTAGAAAAAGAGAAATATGACTGGAAATATTTACAGTTCATAAACAATTGATAAACGGATATTTAACTTAATTCATAATAAACCAGTATACAATTTATATATAAGGAAACACTTTAAAAGAGGGACAAAAGATACCAGAGGGACAGTCAAACTCATAAATCGACAATAAACTAACAACACCATGGCTAACAATGAAAAGGACAAGGTGTATGCACTACTGTTGAACACTACTTGTTTTGCACTAGTGCAACGCCTCAGAATATGAGAGACATAGTAATAGAACAGATTAATACGGAATAACAATATTAACCTAAGACAACTACCTCCTCTTGGGAAATATTCTGTTCTGTCAGTTTATCAGCTGTAGATAGAGAGTTCGATTCTTACTGTTGTTTAGAGAATAAATCATCTTGTTCATTACTCTCTTAGCGATGTGGGACATACAGTGGTGTCATTTAGATGCTTCAAAGCTTTTTCGTACACTTTTTTCCCACGAACCGAATTAAAAAATGTAATATATTAAATCATCAAAAAGTCTGACTGCCCATATTCCCAAATGGGACGTCATGAGGTTAATCACAAATTTGAAATTAAATGTGGTGTATGCATAGTCAGATAATTTATAAAGATGACAATAAAATGCTTACAATTCCTTTGACGAAAAAAGGGTATCATGTTTGTATCAAATTATAACGTGTGATCTTGCAAAAGTTGCAAAATACTAGACATGCCATAGAAATATTCAAACTAATAAGTCAAATACAATCATTGCTAAATATAACTACAGAAACTTGTTTTAATCTAATTTTGTCTGATTAAGAAGGAATCAAATCTCCATCCGAGTGACTATGTGGAAAAATGATACTATAGATCAAGTCCTCAGCAAAGATATAAAGATATTGGTTGCTATAACCAACACAAAAATAAAAGCTGAGTCAAAGTTATTTTTTTTTACTTCTACCTTCTCAGTATTTTTCATATATCCATAGACATGTCAGAATAGACATTAATGCATGGTTATTGTCAAGTGCGAAAATACAAAACTGCTGATTAAGAAAATGAACAAACAAATCTATCCTTGTTTTCTTATAATAAACAAAAATTGAAACATTACAATAAGTCTGAAAGTCTGTCTAATACAAATGTCTTATGTTTTCAGAAATGGATCACTTAAATGTCATATTAAGTAACAGCATCAGTATTAAGTGATCAATAATATATAATATGGGAGTTTCCGTACAATCCTTCCACCAAAGCATGTCGTATTTCAAATAGTTTATAGTTTGAATGATAATAAACCCTTGTCTTTTTCAATTTATTTACAATGCTTGTAAAAATCCTCTACAAAGTACATATATGCAGAACTGGTATGATTGCTCCAAATACACAAATCAACTAATGACATTGTTGTTGACATCTGTAAGCCACTATATGGCTTTCAAAAATGAGCAAAACCCAAACAAGAAGGTTGACAATATGTGTTATGAGACACACATGAAATAAAACCTAACTCTTTTGAAAAAAAACATTGGCAATCAACTCTTCTATGTTTCGAAACATTGCTAAATATGCTAACGACATTTGTATCTTTTTCTAGTATTTTGATATAGCTATGTCTAAAGTTGGATAATTCCACTACTTATTCTTGTTTGCATTTTTTTTAATCAATAAGAATGTATTAGAAGAGTGTATCAGTGTACAATATTTGAAATGGCTAGGTTAATAAAGAAAACAAAACTGCTGTAACCAATAAAAAAAACCTTCATTATAATTTGTCAACATGATTGTAAATAGTTTAATGCGGTAGGTCACATTTAAGAAAGAGAAGGAGGTTGTAGTAACGACGTAAGGAACATATCAGATATCATCTTTGAAACGTCTATTCCATAACGGTTAACAATGTCTCTCCTGTTTAACTTATCATTGCATTTATGTTCACAGTTTGGAACTAAAGATTTTTATACAAGCAAGTATCACATAAATATAAATAAAGGCAACAGTAGTATACCACTGTTCAAAAGTCATAAATCCAAGGACAAAAAACAAAATCGGGGTAACAAACTAAAACTGAGGGAAACGCATTAGATATAAGAGAACAACGACACAACATTAAAATGTAACACACGCAGAAACAGACTAAGTATTAGACAAAATCCTATGAAAATAACAAATATAACATCAAAACCAAATACATGAATTTGGGATAGATAAGTACCGTGACACGTCTTATAGTAATGTGAATTCACACTCAAAAATAAGAGAAAACAAATGACACAACGGAAACACAACGTTAAAATGTAATACACACAGAAACGAACTATAATATAACAATGGCCATATTCCTGACTTGGTACAGGACATTTTTAAAGGAAAAAATGGTGGGTTGAACCTGGTTTTGTGGCATGCCAAACCTCCCTCTTTTATAACCATGTGAAATATAACATTAAAATGACAACACAACATTACAGGACTACAATATAAATAAATAGGAGAACACAATTGACAAAGAAACACACGAATAATAGCTAACAAAAGGCATTAAGTTTAAAATTTTAATATGCCAGAAGTGCATTTTGTCCACACAAGACTTACAAGTGACGCCCAGATACAAAAGTTAGAAAGCCAAAACAAGTACAAAGTTGAACAGCATCGAGGACCAAAAGTTCAAAAAAGGTGTGCCAAAAACGGCCAGGGTTTTCTGTTAGGTACCGGAACATCTCTATTATTGAGAATAATTTATACTTTTGCAAACAGTAAATTTTATAAAATGCCTATACAAAAGATATAAGATAAAACTGAAGTATTAACTAATTACAGGAAACAACCGAAGCATTGTTAATGTACCATACTCATTATCATAAGGATGCCATGGCCAGATGAACCAGGCTGACAGACATGTACAGCTTTAATAAATCATGTAATACATAAGAATAGTTGACATTTTGCTAATAGTATCTGAAAAATGACTAAATTACGAATACATATGATTGACCAATGAAACATGCAAATGATATCAAGGGTAGATAGAACATGCACAGGCTAGACCGACATGTTCACCTTACACTCATTCCATACACCAAATGTAGATGACATATTGCATGAAAAGCTGAACACAACACCTATTAACATTGACCAATTAACCATGAAAATAAGGTTAAGATCAGATGAAATGTTCTAGACAGGCATGTACCCTTTACAACCATTAGATACACCATATAGAGTTGACCTACTGCTTATAGTAACTGAGAAACAGACATATATAGAGAGAGAATAAGTAGACATTGTTTCGAAGCATGAATTTTATTTGTACAAGGCTTAGAATCAGACAGAGAGTGGGTCTTTGTAATGATGGTTATGATGTCACGTACGTCTGTGAATAAAGCAAAATGAACTGCCATGATTGTGTTTTCAATTTGTAGTTCCCATGGTTACTGTAATTAAGAATAGGCACAAATTTTAATACCCAATTTTAGATAATTTAAACCAAGTTCCTCCCCTTAAGATATATAATCTCACAACAAATGTTGCGTTATGCTACTCCAAGATTTTCTAAGTATCTTAGATAGCAAGGTTAAAGGGTAAATATCTTACTAGATATAGCGAAAATAGTTATCAAAGATACCAGGATTATAACTAAATACGCCAGACGCGCGTTTCGTCTACACACAACTCATCATGACGCTCAAATCAAAATAGTTATATGGTCAAACAAATACAAAGTCGAAGAGCATTGAGGACCGAAATTCCAAAGTTTGGTGCCAAAAAAAGGCTAAGGTAATCTATTCCTGGAATAATAAAATCCGTAGTTTTTCCAAAAATTCAAAGAAAACAGTGTCTGCACGACCCTTTGTGCAGAGACTGGAAGCTAAACTGGCATTCGTAGGCTACGCATATACGCTTCCGGTTATATAATCGAATGTCAACGGATCGCGAATATAACGTGAAATAAACGCGGAAAGTGTCACAATAAGTGAATGAATTGATTACGCACATAGGTCATATTTTAACTATCAGTATTGATACAATTGAATATATGTTTGAAAAAGTAGAAAATAATCAAACTGAACGTGTGATAAAAACAATGCAAACAATTGAAAAAAAAATTAAACAAACATTCATTTTCTAAAAATAAATATATGAATTAAAATAGCTATACAGATATGCAACACACAATTAATTTAAATTGTTACTAGAACACACCCGCGAAATCGCGGGCACATACAGCTTGTGAACTGTTGTAGAATTATTTTTTAAAAAGATATTATGTATGAAGAATTTCATAAAAGGTATCAAAAGCCCTCTCCCTTTTTCCAAAGTCCGATATTTGTTTCCTTTCTGTTAAATTCAATTATTTTCGTGTTTCTGGCCTCAGACCACAATTATTCGTCTCTTTTGCTACAATGCTTCTTTTGGTAAAAGTCAAATCAAATTAAAAATTTGCACCGTTTCAAACATGAAATAAATGTAACTGCTTATATGTATAGTCCATTATAAGTCTAATAAAATATGCTGCAAGGACAATCCATCAGTGCTTTTTCTTTTGAGAGTCTTACTAACATGCCAATGGTAGGATATGAATCTTGTATAAATGACTAAGACCGACTAAGGCTAATTTGAGGGGTGGTCGGAGGGGTCCTGATCCCGAAATCCTGAGATGCAGAATTTAAAGAAATTCATATCCCGAAATCCCGAAATCGAAAAATATATTCCCGGATCCCGTAAGGATCAATCCCCAAATCCCGAGTTTCAAAACACCCGACCCCGACGCCCCGCAAAAGGCCCTGCCTCCTCTAATCTCTACGGCTTACTTTCATTTTTGCCAAATCACTATTTTCACTTTCAACAATAAATTGTTATGCCCCATCTAGTCTGTGCATCCGTGCGTTCGTTCGGTCGGTCGTCCGTCAGTCCCGCTTCAGGTTAAAGTTTTTGGTCGAGGTAGTTTATGATGAGGTTAAGCATGTTTCACTTATTTTAATATATATGCAAGTGGTATGAACCCTTAAATAGTAAACATTTCAAAGAAAACAGTAGACAGAATCAGGGACTTTCTATACTAGCATAGAAAGTCCCTGACAGAATACAGAGAGTCTCTATATATTAAAGTAGTATAATCGTAGTTTACATGTAGATAAACGCGAACAATAGTTGTCCTCTTTAAGGAGGTATAATAGTTGTGGTTCTTGCGATCTTTACACCATGAAATGAAACGCGAAAAATAATCGAATTGTCCTCTCTAAGGAGGTAAAATAGTTGTTATTTTTGCTATCTAAACACAATGATATGGAGAACGCTCTGACATGTCTGAATGGCTTATTTATTTTTCATTTTTGTTATCTATCATACGATTGTTTTTTTTAAAATGTGTCACATGTTTTACTTATTTTAATATATATGCAACTGGTATGACCCCTTAAATAGTAAACAATTCAAAGAAAAACAGTAGACAGAATACAGAGAGTCTCTATATATTAAAGTAGTATAATCGTAGTTTACATGTAGATAAACGCGAAAAATAATTGTCCTCTATAAGGAGGTATAATAGTTGTGGTTCTTGCGATCTAAACACTATAACATAGGCTTATTTATTTTTCATTTTTTTGTTATCTATCATACGATTGGTTGTGTTTGTGCATGTTTCAAACCGGAAGTCTTATCTATGACTAAAAGTCAGTCTGATGATGGAATCATATCCGGACTCCTTTTTTGTCGTTTTTCTCCCAAAATAACTCAATCTGAATAATCATAAGAATGGATGACAAATGCGACTATGCATGTTACCTATAGGACATAGAGGCATGATGATTGATTTATTGTGGAAGGAAGAGAAGCGACACCCAAAATGAGGTCTTCTCGTTTAATAGTATAGATAGGACGTAATAATTTCGCCTTGTAAACAACAAGGTGAAAAAAATTCTCGATATATCTTTACTAAGTGCAGACTTGGAGATGTATAAATAATTGCTGTTACAATATACCTCCCTCGTAAATCCACATGTATCGTAACCTATGTCCAAACGCTATGACGATTTCGCTGCGTTAAACGTTGCAATTAACACATAAAATAAACCGGTATTCTTATGTTGATGCATAACATAAAGAATAAATTTCATGGACACTTTTGGTGAGATTAAAGTCATTTCAAAACACGAAGACATACGAATAAAAACGCCAAAGTTGAAGAGTTTTCCGTTGCTTGTACCTTTCCAAATTTGGATAATATTGCACCAAATTAAGTTTAAGGGTAGATGTTGTTCATTATCGATAATGTGCATTATTTCCACATCTACTAATTTTAGCAAGTCAACATAGCGTCTCCTTAGCTACGAAATGTCAACTGTGGAAAAATCTTAATTAAAAATGACAAATGTTGGGGTTTAGTTTCAAAAGAATAAAATCCATTTTGTTCTAGCGGTTATTCAAGAAATAATTATTCTGCAAGCTATAGACTTATTGGACATATTTAGCTAATCTCACAGGTTGTAAGGAGGAACAGTCATACACATGGCATACATACTATCTCTTCAGTTTTTTAAATGTTCGTATTTGCCCTTTAAGAATCGAAATAATTTATAAAATCCATATATTGTTGAAAATTTACAAATAGTCCGTGAAATTCGTCAAAGTAAATCTGAATTCGTTATGCCGATATGTCAACTGCAAAAGCCTTTTCCTTTTTTATCTCTTTGTTTATAGATCCAAAAAGAGAAAAACCGTGTGCATCGACAGAATAAGCGTCTCCTGCTGTGCATTTATCATCCACCATGTGAATCAAAATCAATATAGGAAAATTATAGATGTGAACTTTGGTAACACTTGCTTCGTTGACAAAGTTTGCATAAGCATTGAATCTAAAATTATACCATTCTAACTCTATGCAAAATATATTTGATATCCTATATAACAAAACTAGGAAAGATATGTTTAGGAATAAAATATCGAATTTATTTCGGGATAGATGACCAACCTATCATCCTCCTTGAATTCGAAATTGATGACCAACCTATCCATCCATCTTGATTTCTGAATAGAAAACCGACCTACCACCCCCTTGATTTCGGGATAGAGAATCATCCTACCATCTCCCATGATTTCAGGTCAGATGTCCCCATTTATATTGGAAAAGATGACCGACCTTCCATCCCCGTTAGTGTTTGGATAGATGACAGTCCTACCATCCCACTTAATTTTGGGATAGACGACCAATCAAACATCCCTTTTTAACTTCCTTAGTTTATCTCTTTGTTTATAGATCCAAAAAGAGAAAACCATGTGCGTCAAAAGGATAAGCGTCTCCTGCTGTGCATTCATCATCCACCATGTGAATCAAAATCAATGTAGGAAAGTTATAGATGTGAACTTTGGTAACACTTGCTGATTTGAAAAAGTTTTCATAAGCCTTGAATTTATTCCATTCAAACTCTATGCAAACTATATTTGATATCCTATTTAAAAAACTAGGAAAGATAATTTTAGGAATAAAAATATCGAACTTATTTCGGGATAGATGACCAACCTATCATCCTCCTTGATTTCGAAATTGATGACCAACCTATCATCCATCTTGATTTCTGAATAGAAAACCGACCTACCACCCCCTTGATTTCGAGATAGAGAATCATCCTACCATCTCCCTGATTTCAGGTTATATGACCGACCTACTATCCCCCTTTATATTGAAAAAGATGACCGACCTTCCATCCCCGTTAGTGTTTGGATATATGACAGTCCTACCATCCCACTTGATTTCGGGACAGACGACCAATCAAAAATCCCTCTTTAAATCCAAGTATATGACAAAAATACTAACCCGTGATTTTGGCCAGATGACCAACCTACCATTCCTCTTGATTTCGGGATGGATGGCAAAATTGGCAACCCCTTGTTTTCAGATAGATGACCAAACTACAACCTCCCTTTATTTCGGGATAAAGGACCAACCTTACACCCCTGAATTTGGGGATACATGATCAAATTTTCACCCCTCGATATCGGGATAGACTATCAACCCGTTGTTTTCGGTATGGACGACAAACCTAGCATCCCCTTGATTTCGAAATAGATGACCAAACATAACATCCCCTTGTTTTCAGGATATATGACCAACATAACATCACCCTTTATTGAGGGAGAGATGACCAATTACCATCCCATTGATATCGGGATAGACTACCAACCTAACATCCATCTTGATATCGGGATAGATGAAAAATTTACCACCCCTTTATTTCGGATAGATGACCAACCTACTCACCCTTGATTTCGGAATAGGCAATTAATCTTACACCCCTCTAGATTCTGGGATAGACGAATAATCAAACATCCCTCTTTAACGTCCTTTGTTTATCTCTTTGTTTATAGATCCAAAAAGAGAAAACCGTGTGCATCAAAAGGATAAGCGTCTCCTGCTATGCATTCATCATCCACCATGTGAATCAAAATCAATATAGGAAAGTTATAGATGTGAACTTTGGTAACACTTGCTGATTTGAAAAAGTTTTCATAAGCATTGAATCTATTCCATTCAAACTCTATGCAAGCTATATTTGATATCCTATATAAAAAACTAGGAAAGATATTTTTAGGAATAAAAATATCGAATTTATTTCGGGATAGATGACCAACCTACCACCCCCTTGATTTCGAGATAGAGAACCATCCTACCATCTCCCCTGATTTCAGGTTAGATAACCGACCTACTATTCCCCTTTATATTGAAAAAGATGACCGACCTTGCATCCCCGTTAGTGTTTGGATATATGACAGTCCTACCATCCCACTTGATTTCGGGACAGACGTCCAATCAAAAATCCTTCTTTAACTTCAAGTATATGACAAAATTACCAACCCTTGATTTTGGCCAGATGACCAACCTACCATCCCTCTTGATTTCGGGATGGATGACAAAATTGCCAGCCCCTTTTTTTCGGGATAAAGGACCAACCTTACATCCCCCGAAATTGGGGATACATGATCAGATTTTCACCCCTCAATATCAGGATAGACTATCAACCCGTTGTTTTTGGCATGGACGAGCAACCTAACATCCCCCTTGATTTCGGAATAGATGACCAAATTCCCACACATTGATTTTAGGAAAGATGACTAACCTATCACCTCCTTGCTTTTGTGATACATGACCAAATTAAAAACCCTTGGTTTTGGGAAAGATGATCAACCTACCATCCCCTTGATTTTAGGATAGACGACCAACCTAACATCGCCCTTGATTTTGGGAAACATGACCAAATTAACACTCCTTTGATTTCGGGATAGATGACCAACCTAACATCCCCTTGATTTCAGGATATACGACTAACATAACATCACCCTTTATTGCGGGATAGATGACCAATTACCATCCCCTTGATATCGGGATAGACTACCAACCTAACATCCATCTTGATTTCGGGATAGATGAAAAATTTACCACCCCTTTATTTCGGATAGATGACCAACCTACTCACCCTTGATTTCAGAATAGACAACCAATCTTACACTCCTCTAGATTCTGGGATAGATAAAAAAAAAATACCATCCCCCTTGATTTTAGGACAGACGACCAACTTTACATCGCCCTTGATTTTGGGACACATGACCAAATTAACACTCCTTTGATTTCGGGATAGATGACCAACCTAACATCTCCTTGATTTCAGGATATACGACTAACATTTCATCACCCTTTATTGCGGGATAGATGACCAATTACCATCCCCTTGATATCGGGATAGACTACCAACCTAACATCCATCTTGATTTCGGGATAGATGAAAAATTTACCACCCCTTTATTTCGGATAGATGACCAACCTACTCACCCTTGATTTCGAAATAGACAACCAATCTTACACCCCTCTATATTCTGGGATAGATAAAAAAAATTACCATCCCCCTTGATTTTAGGATAGACGACCAACCTTAAATCGCCTTGATTTTGGGATACATGACCAAATTAACACTCCTTTGATTTCGGGATAGATGACCAACCTAACATCTCCTTGATTTCAGGATATACGACTAACATTTCATCACCCTTTATTGCGGGATAGATGACCAATTACCATCCCCTTGATATCGGGATAGACTACCAACCTAACATCCATCTTGATTTCGGAATAGATGAAAAATTTACCACCCCTTTATTTCGGATAGATGACCAACCTACTCACCCTTGATTTCGGAATAGACAACCAATCTTACACCCCTCTATATTCTGGGATAGTTAAAAAAAATTACCATCCCCCTTGATTTTAGGATAGACGACCAACCTTAAATCGCCCTTGATTTTGGGATACATGACCAAATTAACACTCCTTTGATTTCGGGATAGATGACCAACCTAACATCCCCTTGATTTCAGGATATACGACTAACATTTCATCACCCTTTATTGCGGGATAGATGACCAATTACCATCCCCTTGATATCGGGATAGACTACCAACCTAACATCCATCTTGATTTCGGGATAGATGAAAAATTTACCACCCCTTTATTTAGGATAGATGACCAACCTACTAACCCTTGATTTCGGAATAGACAACCAATCTTACACCCTCTAGATTCTGGGATAGATAAAACAAATTTACCACCCCCGTGATTTCGGATAGATGACCAACCTTACATCCCCATATATTTCGGGATATATGACCAGTTACCAACCCTCGATATCGGGATAGACTACCAACATTTCACATCCCTTGATTTTGGGATAGACTATCGACCTAACATCCCCCCTGAATCTTGGGATATATGACTAAGTTACAACCCTCCTGATTTCGGGATATATGACCTACCTTCCAATTTATTAATTTTGGATAAATAACCGACCTTCCATTCATTTTAGAATAGATGACCAAACTACCATTTCCCTTAATTTTTGGATACATGACTGACCGACTATCCCCCTTTATTTCGGTGTAGATGACAGACCTATCATCCCCGTTAGTATTGGGATAGATGACAGTCCTACCATCACTCTTGATTTCAAGATAGATGACCAACCTGCCACCCCCTTGATTTCAGGAAAGACGACCAACGTAACATTCATCTTGATTTCGGGATAGATCATAAAATTACCACCCCTTAATTTTGGATGGATGAAAAACCTACCACCAGCCCTGATTTCTGGATGAAAGACCAACCTAACATCCCTCTTGATTTCAGGATAGATTAAACAATTACCATCCCTTCATTTCAGGATAGACGACCAACCTTAAATCCCCCTTTATTTTGGAATTTGTGACCACATTACCACCCTTCGATATCGCGATATACTATCAACACCATTTGATTGCGGTGAAGACGACCAACCGAACATCCCCTCGATTTCAAGATACATGACCAAATTACCATCCCATTGATTTCGGGATATATGACTAACCTAATTACCCTTTATTAAAGATAGACGAGCAACCCAACATCTCCCTTGATTTCGGGATACATGAACAACCTACCATCCCCATAAATTTTGGGATATACAACCAACCTAACAACCCCCTTGATATCGGGAAACATTACCAAATTGCCATCCCCTCGATTGCTGGATAGACGACCAACCTACCACCCCCTTGATTTCAGAATAGACGACTAAATTACCATCACTTCATTAAGGGATAGTTGACCAACCTACCACCCCTTAATTTCGGGATAAATTACCAAAATGCCGCCCCCTCGATTTCGGAATAGACGACCCACCTGCCATCCCCTTTATTTCCGGATAGACGATCAACCTATAATCCCCCTTTATTTCGAGATAGATTACCAATTACCACCTCCTTGAGTTCGGGATAGATGACCAACCTACCACCTCCTTGATTTCAGGATGAACGACCAACCTACCTCACCCCTTTATTTCAAGATATATGACTAACATAACATCACCCTTTATCTCGAGAAAGATGACCAACCTACCATCACCATATTTCGGGATAGACGACCCACATTACAACACCTTTTTCTGGACAGATGACAGGTTTACTTTCCCCTTGATTTCGGGATAGGCGACAAACCTTTCCCCCCTTTTATTTCGGGATACATTTCCAAATTACCACCCCTTGATTTTTGGGATAGACGACCAACCTAACATCCCTCTTGATTTCAGGATAGATTAAACAATTACCATCCCTTCATTTCAGGATAGACGACCAACCTTAAATCCCCCTTTATTTTGGAATTTGTGACACACATTACCACCCTTCGATATCGCGATATACTATCAACACCATTTGATTGCGGTGAAGACGACCAACCGAACATCCCCTCGATTTCAAGATACATGACCAAATTACCATCCCATTGATTTCGGGATATATGACTAACCTAATTACCCTTTATTAAAGATAGACGAGCAACCCAACATCTCCCTTGATTTCGGGATACATGAACAACCTACCATCCCCATAAATTTTGGGATATACAACCAACCTAACAACCCCCTTGATATCGGGAAACATTACCAAATTGCCATCCCCTCGATTGCTGGATAGACGACCAACCTACCACCCCTTGATTTCAGAATAGACGACTAAATTACCATCACTTCATTAAGGGATAGTTGACCAACCTACCACCCTTAATTTCGGGATAAATTACCAAAATGCCGCCCCCTCGATTTCGGAATAGACGACCCACCTGCCATCCCCTTTATTTCCGGATAGACGATCAACCTATAATCCCCCTTTATTTCGAGATAGATTACCAATTACCACCTCCTTGAGTTCGGGATAGATGACCAACCTACCACCTCCTTGATTTCAGGATGAACGACCAACCTACCTCACCCCTTTATTTCAAGATATATGACTAACATAACATCACCCTTTATCTCGAGAAAGATGACCAACCTACCATCACCATATTTCGGGATAGACGACCCACATTACAACACCTTTTTCTGGACAGATGACAGGTTTACTTTCCCCTTGATTTCGGGATAGGCGACAAACCTTTCCCCCCTTTTATTTCGGGATACATTTCCAAATTACCACCCCCTTGATTTTTGGGATAGACGACCAACCTAACACCCCCCTAGATTTCGGGATAGACGACCGACCTACCATCCCTCTTGATTTCAGGATAGAAGACCAAATTGTCATCTACTTGATTTCAGGATAGATGACCAACTTGCCATCCCCTTGATTTCGGGATAGGTTAACAACCTAGCATCCCCCTTGATTCAGAGATAGATGACCGACCTATTATCGCTCTTGATTTTGGGATAGATGACCAACCTACCATCTCCTTAATATAGGACTGGATGACCGACTCCCCATCTCTCTTTTCTTTATGTGTATGGTTGGGCTCGAATTTAGTGTTGTATTTCTAAATAGAATAAACATTTTCGACACATCACTTCACTTAAGAAACTGTGAACCATAAAAATTAAAAACATTTTTTTTTTCTTATTTAATAAATTGATGATTTATTAAATTGAATAACAAATTTAAACGTGTAGGTCAATACGTGCTTTCTTAGACAAATGATTGCAAGATGTTACATAGACATATTCTATTTTTATATCGTTATTCATACTTATCTTTGTATGTGTAACAAATGCACTTACATGTACGGAATAAATAAAAATGATAAAAATATGTTTCGTCTGAAAGAACTAAAACAATAGTAGACATGTGTTACATACTTGGACTATCAATGCGTTTCGTTAAATATTTCATCTTTACCAATTTGTTACTTATGAAATATGTCTTCAAGTGTTCGGTTGTGTGATCAGATTTCTCCAGTTGAGGTTGATTCTATAATGTAATTCTTACTTGTAAAGACGACGACATGCTTGAACTTTTTTGCTATATTTAAGCATTTTGGACTTTTTCCGTTCTCAAATCATATTTGCATGATATCAAATAATTAACCATAACATACCATCTACGAAGAGCTACGTGCTTCTTGTTGGCCAAGTGTGGTTTAAGTATTTTGTTTTTAAATTGTACTACTAATTTCGGCTTTTCCAAAAATGTTGTTTATTTGAAATTGTCATATATTTTACATGTTTTAATGTATTAAAATAAAATAATATCCCTTACTTATGCTTGTTTTCATGACTTTTATGCAGTCTTTTTGCATGATATTTTAATGCATACTTTTGTTATTTCTATATATGAAAATTAATAGAAGATAAATTACAGTTTCAATATTATCACATATCTTTTTATTTATAGTGTAGGCTTGCTTTCTTTTTTCATCGTATTTTCTTTTCTGTATTACTTATACAGCTTAAGCATTTCCTGAACCCTCTTGCTGCCGGATTGTTTTCAAGATTGCATATTTTGACTGATTAACTTTGGCATATATACTAAAGCTTCTTTACTCCAGGCTGTATCATCTACCTGTACCGCATAACCAATATCGCATAGCTAAATTCTTAACGCATACCACGTATTGCACCTTTTTTAGATTCTTGAACAGCCTCGGTTGTTATCATATTCTCTAATTTTTGTGCTATTTTCACATTTCCTGACCGGTGTGAGAAAACTAGTGAAAAATCTGTTCTCAGCAAATAATTGGTTGAAATTTAACTGTGACGTTATGTTTTCTTTTTTTCTTCGGAGTTTTCTTATTGTGACGTCATGAAAAAAGTCGACTGTGCCTGATGACGTCACATCAAAAGTACACTATTTTCCTTAAATCTTTGAAAAGGAAGGTAAAAATCATAAGAGAAACAGATTCCACCACTGTAACTCGTGTATTACGATATTCCTCCACTCTCAAGAGTTAAATTTTAAATATTTGAAAAGCTCGGCAATTCTCGCGCTTTAAATATTAAAATTTAACTGTCTTAAGTGGAGAAATACCTTTATATACTTGTAGCAGTTGAGGAATATATATGTCTTCAAAGTTGCGTCATCAATGCGTGACTTCATATATCGACTGACGTCAAATTTTGACATATGATTAGTTTACCTATTTCCTGGCATGATACGAAATGTAACCACATTTAATTAGAGTCAGAAAGAGGGCTAAGCAGCAGTTAGGACCCTCTAGGATCATCTAATTATGAGGATACTGGAATGGAGAGCTGAGCTAGCAAATTTGATGAAATCAGGATATTTAGTTTAAACATAAAGACGTCCAGATTATTTATGTTCAATCTGACTGGGTTTGGCCAGAATATTCATTTTCTGATCATTCCCAAATTGACTACAAATTTGACCCTCTTCGTCACTTCTCATCATTAACCTTTCAGCCCGTTATGATACAGATTTCGTAATATTGTTATAAAGTGAGTCCTCGAAAAAAGTAGTTTCATTATCCAAAATGAAAAAAAATTAGCGCGACTTTTTTTTTTGTTTCATGGACAATGTTGTATTTTTTAGGTTAAAATAGAGGGGAGAGTTCACTGCATATCCCTCAAAACAACAAATGATTATACTTTTTCTTGATTTTCTGTTTATAATGAATACCTTTGTAAATCGTTATACAAATGTATATCAGTCCAGAATATTTATTTTTCATGTGTGACAAGACAAGATTATTCATTTTAATCTAAATTGGGGCCAGCATATATATTTCTAAAATCTACCAGACCCCCATCTTAGAATCAAATGATTGTCCCCTTACATATCATGCGGATTTTGTTAGAAGTATATGATAAACAGATTAAAACACAACTTAGCATTAAGTGGTAAAATTTGCTAAAATTATAAATCATTATGTAACAAAGTCTCCAGCATCGAATGTTAGATAATTATTAATACAAATCAATACACAGGAGAGGTTACATTTGGTCAAATTATACATCATTGTGTAATGTAACAGTAATGTCTCCAGACTGTAAGATTGTACTGGTTTTTTTTTTGTTTTCCTAAAAAAAGATCTGAAATATTGAATTGGTCAAAATCTTAGTTGGTTATTGAAATTGTCAGAGCTATCAATTCAGTAGTTCTCAAACATCTAACGAAAATGATTGGCAATTAGTGTTAGCAGTTTCTATACTGCATCACTGAGGTTGTGAGTTCGAATCTTGCACGAAACACCAGGATTACGTGACTACTTTTCATGGCATCAATTGACACTAACTAACGCGTTGCCAGTAAACTTGATTTGCGACCATCAAATCACTAATTGAGCTTAAAATACAATACAGTTATATCCTAAATCTCCTATTTGTTGTGCCTTGTTTTGTTTGCTGTATGTCAACAATCTCTTGTTTTTTTCTTTCTTTTTTTTTAGAGAGGAAGGCTTTAAAACATTGAGCCTAACAGGAAACATTATGTTGTCTGGAGATATTGAAAATAAGTGTATTCTTTGAAACTCGTCTTTAGTAGTGTTTCTAATAACATGTAGCTTTGTTTAATTTTGATTTCTCATTAATGTAATTTGTTTATAAATGGAGTTTTTTTCCAAATGCAGGTTCGTGGACATTTTCATTATCATCGGTAGCGGATTTTTATGCTGATTGATTATTTATTTGACAATGTGAGGCGGCCAGATTATTAATGTTCAATCTGCCTTGGTCCGCCTGAGCCAGAATATCTATAATCTGATCATTCCCAAATTGACTACAAATCTGCCTTTTTTCACCACCCCTCAGCATCAAACGTTCAGTCCGTTATGATACACGTTTATGGGTCAACTCTATTGCATTTTAAGCTCCAACGGCTTCAATTGGTGATTTAATGGTCGCAAATTTAGTTTATTGGCGATAATATTGTTATCTCCTTTCTAATGAAACTGAAAGAAAACAACGTTAAATCATACATTTAATATCTGTCATACGTCTTCTGTTATGAATTGATGTCATAAAAACTGTTGACGTCTTCCCATCAAAAAGAACGTTACAAACGATGTTGCATTATAATACGTAATATCATTTAACATGTCTCCTCGAAAAGAGAAGTTTTATGATCCAAAAATGTTAAAATTAGCGAGTCTTTTTTATTACGATTTCATGAACGAAGTTATATTTGTTTAGGTGAACATAAAGGGAAACGTTCACTCTATATCCCTCAAAATAACAAATGATAAAACTTCTTTCCGAATGTTCTGTTTATAATGGATACATTTGTAAATGATTACAAAAATGTATATCGGTCCAGAATATTCATTTTTCATGATTGATAAGACAATCTAAATGGGGCCCAGAATATTTATTTCTAAAATCTGTCAGATCCAACCCTAGGACCAAACGATTGTCTCCTTACATATTATGCGGATTCTATTAAAAGTATATAGTAAACGGATTAATACACAACTTAACATTTAGTGGTAACATTTGGTCAAATTATACATCATTATGTAATGTAACAGTAATGTCTCGAGAATCGAATGTTAGATAATTACAGATCAATATACAGTCGTGATAACATTAGTGCAGAACATATGCAGACGCGTAGCTACGTTTACGTCAAAACGCCCGGGTGAACACTTGCATTTTTATAATCTGAATAAAATAAAAAGAACTGGTTAAAACACCACAGCCATGTAATTGCGATTAAAAGTGACGAAATTTACTTTTAAACTTAATTGTGCTTTATTCTGCCTTTTTAACATATTTGTGTTATTCGAGCGTCACTGGTGGATCCTTTGTAGACGAAACGCGCATCTGGTGCAAATACAAAATTTAAATCCTGGTATATATGATGAGTTAATTCATATTATATATTTGTTCATTTTGTGTTAAAGTTTCAATCGACTGTGAATATTTCACTTTTCTTTTGTTAAAAGCAATTCATTATGTTATCTGCTGAGGTCGTAGGCGTCAATATAATCGCCGAGAGTCGGGCGTACACGAATAAATGATCTAGCTACGCCACTGGTATGTTCAGAATATTTATAATTTTATGTGTGATAAGAAAAGATTATTTATTTCTAAAATCTGCCAGGCTTTCCCCTCAGAACCAAACGGTTGTCCGCTTACATATCACGGAACTAATTATGTTAATATAAATGATAAACAGATCAATACATGGTAAAATCAGTATTGCATGCTGTATCACCACTCGACCAATGTGTGCCCTCGGGACATTCGGCCCTCGGAACTGATATTTGTTGCTCCTGGTGATACAGCATGCAATACGTATTTTGCCATGTTTTATTCTATATTGATTGCCTTATGTTCACTATATTACAAGAAGAATCAAATTAACAAGTACGTATGTCTGAATTTTTGCAGTGTAAGTTTTCGTTAGTTCTACATTAAACATTTGTAAAGCCTTTATTTCTTCGTATGTTGTTATCTTGTAATAAATCGTTAATGTTTTTCATATTACGTGAATTTAACTTAAAATTAATTCTTGATTCTTTATAATTTGTTATGAAAAATTATTAGCATAAATGATTGCATACATTTTACAATGTTTCTATTATTCAATTATTTCCATTCCAAAATTTCATGTAACTTCAGCCTAATTACAATAATACTGATAATTAAATGAGTTTAAGATTGTACCGTTATTTATGTTTTTTGGTTCTCCTAACAAAAGATCTGAAATATTGAATAGGTAAAAATCTTCATGTGTTATTGATATTTTCCATGCTATCAATTCAGTAGTTCTCAAATATCTCGGGACATTGATTGCAAATTAGTGTAAGTAGTTTATAGACTGTATCTTTGTAATTGTGAGTTCGAATCTTGCACGAAACAACAGGGTTCTGGTTACAATTATTTGGTTATCTCCTGGTCATCTGGCTTCCTCTACCAACAAAACCAACAACAAAAAACGGGCGGCCAATAAATAGCCAAAGTTGCTGAAAGTTGTTTTAAAAGTCATCAATCATTCAAATAATTTAAAAATCTAATTTTACAGTTAAATATATGAAATAAACAAGAAATATACACGATTGATAAACATTATACAAATAGATATGGACTTGATTTTCTGAGCACAACAAGAACATACATTTAAGTTTCTGGATGTTTGTTTTTGTTTTGTTTTTTTGGGACAAAATTAGCCCACATACGTGCAGTTACATACATACATTTAACATTAACTTTAGGAGTAAGAGTATTTCACATTAGATAAGCCTAGTCACATACATCACCATTTAACAGTAGCTATTGCAGCACGAGTATTTCACAATTTTTTTTTTTTTTGCCTTGTTTTGTTTGCTGTAAGTCAACAATGTCTTGATTTTTGATTTTTTTGTGTGTGTTTGATTTTTAGAGGAACGTGTAAGAACATTAAGCCCTAAAGGACACATCTTGTTTTCTGAAGATATTGAAAATGAGTATATTCTTTAGAACTCGTCTCGTTTTTACGAGTATTTTGATTTTTTCTTGAATTAATCGGTTCATAAGTGGATTTTTTTCTAAAAGCAGATCGTTGACATTTTCATTAACAGCAGTAGCGGATTTTTTTGCCGGAATGGACATATGATCACTTAGATCTTCTTCCAATCGGCCATAAAACCTTTGCCATATCGGACGTCTGTTTTGCTGTGCATGATATACAATATGTCACCTACGTCCATATTCATCTTAGTCTGTGCCTATTTTAGTACCAACTAATTGTGTTTATTGTGAGATTCTTCTAGTCAAGAACAACCATGACATATTTGCCACGAGACTTTTATCAATCAATCAATCATTTTCAAACTCCTTTGTTCGCCTATTGTTAAGCTGTTTGAGCAAACGCAAATTTCTCCAACTCAATAGTTAGATTTTATTAAGGTACCGACCATTCATTTTCAATAGGCCAGACCATTTTGTTTTAATAATAAAAATATTTTGATATCAATTAAATACAGGAACATTTTCCAACTTCAAAGTCAATCCCCCGGCACTTTATTTTTAAGAAATCAAATGTGTTTTCTCACTTCCCTACTGAAACAAAATATTAATTTTCCTAAGAAAAAATTTAGTTTAAATAATTTATTCTCCTATTTTGCCCCACCCTCTCCCGAAAGAAAAAAATGAATAAAAATTAAAAAAATATGAACTGGGCTACAACTGATACAAAAGTTTACAGAAAATTTCAATTGTATGTAATTTACATGTCAATTACGTGTATATGCTGTTTACTGATTTGAACAATTTTTATTTTAGAATCTTTTAATTGATTTTTTGTCAATGATCAAAACCTGAGAACAGTTATTGGTAAACATACCAGTAATGACCATCGACACATGTGGACTTCTATAATAACTATGTCAGTATTTGACCTTGAATCATCAGGTTTGTTAAAAAAAAGAGCAAGTTATATTATGTGTACTATAGTTTTACTTTTTGCTTTTTTTTCCTTTTTGCTTTTTTTTCCTTTTTAGCTATGGCGTTGTCATTTTATTTTTTAATTATGAGTTGAAATGTATCATTTGATATTCTTGTAATTTAGAAAAAGTTAAATCTTGGAAATGGTAATTTGTCTCTCTTTTTTTGCCTTGTGTTTTCTCTTATCTTGAAAAATCATGATTGTTTATCAAAATATAAATTACTGCCTAGCAAAAGAATAAATTATACTGCAACTAGTTGTGTGTATTTCCTAAATATAGTAACACAGCTATATTTTGTGCAATGTCAATTTCATCATGGAACACTTTTTCTTCAACCAGGGGTTCATTAATGGATGAGAATAGGTTTGAAATTTGCGTTACAATTTAAATAGGTATCAAACTATCAATTTATGCTGCAATATAATAACTACAATAGGTCAATATCATAAAGATATAAACTTGTTTGTATTTGGCACAAAACTGGAGAACTACATGTACTCCGTACAATCGGACCTTTCCCCAGTTTCTCAGCCTCATACAAAAAAGTTTATATTTTTCTGACATTGACTTAATACTGTATACTAATACGACATTATGTTTTGTATTTTACAGATAACTATATCAAGATAATCGAGAAAAACGAAAACATCTAATAACATGTTAATGTCAGTTACAGTTATAGTGTTTATAACCTTGATTAACAGGGATTTAGTCAATGGATGTCCTTCACCTTGTGAATGTACTGATACAACAGTTGATTGTTCACAAACGGGTTTAGATGAAATACCGCAAAATATTTCTTCAAATACAACAATTTTGTAAGTACTATACATTACATATGTTATAATATCAGGTGTTTGTGCATTTGTACTGAAGCTGACTCTTGAACTTTGCTTAATGCATATATGCGAATACAGATTTAAAACAATATGAGGGAATCATATCACATAGATGGAGATCGAGGGCTTGTCAGTGGATATATTATAACAAAAGTGTCCATCACATTCTTAACTCATCGCTGTACGCCAAGTCTAAACTTTATTGCCGTTCTCCATGGCAACTCTGGGCACTTTCAGTATTGTTTTTGAGGCGCCTAGTTGAAATTTAAGGGCCCCAACTTATTTTGTTAAAGGAGTAGATTTAGTAAGACCCCTTTTTGGCCCAAAATATAGCAGTTTTACAAAATGGTGAAAATGTAATCTTTTAGCTATTTATTGGAAAGTAGAATGCTTCTGCTACATAAATATGGGCTTTTTTTGACAATACAATGCACATATATAAGGTACCAGCATTATTAAGTCATTCTAAATTACTGAAATCTTCTCAATTTTAGCACTTTAGTTAAATTCTAGACGGTTTCCGTCTGAAATGAAAGTGGCCGCATTCGTGTTCATTCATAATATAGAAATCTAAGTTGTATTTGACGATAATACATAACATAAATAAAGGTTGAGGATGAACACGGATGCGGCCACTTTCATTTTTGACAAAAACCATCTGAAAAGTGACGTTTTTTTAGCATATTTGATAGATTTTACATATTTAAGCTTGAATCGGAGCCTTTATTATGACTAAATCAGTCCAAATCTTACCCATAACCGAATTGAATCAATTGAAGTAGACACTTAAGTGTCCAAAATATTTAGTTAGATGAACCTGAAATTTGAGGCCAAATTGGCCCTTACCGGACCTACTCCTTTGGTGAAGTAATAGAATACAACGAAAGTGCACTTTTTATCTTAAGACTTGGAGAAACTGATTGAAGAACAAAATTTCTCTTTTCAACATTAACATACTTTTGACATTTTGACATTATGGCTGTTTCTATAAAACATTAATTTGTTATTTCAAATCGAGGACATCCTAGTATAGTGTTGATCAAATGTATTATTTAATTTGTTTATATTGAAGATTGGATAGCGATCTAGATGTTGAAGTTTATTCACAAGAATTTGTTTTTTCTTTGGAAATTTTGTAAATAGCGATGCATGGATAAGTTATCGTTAATACAGGTTTGTGTATATTTCGGAGTTTAGTATGACGTTCATTATCACTGAACTGGTATATTTTTTTTAGGGGCAAGCTGAAGCTACGCCTCCGAGTGCTGGAGTTTCACGCTGCATTGAAGAACCATTTGTGGGCTTCGGCTGTTATCTGCTCTTTGGGCGGGTTGTTGTCTCTTTGAAACATTTACCACTTCCATTCTCATTTTTTGCAATGATTCCATGGAAAACTGGACAGAACCTCTTAAGTAATGCATATTCAACAGTTTAGACGAAAACACCACGAAATAATGAAAAAACATAGAAGCTTTCACATGTACATACATGTAATAAGATATGGGGTATATTTGACTTTGCGGAAAACATTGTTGGCCGACCGGTTTTGCGTTTTATAAAGAACTTACTGTTTCTTGAAATTATCGATCTCATTTTCCTGCTATAACTAGACAATAGGATTTTTGTTTGGGGAGAGGTTTTTTGTCGAGCCTACGACTTCCGCCGAAGAAAGCTCTACATAAAGATAGTGATCCGTGTCGGCGTAAACATACTTCTTAAAACCTTAATATTTTAGAAAATTTTCAATTGACATCGACCTTATTTTATGAATTAGTGGACAATAACCAGTCTCCTTAGTCAAGTCCATTTCTGAGATACTTAAACCAATGGGTCTGCTATATTTGTTGTTTAATTGTAATGATCGTAAGGTGTTCATGTAAAATTGGTAGGTGCAATTTGAACTTGACCTCATTGTGATGGTTCATTGGTAAAAGTTATTAATGATTATGATACCTATAATCTGTTTATATACTTCATTCACGGCCCAACATTTATCTTACCGCCATTACTTTGCATTTCAATGTTAATTGTTGTTAACTGCATGGTCAGGTTTTGTCTTTCACATTTTTCAAAATGGTCCTTATTGAGTAAATCATCAGCAATCTGTCTTGACTGAGCAATCAAATGAAAGTCATCATAATTCTGTCTTTTCAATAGACTTTATAGTTTTCTTTCATATATTCAAATGTAGTTCATACAATATTTGGTCTATCCTTTACTAGTTCAAACCAAATGATTTTAATATACATGATACCATGGATAATTGTAACTCAAGCTTCATTTATTATTTACTTTTTTTTTACAGATGTCGAATTTAATGACATTTTTCATGTAGATGCCAACGAATATTTTCATAACTGCAGAATGTAACAGAAATGTAGGTTATATATATCAAAATAATGAGATTTAATTTACATATTTTCAGATTACTTGATGGCAATAACTTAACAACAGTAAGACCAAATGCGCTTTCTGGTTTATCATCCCTTATAGAACTGTAAGTTATGATACAAAGGCAAGGCAGTAGGTTTTTACCGTAATGAAAATGCAATAAGATAAATTCCTTTAGAAGCTAAAAATGGACGGATATTAAGTAACTACACTTTCATCATGTTAATGTAAGTTGTTATCATATTTTCAATGTCCATCGTCTCCTGTTTGTTGGTCCTGATGTTATATATTAACTTAACATTGCACCGACATCTTGCTACTTGTATCGACTTATGTTGACATTTAACTACACGTTTACGAATTGTATTTGTGTTAACGAAAGATACCAAGGTGATATGCAAACTCATAAGTCGAAAAAGACTTCATTCCGTCTGCTTGGCTGTTGCTACCTATAAATAGAAATACCACAACTAGAAAATCGAAAACATCTCCTTGGTCGTCGAGCTAAGTTCTGATCTTAACCTTATTGACAATTTCTAGATGCATGTAACTGTATCCTATAGTTCAAGTTCATTATGATCGAAGCAGTCAAAACAGTATTTTTTTTTTAAATTATACAGTGAAAGGAAATTATCTATCAGACAGGAAGTGGAATTAATATGAAATGAGAAAGATCAAGACTGGGAACGTTTCTGTCTATCCTATGTCATATGTAACTCCTTACTAATAGGATCTGCTGACTCATTAGGGGCATCTGAGATCACCCCCAGTTGGAAGTGGGTTTTTTTTTTAACTTATTTGACTTTTTTTTGTCTTTCGTTTATTTTTTGTCATGGCCTTGTCAGTTTCTTTCGACTTATGAGGTCTCTAGTATCGAGGAATTCATAATTTCTTTTCTAATGCCTAATCACTGCAAGATTATAAGACATGTCATCCTGTTTTACATTCATATAAATTGTTGAAAGGGTTCAGCGTTAGTTTTTTGTCAGGAATAACTTCCCCTTTTTATCAGTAGGCATCTAAAACATGACTGAAATGTTTAGCTATCATCTTTTAATTGAGTTAAGCCCCTTTACCTTAAAAGGGGCCCATTGTTGAAGATGCAGGTGAACCTCTTGTTTTCACAGTTAACAAGTAGATACCGACTAAGTTTAAGGCTTTTCAGTCAACAATAACTTTGTCCGAACTTTATTTAATTTTATTTAATTTTAAGATAAGCTGTGTGTTATGACAAAAATACAGTACTCAGAGCAAACTTTTGAAATATATACATGTATTTGTTTCTGTATTTATCTGATTAGATTTACTTTTTTTCAATGTTTACCTTAATTTCTCATCACTTTCGTACGTCGTCCTTCGTCGTTAACCTTTACAAAATTCTTCGTCTACTGATCCAAACTTAACCACACTTGGCCACAGTCAATCAAATGTTGCCTGAGACACTAACTATCAACCAAGATGGAAGACATGACTAAAAAAGTAAAGAAGCCAAAAATGCAAGTTTCGTCTAACATCTTGAAAACCATGACATGCTTAATAAAATTAGAAAATTTTACGAGTGCAAAAACAGTTTGGATGATGAGATATGCCTATTGTCCATTCATTTTCAAATTATCAGATAACTTTTAAAGTCTGATGACCCATTTTTATAGTTATTGCCATTTAATGAGAAATTTTTATTTTCTATTGGTGTTTTTCTAAAATCTGAAATAGTCTAATAGATAGATCAAAACATAAGTAGGCACCATTGATCAGCAAGACAAGGTTTTAAACATTCTGATGAATATTTTTGAATTTGTTTGTTCACCTTGAACTAAGAGCCAAGTGAACTTTTATTATCACGTCTTGGCGTCCGTCGTCGCCTGTTCACTTTAACAAAAATATAATCATCTGAAACTAATAGGCAAAATCTAACTAACCAATAGTGTTAGCATGGCTAAAACGAAACAGAGGGGTAAATTACTAGTTTTGTATGTTATTTTGATAACCGTCTACTCTATATCAATTAAAAGACAAATATAGTGTATTTATTCAATGAATGGAGATCGAAATTGATAGTCCAGTACTTAATCTGTTTGATTCGATTGAACATTTTCTTTTAATAATCAAGATATTTGATTTTCTTCCAGGAGTTTAAAGGATAACAAGTTAGTAACTTTACCAGAAAGTCTGTTTTCCAACAACACAAAACTTGTAACATTGTAAGTCTGATTTATGCTCGTTTTAGACTTTATTGTAAATAAGATTGTATTATAAAGTTTGATCACGAACACATATATGATGCTTACCATTTTACTCCTGTGCCGACAACTCAGCAGTTTTGTCATCTTTCTATTTTGATTAAGTTCAATATCTTATGTTTAAATTTTAATTCAATAAAAATTACATATATTACGTCAGGTTGACAATATATACATTTGATCGATGAAATGACAGAAGATCAACCTTTGAAATGTTTGGTAACTTTGATATAAGAAGGTTAACTTAGTATGTTCATGATCATTGCATTTTTAATTTATCTTTACTGAATAATAATTTAGAAAATGTACTGGGTGTATGGAACGCCAACACTGTCTTGTTATGACCATTCTCATTATATGATGTGCATTTACCTTTATATAATGTGAACTTGTCATTATATGATGTGCAAACACCTTTATATTATGTGCAAATATCCTTATATGATGTGCAAATATCCTTATATGATATGCAAACATCATTATATGATGTTCAAAGATCATTATATGATGTGCAAACATACTTATAGGATGTACATATATACTTATATCATGTGCAAATATACTTAATATATGATGTGCATGTATACTTATATGATGAGCAAATGTACTTATATGATGTACCAATGTATTTATTTGATGTGCACATGTACTTATATTATGTGCAAAGATCCTTATATGATGTACAGATATACTTATATAATGTGCACATATCATTATATGATGTGCAATATCCTTTATATGATGTGCGATTTCCGTTATATTAAGTGCAAACATCTTTATATGATGTGGTTGTGTCAAAGTGTCGAAGTTGGGTAATGTTCACATATTTGCATATATATACAGATTGTTCATTATCAACTGATTTCAATGGAGGGTTTTTCTAATTGCTAATTAAATTCTGTAACTTGAGTATGTCAACAGATTCGGAGTAGTGTCAGCGGTTTCGTCTGTTACAATGGGTTGATTCCTGATGAAGTGTTTTCGATTTTAGTTTTCATCCGATTAGATGTGAATTTTTCCATTGTGTTACTCGTTTTGATCCCTTTCGGTAATGTCAACGGATTTCACGTAGCTCGTACGGTTATTGAGTTGAAAGGGCAAATAAACATTGATAATCACACTTTGCCACACTTTTCCAATTTAGGGTATTAAGTATGTTTATTTTCCAAACGAGATGAATGGGGTAACGCCCATCTTTTGCATTATGTTCCATGTTTTTGTCTCTTTTAAAGAAATAGAATTAAATGCATAAACCGTGACCAATACCTTACTGTGACCACTTCATTACTTGGTCCACCCTCTTTGATTCAACTCTTGCCCAATTGTACCGCGATTTAGCTGGCATCTAGTAATTACAATTCGGAATACTTTGCTTGCTTGATACAATGGTGTTTGACAAGGAGACAACTTATCACCTTTCCTATTTTCTTTACTTTTGATTGACTAAGAAAATTTCCTAGCGAGCAATAATATTACAGGACTTAGCAGAACTATACCAGAGGATCTGAAAAGAGAATTAGAAATATATCTGACGCTTTTTATCATATTATACGCAGATGACACGGTTTTGTTTGCCGAAACAGCACAGGACCTGCAGACTCAACGATACGCATTACATGATTATTGTAAGGCTTGGAACTTGAAAGTAAACAGTTGACGTTGACAAAATCAAAGCCTTAAAAGTTGGTGTTTAGTTTTGGACGTTTGCCAAAATAATCTCGGATTTTCTTACAATAACACGAACATAATATAACTATTTGGAAATTGTTTTTATTCAATCGGGAAATTGTCATATGACAAAAAAAAAACATTTATCCGATAAGGCTGTAAAAGCCATATACGAAAATCTGAGAATGGGAAGGATGTATCAGCTTTCTGTAACATGTCAACTTCATCTTTTTGACAAAATTATTAAGCCCGTTCTATTGTATTGGTGCGAAGTATGGGGTTTTAGCAATAATTATATATTACACAAGATTTGGTAAAAATGAACGAAAAACAAATATCTTACATATCAACTAACGACAACCACTGAACTACAGGCGCCTGACTTTAGACAGGCACATACATACAAAATTTGGTGGGGTTAGACATGTTAGGGGGATCCCAACCCTCCCCTAACCTGAGACAGTGGTGTAACATTACAGCATAAGAACGAACTATAAATATTAGTTGAAAAAGGCTTAACTCATCATATGGATACAAAAAGAAATACTACACAGAGTGGACGTGGCCAGGTACTTGTATATTCCGGCAACAACAACAAAAAACCACTATGTACAGATCTGAGAGTACTCGCAGCTACTGGCAGCAAGTTCAAAGCCACTTACAACTAATAGAAAAAAATCATGCATCTAAGACTAACACCACTTGACCACCGAGCGCCCATCCCTTTCATTCGAAATGGATTAAAGGAGATAGGGAATGAACTTCAACTCGGTGCATTACATTTATGTTCAGCTTTTTATTATGTTTTCGCGCATATATTTCACAGCTTCAACTATAGATGAATATGGATGGATGCTCGACGTCCAGCGGCAAATTGATATGCATATTCGTAGGAGAACATGTTTATGTGATATGAATAATAACCCTGCTTTGTACTAGACCGACACTCCGAGGCAGATATTTTACATGCTGGTTCACAAGGTAACAGTCCGAAGCAAGGCATGTCACCTTACCGAGACACATTATTCTGATTCCGTGCCGACCAGCCTTTGCTCTTAGTCCTTAATGTTGCGTGCTGAGCAGGGAAGCAGCAAATATCAATTTTAAAGTCTTTGGTTTTGACACGGCCGGGTTCTAACCCACAACCTCCCGCACTCGAGGCGAACATGTTACCACCAAAGCACCACCACTAGACAGTAACCCGCAATATAAAAGCTTTCATGGGAAGAAGCTCATCAATACACATCTAGGCTCAAGTAATAAGGGCTAACGTACCGACTATTGATTTTTTTTTTGCTAAGTGTAGAAAGGGGGCTGCATGTTTTTTTGTTTGCACATCATGTTAGTTTATTTGCATATCATATAAGTATGTTTGTACATCATATAAGGATATTTGCACATCATATAAGGATATTTGCACATCATATCAGAATATTGCAAATCATATAAAGGTGTTTGCACAGCATATAATGATTACCATTGAACATGTTAAACACACATCTTCTATGCGTCAGTCTTTGATTTCTTAAAATGTTATGTTGGATATTTTCTTTGTTTCCATTTAAATAGGGTTTTAATATACGCGTGTAGCAACAGGTTAGCAAGTTTATTAGCATTATAAACATATTGAAAACAGGAATATCCAATTGGAAGTCTATGGTAAGTTTAATATTAGTGCTCTAATGTAGTATTTTCTAACATTATCAAGATAATTAATTTTCTTCCAGAGATTTAGAGAATAACCTGTTAGTTAGTTTACCAGAAAGTATCTTTTCGAACAATAAAAATCTTCAAATATTGTAAGTATGATTTATTCTCAACATATACCTGCGGTTGAAGTCATACAACTTTGCTCAGTGTATGGAGCACTAAAAAAAATGCTCATAACATGAAATCCAGCATTTTGATTGGTTGATTTTGGAGTATGAGTACACACAACTGACTTGAAAGGTTTATGACTTTATACTTATAATGTAATATATTGAATATTTAATCACGTACACACATATCTGATGTACCCGAATAGACTTGTTTCCTGAAAACACTGCGTTTTGATATCAACCTGTTTAATTGTGACAATACTTAATTTAGAATTATAAAGCAACAAAATATACATCAACAATATCATGTCGATGAAAAATGCTTTGGATACATTGAATAACTGAAGTTCAATGTTTGGTATTTCGTATTTCGAATATCAATAGGAAAATTAGGTATCTACATGCTCATTGATTTTCTATTAGGTATTTATTGAATAACACGTTAGAACGTTGGTCAGTTAACATTGCCAAGTTTAACACAAATATGTCAAACCTAAACTTATCATAAAAAATGTGTAATCATGTTCTTATAAAAAAGGGGTTTTAATATACTTGTGTAATGGCAAGCAAGCAAATTAATCGTCTTTCTACACTTTTGATATAAAGTTGGTATTCTTTGATAAATTTAGATTAAGTGCTTTAATGTATCATGTTATTACATAATCATTAGGCTTGAATTTCTTCCAGAGATTTACTCATAACATGTTAGTCAGTTTGCCAAAAGATCTTTTTTGTTGAACACGAAACTTAATGAATTGTATAAAGTAAAATAGATATTTATCTAATTGTGTGTGGAATTTTTAACTTCGTACATACGTAACCTGTGTTCTTTATATCCTTCTTTATGCTTTTTTAATGTTTAATGTCATTCAATATTCAAAATTTAATGTTAGAATTTCTTTTTGGTAATTTGAGCATTATTATAAAACAAAAGAAAATGAGACAAGTCTCCACAAGAGAACAAAATAACACAGAAAATAACAACTATAGGTCACTGTACGGCCTCCAACAATGAGCAAAGCCTATACCGCGTAGTCAACTATAAAAATCCCGAAATGACAATGTTGTCTTGATTAAATGTGTTCTTAATTGATCAAGATGATAGATTTTTAATCCATAATTGTAACCAATAACACTAAATTCGTTTACCAGATAGTCTGTTATCATCGAACACTGTGTTACAAGAATATTTAGTGTGGGTTATGCTCATCCCAAAATACTGTTTGTATATATACATATAAAATTGATGTTCCTCAATATGCTTTTGCACCAAATCCACATACATGTAAGGTCTACCATCATTTCAATGTTTTCGCAAAATTCCTTTGTGTATACTAATATTACCGTAAAAGGTTGCAGTTGAAAGATTAAATAAATGCATCAACACTGTCAGTTTTAAAAAAGAATAATTAACCTTTGAAATGTTTAGTAATTTGAATATAAGAAGGTTAACTAAGTGTGTTCGTAATCATTAATTTTCTGTTACTCATTTACTAAATAATAAGTTAGAAAACTTCGCAAAAAGTGAAAAAAACATTGGACATGTTGAATACCACTTTTCAATATGTCGGACGTAAACTTATTAAACAATTATTTTAATCATGTTCACATATAACATGTATTAAGGGGTTGTGATATTCGTGTACACAAATAATGCAGCAAGTGTATCACCATTGTAAAATTATTGAATACAATGAGATCAACTTGGTAGTCCTTGGTAAGATCAGATTTAGTGTTTTAATATAACATGTTGATACTTGATTGTCTTTCAGAGATTTAGAGAAAAACAAGTTAGTAACTTTACCGAAAGATTTGTTTTTAAACACAAATCTTGCAATATTGTAAGTAGAATTGATATGTATATCAGACTTAAACCTATTTAATAGTAAGCGGAGTTTTTAACCTCGTTCATATATAACCTGTGTTCCTTTGTATAATTGTGTATCAATAACATAAATTTCACAGATAGTCTGTTATCATCAAACACTTAGTTACACGAATTCACCGTTTCAGAATCTAATAGACTACGTGAAAGCCCAATGTTCGTACACCACAATTAAAATCACGTCACGTTTTAAAATGAATTGCTATTGTTAATAACGTGTTAAACCAATCATAACGTTTTGGAAACATTACCCAGAGTGCATTAGATTCTCAAACTGCGATAGGTTATTGAGAATAATGCTTATAACATACTTTCTTTTATTAAATATTGTCTTGTTTATATGATAACGTACATATATATCTGATGTTCCTCAATATCAATGTGTTTAAATAACCCAGAAGGTCTACAATCATTTGAATTTGTTTGCAAACTTCCTTTGTGCATACTAATATTACTTGAAATGTCGCTCACTATTTATAGTATACAGTTAAAAGATTTAAAACATGCATGAACAATGTCAGTTTATAGAGAAACGTCGCAAAAAAAAAATGTAAATTATGTTTATGCGATATAAATATGCATATTTGCATTGATATAATTATTTTTCTCCTAAATATGTGATCAAATTGGTTTATAAAATCTGACCATCGATTTTTGACGTGCTGCCATCGCGATGGCATCTCGATACAAATGATCATATATCTATATACCAAAAAGTCCAACAACAAGTATGACGTACCGGAGTATCATTACGTGCCAATGTGATGCTAATATGTCTTTGGTTACCCAACTTTCTATGTTATATATGTTTTCTGATTCTTTCCTTATTTGAATCTGAGCTAACGTAAAGTATAAACAATATATACAGCGGCGATATAAGTACTTTGCCACCTACTTCCTCCCACAAATGATTTAATTTCTTTTCTATTTTTTGTGTTTCCAACTCGCAATTCTCTTTTATCATCCTTACAAGATACCTTTCACACTTTGACAGGTGATCCCCGACGGCTTAAATACACTCGACTGAGGATCAAAAGAAAGATAAACAGAATGCTTATATTTTAACGGAAATTCAACCACGAAAAGTGGGGAATTTTTCGCAAGACTTAATTAAAAGGTCAGAAAAGATGCACTCATTGTCGCATTGCCGATACCATAAGAATTTAAAGATGTTGCACGACAAATCGTTTATTGTTTTTGATTGGGAGTTGAATACTAAAAACTTTGCAAAACAGTCAAACTTAGTGAATGTGTTTATATTATTAACATAATAAGATGAAAAGTAAAAAAAATGCGAATTTTCTATTAAAAAATATTCTTTTTGAATACAATAAGATTACATTTGGAATTAATTGGTAAGTTCAGTATCTGTTTTCGTAATGCCATATGTTCGTACATAATCATGATAACTGATTTTCCTTCAGATATATTGGATCTAACAACTTAGTGTATTTACCGAAAGATCTGTTGGTTTCGAACACGAATCTTGAAACATTGTAAGTAAGAATTATGCTCATCCAGGAATTGATTTTATTCTGGATTATATTATATATTTAATCATTAACAAACAAATCTTTAATATACGTACGTAAAGAGAACACAGCAGTTGTGTTATTATTCTATTATTATTTCAATCTTTCAAAATTGATCTTAAAATTCCTTTTTTTAATTTAAATATTGTTTTGATTAAATAAGGTCTTACATAACCAAGATGATTGATTTTAATCTAACATTACAGCCATTCATAACTAAGAGTGTTTACAAGATAGTCTATTATCTTCAAACATCAAGTTACAACAATTGTAATATTATTGTGAATAATGCTTATCACATACTTTTTTTATTACATATTGTTTTGTTTGCAAATCACGAACATATTTAACAAATGTTTCACAGTATATGTGTATGACGACAATTAGAAGGTCTTCCATAATTTAGTTGTGTTGGTTAACTTCATTTGTGCATAACAATGTTACTATAAATATCACTTATATTTTAAAGGTTGAAGTTGAAGGTTAAAGAAATCTTCCAACAATGTCACTTTAAAAAACACATATTTTATCTATTGAATACACGGAGATTGAAATTATTAATCTTTGTAAATATATATAGGAAGATATGGTATGAGTCCCGATGAGACAACTCTCCATCCAAATAACAATTTATAAAAGTAAACCATTATAGGTCAAGGTACGGCGTTCAACACGGAGCCGTGGCTCACACCGAACAGCAAGCTATAAAGGGTTTCAAAATTTAGTAATGTAAAACCATTCAAAAGAGAAAACAAACAGTTTAATCTATATAAAAACGAGAAACACGTATAAACTACATAAACAAATGACATCTACTGTACATCAGATTCCTAATAGGTATGTTAATTTCACATGTTCCGGCATGGTCAGGATAATGGATTTCTTTCTTCCAGATTTTTAGGATCTAATAAGCTAGTAAATTTACCTGAAGATCTGTTTTCTAACAATAAAAAGCTTGAAATATTGTAAGTATGATGTATGCGCACTTCAGACTTTTTTTTACATATGGAAATTGTTTAGTTAATCACGTACACACGTATCTGCTGTTCTTAAATATACTTGTATGCCGCGAACATATACATGATATAGTAGTGATGTCATCATTATACTGTGGATTCAGTTTTTTTCGTTGGATACCAGTTTTCGTGGATTTTGTGGGAACAGGTGAACCACGAATTTAAAAACTCAACGAATTACAAATTTTCCATAGACTTGATGCAGATATTAGCAAAACCACAAAATTAAAAATCCACATAGGTGGGAATTTTTCTGAATCCACGAAAGTTTGTACCCACGAAAATAAATGAATCCACAGTATTCTAATTTTGTTAAATTATGCTAAATGTCAAAGCAATAACAATTACACCAACAATATCGATCTGTCTATATAGAAACACGTCTGAACTACATAAATAGACGACAACTACTGTACATCAAATCAGACTTAGGACAGGTGCAACCATGTGCATCGGAATTAATGTTATAATGGTACCAAACCTTCTCCTCCCTTTTCTGATGAAACAACAGTTTAACATCACACCATAGAAAAATACACTATAGAATATTAATTAGAAGGCTTACTTAAGTCATACTTTATTTTAGATTATATTTTATATAATATGTATATGATCTCGTAAAGATCGTTGACTTTTATTCAGTTTATTTTTGTAAGTGCAATTGATATTTAATAGTGTGTGGTATTTCTAACTTGTTTATATGTATCCGCTGTTTTTATATACTTGTGTGCCAATAGTTCAGCAGGCCAGAGGCTCCTGACTTGAGACAGGCGCAAAATTGCTTCGGGGTTAAACATGTTTATGAGATCTCAAGCCTCCCCCTAGTACATGTATGTCAACAATCGGAAGGTCTACCATAGTTTTTTTGTGTTAGCACTTCCTTTGTGCATAACAGTGTTATTTTAAATATCACTTATATTTTAAAGGTTGTAGTTGAAGCTTAATTTTTTTTCCAACATTGACACTTTAAAGAAACACATTTTAACTATTAATTATTGTTAAGGTCATAATAGGTTTTTTAGTTTCACATGTTCTTGCATACTAATGATAACGGATTTTCTTCCAGAACTTTAGAATCTAATAAGCTAGTTAGTTTACCAGAAGGTCTGTTTACTAACAACAGAAAACTTCAAATATTGTAAGTATTGCATTGGTATTATTACGGTCTTAAATCAAAAGAAAAAAATCAAGAACCTGCTTAAATTTTGTCAAATGATCTTTTATGAGCTTTCAAGTCTTATGTTTGAAGAGAAAAAGATGTTATGGGCCAAAATATTTTAACTTGTATCGTATGGAAAAACATGGAGGAATCCGAACATTTGACACTTATTCTAAAACCTCACCTAAGTACATCTTTAAATTGTTTTATTTCATCACGTACACACATATCTGCTGTTCTTAAATACACTTGTGTGCCGCGAACACAGTAGTGTTGTCATCATTATAATTTAATTTTGTTAAACAATGCTAAATGTTAAAGCAATAACAAGAAAAATTACAACAACAATATCAGGCTGATGACTATTTCTTTTGATCCACTGAATTAATGAAGTTCAACCATTGCAGTGTTTGGTAATTTCAATATAAGTAGGTAAATCAAATATGTTCGTGATGATTGATTTTCGACTAGATATTTAAAGAATAAGTCAGAAAGTTTCCCAAATGGTCAGTTGACATTTAACTTGTTTAAAACAAATCTTCCATTTGTCAGATTTATTCTTATTTAAAGATCATATTGGATTTTTAATCAGGTTCCTATATAAAAGGGTTTTTAATATAAGTGCGTGACAATAGCTCAGTAGGTTTATCACTGCTCTAAACTTATTGAAAACAAAAAGATCAAATTAGTAATTTTTGGAAGGTTCAGTATAGGTCCTTTAATGTAACTTGTTATAAAGTAATCATAATACTTGATTTTCTTTCAGACATTTAGAGAATAACATGTTAGTAAGTTTACCAGAAGGTCTGTTTACATTCAACACAGAACTTAGATTTGTGTAGGTGTAGTTTATATTCATATAAGAGTTAAACGTATGTGATAGTGTGTTGAGTGTTTAATAAGTTATCAAAGGTACCAGGATTATAATTTAATACGCAAGAGGCGCGTTTTGTCCATATACTATTAATCAGTGACGCTCAGATCAAAATAGTTGTAAAACCGAACAAAACCAAAGTTGAAGAGCATGGAAGACCAAAAATTCCAAATACGGCTAAGGTAATCTATTATAAACTAGGAAATTTATAAAAAAATTACAATATAATTGATATTCATGTCAACACCGAAGTACTGACTACTGAGCTGGTGATACCCTCGGGGACGAAACTTCCACCAGCAGTGGTATCGACCTACCTCGTTCATATCTACACTATGTTCTTCAATATTCGTCTGTGCCAATAGTGTAAGGTTTCCAGATAGTATGTTATCATCGATTACTAAGTTGCAATAGTTATCACCCTTCTAGTGTTTACAAACACGTTCTCCTTACATGCTTTGTTTTAACTTTTAATGATATTCAATATTAAAACAATACTTGGTAATGTGAGTATTAGTGTTTTGATTAAATATGTTTTACATAATCAAGGCGATCGATTTTTTTTAAACTTAAAGCCAATGACAACTCAGTAAGTAAACCAGTTAGTCTGTTATTATTGATACTTTGTTGCATGACCTTTAATTATGAATAACGCTTATCACAGACGTAATTGTATTGAACTATTGACGATTGGTTTGTTTATATAATCACGTACTTATATTACTAATGTTCCTCAATATGCTCGTGTATCAATATCTTGGACGGTTTACCACTTTTAATGTGTTCGCTTAATATTTATAGGTTGCTGTTAAAAGCTTTACAAAATGCACCAACAATTTCAGTGTAAAGAAAAATATATGTCCTCTATTGAATACACGGAATTGGTAATCTTTGGTTAGTTCAGTATCAGTGTTTTAATGTCTCATGTTCTCACATAATCATAATAATTGGTTTTCTTCCAGGTATTTTGATTCTAACAACTTAAAAAGTTTACCAGATCTGTATTTGATCACGAATCTTATAACATTGTTAAGTATGACTTATGCTCATCTCATATATAGATATAGGAAAATGTGGTATGAGTGTCAATGAGACATCTCTCCATCTAAGTAACAATTTATAAAAGTAAACCATTATAGTTCAACATGTTCAAGGTACGGTCTTTCACACGGAGCTTTGGTTCACTACGAATAGCAAACTATAAAGGGCCCCAAATATTACTAGTGTAGAACCATTCAAATGGGAAAACCAACGGTCTATTCTATATAAAAACGAAAAACGAAAAACACGTATGAACTACATAAACAGACGACAACTACTGTACATCAGATTCCTAACTTAGGGCAGGTGCAATCATTTACATCGGGATTAAACGTTTTTAAATTAATGGTAACAAACCTTCACCCTTTTCTGAAACCACAGTCTAACATCACAACATAAATAAATAATCTATAAAATATCAATTTGAAGGTTTACTCCAGTCATACTTTATTTTAGATTATATTTTATATAATATGTATATGATCTCGTAAAGATCGTTGACTTTTATTCAGTTTATTTTTGTAAGTGCAATTGATATTTAATAGTGGGTGGTATTTCTAACTTGTTTATATCTATCCACGGTTTTCATATACTTTTGTGCCAATAGTTCAGCAGGTTCGCCACCATTCTATTGTCTATGTAAATCTCCTTCTTACATGATTATTGAACAGTTGATGTTTTTCAATATTTCAAAATGTATCTTAGAATTGCTTTTGGTAATTTGAGTATAATGGTCTTGATTAAGCACTTTCTTAACTTGAAATATGTTTACCAGTTGATCTGTTATCATCGGACACAAAGCGGCGACTATTAAAAGTGGGGATGATTCTTATCTCAGACTTTATATGGACTTCCTCTGTTTGAATTTGACTTGTTGTTCAGCGTTTTTGTTATACTTTTTTGAAGCTTTTGGTGAATTGTACTTGTAATTCAGCGTGTTTTGTTACACTTTTTTGAACCTTTGGTGAATTTGACTTGTAGTTCAGCGTTTTTAGTTATACCTTTTTGAAACCTTTTGCAATTTGAGTTCCAATGTCTTCTGTTTATTTACGACGTTAGCATGTGTATCATTTCGTATTACAGGTTGCAATGTATATCGAAACGTGCATATATGTAACTGATGTTCTTCAAATTATTCTTGTTTGTAAACATCTCGTTTACCATCGTTTTATTGATTACGAACAATTCATTTTTACTTCTTTCTCTAACTGTTAATTACTGTTCAAAGCAAAATCAGTTTGATGAAAACTACATGTATCTTTTGTATCTTTTGAATACACGGAGAACTACATTTGGTAGTTATAGTAGCTTAGGCATCAATGTCCAAATTCAGATTTGCATTCATGATTCATGATTTTCTTACAGAACTTAACATGATAATTACATATTAAGTTTGAATTTTGTGTGCTGTGAGTATTTTTTGTGAATAAACTCATCATAGCTTCCAGGACAGTTGTTCCTCTTGTGTCTTGCTAAATGTCTTATAAAAAGCTCCATCTTTTTCGACTAAATAATGTATACCTCTTTTAGCAAATATCTGTAGAAACAGCATGGTACTTTGTTGTTGTTTCTTATAATGCCATGATGTTGCCGTACCTTGTATATTTCTTACCCTCATGATTTAAAATATTTCTCAGTAATGTCAAAATGCAGACGTCACATGATTATGTACATGAAATAGGGATTAACCTTATATTAAATTTAATATTTAAGGAATATGAACAAAAACGAATTCATATGCTGCCTCATGATTGATTTTAAAGACTGGGCATCAAATCAAACACAGCTGACGTATAAAGGAACATGTACTAATTTAAATACCACCATAGATATTCACAGTTTTAACACGAGCACATGCATTATTCCAGGTAAGCAGTTTAAAGTATTTCTTAAGGGAGTTCGCTTCTCAGTTTTTTTTTTTTTAAATAATAACCTTTTCATAATACTAGTATATATTGATAGAAGACTAATAAAGAAACAAAAAGAGCAAACATAAAATATAGGTCAATGTGCTTGTTTTCGAGAAATAAACCATTGGAATTTATGCGGGAATAATGTTCTCTCTTGATTTTGCATAGCTTTATTATTGACAAGTTCTCACACACTGTTAAAAATAATTTAATAAGAATTTTACAGACGGCTTATAATTATGCATGTATAAGATTTATAAAAAGAAAAATGGGATGAATGGGCAAATATTTTAAGGAATTCAAATAAATACAACCAGAGGATTCCTAAAATCTGACAAAAATTCCAAAACATAACAAGCAAACTTCCTTAATGAATAATTATAGATCATCGTTGATCATTTCATGGATGAACAATTAGTTTATAGATGAAAATTTGAATATGAATTTAAGTGAATTTATTTTCACCATATACAATGCATATTTTAGTTGTTATCTATTGATTTACAAACATGTGTGTATAGTATATGACAATATTTTTGAAAGTTTGACTGTACTCCTTCGATAAAAACAAAATAATAGTTATAGTTTTTCCAACTTTCATCCTTCGCATTCTCAAATGACGAATGCCAAACGAATGAATTAAAATTCAAATCAGTTCAGTAAAACTAGCAATCTTACTACCACAGTTCCCGACAGCTATTTACGTATTTACTTTTAATCACTTCATATTGACACACCAGACACTACTTATAACTCTTAATATACTTTTTAATCTTATTTTTGGGAAATAAGTCGCAAAAATTAATAACCGAATGTGTTTGAAAAACATAGTTCGCGACAATATGTACAAATACAGTTTAAATAGAAAAAAGCTGTCAAAAATCAGTGCCATTCTTATGTTTAAATTATAAAATAAATAATGAAAACATATCCGCTGGAAATCTCATGCATTTGAAGCGTTTTTTTTTATGGATTTGGCTTCATTAAAAACACTCAAAGCCCATTTTTTTCAAAGTCAAGGATAAACAAGAACCGAAAAAGATATTGAGCTATATAATCAAAAACTGACACAAAAAATTGCCAAATCCATCTAAAGTTAACTTTGGCCTAAGGGAATTGAAACGTTAGTTTTTTTATCATTTCAAAACTTACTACAAAATAGAATAATGTCTAATGTTTAACAATAGAATAAACACACGTTAGTAAAATCATGGAAACGGAAATCCACATTTGCCACCCTACAATAGTTTATATTCATTACCACATGATTAGTCCTTGTAAAAAATATGAGTATTTCTAAGGAGGAAAATGGTTAACTGATTTGTTAACATAAAAAAAAGTACCCCTACCCCAAATAGCTAACCATTTTTGGAGTAAATTTATCGTATGATATAATAAAAAGTTTGTAGTCAGTGTAGTTTAACTAGGATGTATCGTAGTACATGTGTTATATAGCATCGTAGTATAACACATATTTAGTTTGTAGTTTATTCATATATCATAGTAAGGGAAATTAGCATTATTTTGATTATTATCAACACTATTACCAGAATTCGTAGTAACATTTTATAACGTGTAAAGCAGAAATCTTTCTTAAGGAAACTCATATGCAATTATGAATTACTCTTAATCAGCTACGGTCAATACATGCAATTTCGCTCCTTTTTGATTTCGTACAATGCTTTCAGTTATTGTGTGTTATATTGATTTGTTTCTTCTGTACCAGTTATTAGAATTAAACTAGTTTTACTCCTGGGTATAACATGTATAATTAAAAGGACAATTCCTGTGAATCCAAGTTGTCGTATTAGATTTATACCATGCTCAAATCTATATCCAAATCACAAAAGTTTGTGTGATTGCTTGAAAAGAAAAGGTGAAACAGGGAAGAAACCTTTAGACCAATAGCATGCACTAATTTTGAAAGACCTTATTAATTTCTAAACAAGTTAAAGTAAAAATATGAGTATGATACATGTATAACTATTCAAATGAGGTCAAATGATTGTTTTCTATGAATAATTAATACAAAATTGAGGTTGCAGGTTATGAAAATTGAACCAAACACACTGCTAATAGTGGATACTTGTGCAATAGTTTTTCAACTGATATATACCGTTTTGTTTTTATTTTTCAATTGAGGATGGAGCCCATGGGTCAACTCATCATGTTCTACTACTTGTGGAGATGGTGTCATAATCAGTACCAGAACCTGCGACAATCCCCCACCGTCTGATAATGGACTGAAATGTGTTGGTTCCGAAACTGAAACATCAATTTGCAACTTAAGAAAATGTCCAGGTAAATTCTTTAGATACATCAGATTAAAATCAACATAACGTTATGCATTTTATAATTCAATAGTTAACCGGAGCGGACCACTTCTCTTTAGAATTTATGGAGAAACTGTTAAATCTATCACTGTATTCTGTGAAATCACAATTAAAAAAATCATCCAAAATATAAGGCTTTTCCGTCAAACGCGTGTTTCTTTCGTGGACACATAAGACTCATCTGCAGCGTTTGAACGAAATCAGTTTTAAGGCAAGAGCAAATAAATTATTTACAACACTCCTGATTAATTTTTTTTTTCTTAAATTCTTACTCAATTCATCCCTTTTATAACCTATTGATAATTTTTATCTATTGTTGCTCAATTGATCTAAGTTTTTGGTTGGTCCAAATTCGATGATGACGTCAAATTGTATTGCTTTCCTTCGAAATTATTATTGTGACGTCATGAACAAAAGGTGACCATGTCTGATGAGGTCAGATCAAACTTGATGCAGTGGTATAATCTATATATAGCTAACAGTAAAACTTAATAGCATAACCTCAAAGCCGAAACCTTGAATTTTATAGAAAAAAAAGCTACCATCCCTGGGAATAATATGTTAGAAAAGTACTAGATCATTTGCTTAATTGAATTATATTTCTCACAAAATTAAGAATGTACATATGAATGATTGCATCAAATTCATAAACCTTGCTACTCCAAACAAGCATTAGGTCAATACAAAAGGTTTACTAATACTCAGATATAATCTAAACCTGTGCGTTTAAAATTTTGTTATAATACAAAATCATAGAATTCTAACTTTTCTACTCAATGAGTGATTTAAAGGCTATTATTTTAGTTATTTCAGTGACTTATAAATTGACAGAACGTGAACAAATTAATTATGTATCATGTCAACATGAAAGTGCTAACTAGCGAGACGTCATCGACCCAGTTGTTAACATCTTTTTTTTTTTTCAAAGCTAAAGCAGATTTTAACTTGATACTGCTATTCTCAAAAGTATTTATTAATCTATTTTAGCAACCTTAAAACAAAAATAAACCAAAACATAGCTAGTCCTCACTAGATAAAGGCAACAGTAGTATACCGCTGTTCAAAACTCATAAATCCATGAACAAAAAAACAAAATCGGGGTAACAAACTAAAACTGAGGGAAACACATTAAATATAAGAGGAGAACAACGACACAGCATTAAAATGTAACACACACAGAAACGGATTAAGCATTAGACAAAATCCTATGAGAATAACAAATATAACATCAAAACCAAATACATGCATTTGGGATAGATAAGTACCGTGACACGACTTATAGTAATGTGAATTCACACTCAAAAATAAGAGAAAACAAACGAAACAACGGAAACACAACGTTAAAATGTAACATACACAGAAACGAACTTTAATGTAACAATGGCAATATTCCTGACTTGGTACAGGACATTTTTAAAGGAAAAAATGATGGGTTGAACCTGGGCATGCCAAACCTCCCTCTTTTATGGCCATGTGAAATATAACATTAAAATCACAACACAACATTACAGGACTACAATATAAATAAATAGGAGAACATAATTGAGAAAGAAACACACGATAGACATTTATCCATATATCATTTTACGCTTTTTATCATTCCAATTGTGTTTAGTTATTTACAGTCAAGGTGTGCCATTACTTTCCAAATAAGTAAAATTGTTTAGTATGACATAAAGCAATTACTGATAGTCGAGATGCATCTATAAAAGTTTCACCGTATGTAGCAAAACCTTGAGACAATTGGGTTGTATATTGTTCATTTTTTTACAGCATGTCATCGTTCGAAGAAAAGACGATTTGGACAATAAATCAGGTAAATTTTCTCTATATTTTTTTTTCATTTGTTGTGACAAACTAAAATTATTGTCGACATTAATAAAATTTGGCACTTGCTACAGGTACCCGCAAAAAATAACTATAAAAGATAATAATTTTTATTTTCGAAACTAATTTTACAAGTTGTACCCTAATTCATACAGAAACTGCATGTAACAATAACATAATTTGTTATTGTTACCTGAAGTTATTGTCAATAGCAAAATATGTCTAGGTAGGCACTGGTCTAAAAACAAAGTCTGATTTACTAGATATCTATGAAATAAATTTAAACTATTAAATATCGATGTACATGCAAATGCTTGCACCTGTCCTTAGTCAGGAATCTGTAGAACGTCTGTTTATGTAGTTCATATGTGTTTTTCGTTTCTCGTTGTTATATAGATTAGAAAGTGGATTTTCCCGCTTGATTGGTTTTACACTTGTAATTTTTGTGGACCCTTTACATCTTGCTGTTCGTTGTGAGCCAAGGCTCCGTGTTAAAGGCCGTACCTTGACTCATATTGGTTTACTTTTATAAGTTATGACTTGTATGGAGATTTGTCTCATTGACACTCATACAACATCTTCCTATATCCATTTACATGATTAAACAACCAGATAAATTGACAAAAATGACGTTCCTTTTTGCCAACTTTCATGTAAAGTAGTTTACTATTCATGACTATGAATTCGAATGAGCAAAATGCTCAAGTTGTGGTCAGTGAAAAATTTTAATAAAGACAATTCAACAATTCCAACATGAACATTATGTTCAATAATAAAGAAAAAGATAGGACCTTAACTCCAGAGGAACATTTTTATTTTCATTTGTGTAATTGCCTGGGACATTTCTCGACAAGAACATTAATCACAATAGACGTAAGAAAAACTGTCCAATGAATCTTGAAAACTGCAGGAGAAGAACATAGCAGAGTAGAACTGCTTAGTGTGTTGCATTGGAGTCATCTAAATCAATGTATTGTGTGCAACAGGTATTTGGAGTGGTACCACCTGTCACATACCGTAATATTGACATATCTTAACCGGATACGATCCGGACATTATTGTTATATATTATAATACTCTCCTGTATAGAAGGTTGATAAATATCTTATTATTGTCAATATGTCTTACTCATAGTTATTCAACATGGTGTCAGATTGAACCACCGCTCATCATCATGAAATTAAGCCATCCGTAGATGGAAGCAATCTGAAAAGTTGCAAGAACAATCCAGCTACCTAAATTATCATAATCATGGATGCACTATCAGGATCACACCCCAAAATGGACTGGGAAGCGACGGACCTAGTGACCGCTTGGAAATCTTTCCAACAACACACAGAATTCTGGTTCGCGGGACCTCTAGCCAAAACTGCTGAAGCACAAAAATGTAACTATCTAATGATATGGATCGGTAATAAAGGAAGGGACATATACTCGACCTGGGATCTTTCGGAGAACGATAAAAAGAAACTTGATGTGCACTATCCGAACTTTGAAAAACACGTCCGCCCTAAATCGAATAAGATTTATTCACGATACAAATTTTTTAGTCGTGTACAAAAAGAAATTGACACTTTCGAAGAATATCTCACAGACCTCAAAATATTGGTTAAAGATTGTGGATATGCGACACCGGAGGAAATGGTACGTGATGCCATTGTTTTTGGAACTAACGACCACAAAGTTCGGGAAAAAATGTATCACTGAAGGGTCCGAACTCTCGTTAGAAAAGGCTATAAATTTCACTAGAACATATGAACTTTCAAAGGCTCAACTTAAAACTATGGAAAGCGAAGATAAAACAATTAACATGTTTAACAACCAAGGATCAAGATCATCAGGTAAAAAGTATGGCAAGCAATACACACCACAAAGGGGACCACCTCAAAATAACAAGGGGCAATCACCCAATTTTGCAAATAAATGTAAAAACTGTGGAGGTAAACATGAGCGTAGAAAATGTCCTGCATTCGGGAAACAATGCAACAAATGCCATAAATACAACCACTTTGCGTCCGTCTGTCTGTCATCAAACAAATCATCAAAGAAAATGCACACTTTAGACATATGCAGTGAATCTGATGATAATGAACTTTTTGTAACAACAATTGATAATCAAGAATTAAATACCGACGAATGGACCGAAACAATCAACGTCAACGACGTACCAGTTAACTTTCAGCTAGACACAGGTGCAAAAAAGTGCAACGTACTTTCCCTACACAAACTGAAAACCATTTGTTCGCATCCTATCATTACTAAACAGGTATCGCCACTACGTTCATACTCAGGACACATCATTGACACTGTTGGAGTAATTAATCTTAGGTGTAGTTATAAATGCCAAGATTATGCCGTGAAAACACATTGTAGACCGTAATGTACAATCTGTCATAGGTGCCAAAACATGCGAAGCCATGAAACTCCTAAAGCGCATACATTCAATCACTCAAACAAGCAATCCGCAAGAAACGACAAAACAATTTTTACCAGAAAATATGGAACACCAATATGGAGATTTATTCACAGGCCTAGGATGTCTACCAGGAACACATAAGATACGTATCAACAAAACTGTAGCACCAGTTGTACACGCCTCGCGTAAGATACCCATAGCTATCAAAGACAAAGTCAAATCTGAACTCGATCGTATGGAGGACATTGGTTTTATCTTCAAACAGCAAGAACCTACACAATGGGTCAACTCAATGGTTACTGTCATTAGACCAAACGGCAAAATTCGAATATGCATCGATCCACGTGATCTGAACAAGGTAATTTTACGTGAGCATTATCCGTTAAAAACAGTAGAAGAAGTTATATCGCAAATGCCGAACGCTAAAGTCTTTAGTAAATTGGATGCCACCAGTGGATTTTGGCATATTCAACTAGACGAACCTAGCTCAAAGCTATGCACATTTAATACACCATTTGGACGTTATAGATTTGCTCGCTTACCTTTCGGAATAAATTCAGCCTCGGAAGTATTCCAGAAAATTGTGTCTGAAATGGTATCCGACATTGAAGGAGCAGAAGCGATTATCGACGACATTCTTATTTGGGGATCTGACCGAAAAGAACATGATATGCGTTTTAAACAAGTTCTAGGCAGAGCGCGAGAATACAACTTGAAACTCAGTGCCGGAAAATGCGAAATCAGCAAACCGGAAGTAACATACGTTGTACACCGTCTAACAAGTGAAGGTGTGAAACCGGACCCGGAAAAAATCCGTGCCGTTAATAAAATGTCAAAACCGGAGTGCGTCAAGGATCTGCAAACCTTCATGGGTTTTATTCAGGATCTTGGCAAGTTTATGCCAAACATGTCAACAGTCAGTGCACCGTTAAGAACACTTTTAGAGAAAAACACAGCATGGCACTGGGAAAAAAACAAGAAACTAGCTTTCAGAAGTTAAAAGAAATGGCAACAAATGCACCACTGCTGCAATACTACAATCCGAACAAACCGCTTACACTCAGTGCTGATGCTAGTTCAAAAGGACTTGGAGCTGTACTGATACAAAATCAGAAACCAGTTGTGTATGCCTCACGTGCTCTTACTCAAACACAACAACGATATCCACAGATCGAGAAAGAAACTCTTGCAATTGTTTATGGATGTAATAAATTCCATGAGTACGTATATGGTCGTCGTGTTCAAATAGAGACAGACCATAAACCACTACAATCAATCTTCCTGAAACCGCTTCACCAAACACCGCCTAGATTACAGAGACCTTTAGGTCGGGACCACTACCTTATATGGAAATGCATAAATTAGCATACTTATGTTCTCGCACATGTAATTGTTTATTTACATGTGACGCAATTTATTTTTACCTAGGTTTTTGACCAATCCACTAAATGAGTCACAATGCATGATGGACTACTACGTATTTACAATCAACCAAGAACACGTGTTATTTACTGAAATACAACACATTTTTCGTGCAATGCGGGATTCACAATTTCGATTAGTTTTTCATTTTGTGTATCCTCATTTATAGTTCGTGATATAAAGTATTACTTCCATGCTCAGATTAACGAAGTGTTGTTTCTATGCGAAGAAAAAAGGGTTTGAATTACCCGATATATAGCCATTAACATGTTTGATGATGGCACAGTGATTTCATGTATTTGTCCACCAGAAGCAACGAAACAACAGCGAAAAAAACACAATTATCCATGAGACAAACTTACTGGTGTAAAGTAAGCCGTCGATAACAGCCGGTGCTGATATTCAAGAGTACAGCAATGTTCGTATAGATAATTAAAGGCAAATGTGGGATCCTTGAATGTTGTGTTCGTAAAAAAGGTGAAGAAATATTTACATACATGGCAGTGTTAACAAAATCTATAAGTATTTTTGTTGGTCACATTTCAGTATATGGGACTTCCAAACTGTTTTTTTTAAGGTAGTGAAGTCAGCAACTGTACATTTGTAGTTTCAGTTTGTTCTTTTTTTAATGGGCTCGGACATTTGCCAAACTGAATAAAATCATTACAGCTGATTTCTTAAATCTGCAAAGTAAAACTTTGGTTGGCTTGCTTGCTTTGTTTGTATAGTTGTGTATACAAGCTTTGAAAATAAGATTGACATCTTTAAACAATATATATATATAGGCATAGTTTAACTTGTATATTTTATATTTTGTACAATATACAAACAAAGCAAGTAAGCTAACCAAAGTTTTGCTCCACATGCAGTTTTGCTCCACATATAGTAGGAAATAAGCTGTAATGATTTTATCCATATGTATGTGCGACAAGGTGGAAAATGTGATATGTTTTGTGAAAATTGCAGCGTTGGATCTATAACAAAAAAGAAGATGTGGTATGCTTTCCAATGAGACAGCTGTCCACAAGAGACCAAAATGACACAGAAATTAACATTTATAGATCACCGTACGGCCTTCAACAATGAGCAAAGCCCATACCTCATAGTCAGCTATAAAAGTCCCCGATATGACAATGTAAAACAATTCAAACGAGAAAACTAACGGCCTTTATTATATATAAAAAAAAATGAACGAAAAACAAATATGTAAAACATAAACAAACGACAACCACTGAAATACAGGCTCCTATACAATATATTTTTTTTTTAATGGGATAGATTTCTTGTCCTTTTATATATTTAATTGTGTCGTTTTTTTGTTGTTTGGATTGTTTTACACAAGTAATTTTTGGGTCATTAATAGCTTACTTTTCAGCATTGGACCTATGACTGCTTACTTTACTAAATTATGTCTTTGTTGGAAAGATGTCTCATTTGGCACTCATACCTCATCTTCTTATTTCTATATACAAAGCGCGTTTTAGAAAAAAAAAATAATAGGTAATATGGCACCCACTATGATCCAGAGACTTTTAATATTGGAGATATTTTACATATGTCAACAGGACAGCAGCCGAACGATAAAAAAAACCTCTGAGGTATATTTTGTGATAAAATTAGCAACAAACGGATATCATCGATGGATGAAACTATAAAAAAATGTATTGAGCTATATACCGTACCCACTCAGTGGCGGATCCAGGGGGAAGGGGTACCGGGGGATGGACCCCCTTTTTTTGGACGATCAGTGCATTTGGATGGGAACATGTAGTTGGAACCCCCGCCCCTTTTGTCCAGGGTTAGGACCCCCCTTTTTTAAATGGATGGACCCGCCCCTGCCGCTTTCATAACACTTCTTTTTTAACATACTGAATATTATGATGTTATTACTATTAGTTCAGGTCCTGATAAAAAAAAATACACATTCAGTACAGAAAGAAGTGTTTCAATGAAAGTTTCGTGTTTTTCTAGGCAGAAATGATTTTGCAATGACATTATACAGGTTTAAAAGAGCTCAAATGATTTTCTTACTGGACAGTGGTCGCTTCAGTGGATATTTCACTGTGTCATGTCGTGAAATTAATGCAGGTTCAATTCATAACAATGCACAAAACCGGTTCAACTACTTTTGCAAGGCGAAAAAGAAAGTCGAATCGTGAAGCCAATAAACAATATTTTTTTAATCTGAGCATGCAAATTGAAGATTACGTTATATATTTTACATTAAATATATTTGCAGAATAAAAACTTTGGTAATGAGAGTCCCAGACAATATATTAATTGACTGTTTTCCCACTAATTCCACGTGTTTTAAGTAGTAGTTTACTCGTAGTAGCCCACAATGCATTGCAGTTCATTGAGTCGATTGGTCGGTTTTTCAAGGCCATATTGGCCTTGTGTTTTGGAAATTACTATGCAAATATATTCTGACGTCAGAAAATCTAGAGTTCTCGACCTGTTTAATAGCATTAGAAAAGTATGATCTTAAAGTTGACTATAAACCAGGCAAAGAGATGTATCTAGCAGATCATCTCAGTAGATCGTTCCTAAAAGAAACAAAGGAAGTATTAGTACCAGACTTACACGTGAATGACATTCATTTGATATCATACTTGCCAATTGCACCAGAAATGTATGCTAAATTTCAGAAGGAAACTGCAAATGATGAACACCTTCAGGAATTACAAGATGTCATATTTAATTGATGGCCAAATGAAAAATCTGCACTTAAACACTCTTTGAGGCCATGGTGGACTTACCGTGATGAACTTTCAGTCATCGATGGACTATGGTACAAGTCAAACAAAGCAATTGTACCAAAAGCGCTACCAAATGAAATGTTGGACAAAATACACGAATCACATCTTGGAATCGTAAAGTGCAAAAGCCGTGCACGTGATGTACTATTCTGGATCGGCATGGGACAAGACATCGAGAACAAAGTTAAAGCATGTGGACTTTGCGCTCAACATCAGTCTCTAAACCAAAGGAACCGATGTTAATGCCAGAAATACCGGAAAGACCCTGGTCAAAAGTTGCTACCGACTTATTTGAATACCAAAAACAACATTATCTATTAGTAGTAGACTACTACTCAAAGTGGCCAGAAGTTATCGAGCTAGACAATGAAACTAGCAAAAACACCACTGATTACTTAATTAATGATGACTAATGTCAAGATTTGGATATATTGACGAATTAGTTTCCGACAATGGTCCTCAGTTTTCTTCATTATAATTCAAAAGATTTGCTACCGAATATGGATTTAAACATACAACGAGCAGCCCACACTATGCTCAGTCGAACGGACAAGCAGAAAGAAGCGTTCAAACCATCAAGAAGCTAATTATGAAATCGAAGGATCCACACAAAGCTCTATTAGACTATCGAAACACACCGTTGGACATTGATCTTTCGCCAGCACAATTGTTCCTAAATAGGAGATTAAAAACATCACTATCATCATTTATTCATTAAATCATTTCATTTTCATTTCATCTTTTAGAAAAAGGGGGATGTCACATACCGTAATATTGACATATCTTAACCGGATACGATCCGGACATTATTGTTATATATTATAATACTCTCCTGTATAGAAGGTTAATAAATATCTTATTATTGTCAATATGTCTTCCTCATAGTTATTCAACACCACCTAAAATTTGTTGGCCTTAAATTGTCAACTAAGGCTTTACACAGGATGTGCCAAAGGTGCCATCAAAATAAATTCCTATAATACTGAGTAATACTAAATATGTTTAAGTGTTTAATTTATCTTTGCTATGTCCATAAAATAATTTATATTCCTATACTAATTGTTTCAAATATGTAAACCGAAGAATACGGGACTACGACACGAATACAGTACAAAGTAGACACACTAAAAAGACATAACTTGTAAATGTAAAATGTTGCAAGTAACTATAACTGCCGATAACAATAGAACAATTTATTGAAATTTCCGTATGAAATTGGATTCCTGTCCGGAAACAGTTCGGAAATTAGTCTCAAAAGTAACAATAATTATTGTTTCATTGCTACTTTTTGCAGGTCACCGTACATAAATTAATAAATAAAATAAATAAATAAGCTTTATTTCGGTATATAAACAAGGACATAGGATCTAATGAGTTTTTGACCGATAAAAGATAGTGTTTACAATTCTTGTCTCGTCTATGATGATAATCGCAGAAAGCGATATACAGAGATTGCTTTATCTGGTGACGGCAACGAGGGCGTCAACAAAGTTTTCTGTCTACGTTTATTAGGAACAAATTGTGATCGATGATTGATATACATGTATAATACAAAGTTGCTTTACTATTAGTACAAATAAGTTAGATGAATATTCTGAGGCATTGCCTTCTAGGTCATGGTTCGGCGATTTTGAATTATAGAGCAATTTTCAATGTTTAGTTTTCTACTGAAGTTAGATTGATAAAAAGTGCTTACAATAGACAATGATATTTTCGATATAATTACATTACTGTCTGTACATCTCGGTATTTCAGTCATGTCTAGGCCCTGTCTACAAGCTGTCACGTGATTTTGGAAAAATATGCAATGTAGGTGTTCCTCATATGTTGATGCCTACAGGCGATACACATATCGACGTACCAACAGTTAATGATTAAGCCTTTGTAGTTCATATTATTTAATAATTTCCAAGTTATTAGGAAATTGATATATCACCAAAAATGTGAATCCACACTTAGTCGAAATAGCACAAATGCAAGACAGTGTGCAGTTGGCTTATAAGAAACAAACAACTTGATTGCATTCTACGGCAAACTGAATGCATTCTATATGGTTTACATATTTAAAAGTATTTTGAAGTTCATCATGCCTTACAACGAATGACTGTAATTTCAATACAGTATATTCATTTATTTATTTTGTCTTCCAGGAAAAACAGGAAAAAATGGAAAGCCATGTACCCAATACGAATTGACATATTTGATTGGAAAACAATTGAAACAAAGTGGATCGGTTTCATTCTTATATTAAACTGAGGGACAATTTTAAATGGTTTAAATTTTATGATCATCATTGTGGGAAAATTAGTTACATTATACATTTTTTTGTGTTTTTTTTGTTGAATGTTCATTGGTATTCCACTTGTATTTAAATCATTAATATATGTGATGTTTTTCTAAATAAAAGCGGGTATAAATATAATAGTACATGTTTTCATTGTGTTGCCATATCAAATGAACAAGGAAGAACATTCATACTACCGTATCAAAATAATTCACAACAAGAAGGTACACTTATTTTCAATTATCAAAATCTTCAAGTAACTGATTCATTTTTGTGATTTGTGTAATTGATGGTTAACTTTTTTAACCAAGCGAAACAAAACTAGACAATGTATGTGCATTCAGATAACGAATCAAAGTCCTGTGAGCACATGGGTTGGTAATTGTTTCAAAAATCTGATAGTCTGCATGATGTATCCTCTCTTCGCGACAAATGTGTTGACGTTGTAGTCAACACAGCATCTTACTATATTGTTTGCATATGGTAATGGCATTATTTTGAGTGTATAATAGGGGCGACAGATACCAAATAAACTCATCAAAGATACCAGGCTTGGAATTTTATATTTGTGCCAGACGCACGTTTTGTCTTTAAGAGGGTGTCCATGGAAAAACCAGGCAGTGGATGGCACATGACATTTTTTGTTTTCAAAATTTTTTCATCTATTCCATATAACAAATTCATTCTTTCTCAAAATTAAATTTTGTTTTTTTATTAACTGCAACAAATAAAGAGAAAAAAAATACGCAAAATGCACTGAAAATTCATTGAAAAGGGGAGATAACTATTCATTTTGTACAAAATTTTGTTGCATTGTTAGTGAACTTTAAAATCATTTTCTGAGCCATCCACTGTTGATTCAAAAATATCTTTGACATATATATCCTTTGTATGATATAAACATTGCATTGAAACCAAAAATTCAGTGGGAAAAAAATATGTTGTGCCACCCATATCATAGGATTTGCCTGATATTTACTAGGACAGCCTCTTAAAAGATTCATCAGTGACGCTAGAAGTAAAAATGTCAAAATGCCAAATAATGTACGAAGTTGAAGAGCAATGAGGATCGAAAGTTCCTAAAAGTTTTGCCAAACTGATAGTCGAACACATAAGTCGAACAATAAAGTGACAATGTCAATGAAAAGGGTGGGTGAATTCTGGCTTAAAGTACAAATAGGTTATTGAAATATCCTTTTTTAAAAAGGGGGGAGTATCTCAACCCCAATTTAACAGCTCTCCGCTCACCTAGCACAGCGGGTAAAATGAGCTTTTCACAATACTTGTCGTCCGTCGTCTGTCGAACATATAAAACTAAAGACTGAGCAACACGAACCCCAATAAAAACTGTAGGGGATATCAGGTGCTCCCACAGGGTACACACATCCTGCTCCACATATGGCATCCATCCTGTTGTCCATGTTCTTACAAACCGGAAAATAGTCTAATTCGGTAGGTGACATTCATGAAAAGGGAAGTAGGAGAAACATATCCGATATCATCTTTGAAATAACGCTAAACCAACTCGTGATGGCGTCTGCAGAATTTACGAAGGGATGATTTTAACTTCACAATTTGGAACTCTTGTTTTAATAGCTTCCTTTTAAGCCGCAACCCTCTACTAATGAAATAATGATAGGAAATACAAGCGCAAAAATATTGTATCAGTTTGAAGATATATACTCCGTATACATGTGCTGCTGTAATGTTGCAACTTAAAACTGGATAGTTCACAATTGGGAAATAAAATTATCTCGTTTGTCGTAAAGTTTTGTTTTTAACCGACCTTCATTGTCAATTTCTAGATGTACGTCAAGATATGAGGCGGACTTAACTGTATCTGTCCTTTATCTCTTGTTCGATAGGATAGATGCGTTCAACGTGGTCACCACATTTTGAAATATTTAGTGAGAGAACATCGTCTTAATAGCGGAAAGTAAAGTTAAAGCATATTGCTAATTTCTTAGAAGAAGTTCTTGTATGAGTCAGACTCGTAATAATAAAGAAACGAGTCGGTAAGAAGAGGGGCACAATTGGTTCCTCGATCAAGAAAACAAGCATCTTCATAATGTCAGTTTCAGAGAATATTTTGTTTGAATCAGAGCTTTACTTTACAAAGTAGGATGTATGCCTCCCTTAGACAAGATACTTGTATCTACGTTGGTCATTATATCTGATAAAACAAAGCAGTACCAACTCGTTCAATCTGTCTTTTAGTTAACGTTTGGAATGAGGAATACTTGTGTTAGTGTAGAAAAGTCAAATGTTTTAATACTATTGCAAGATGAAAGAGTCTTAGATTGTTTGTACTCTAAAAGATATATGGAATTATTTAGATCAACATCTGATTTACGCCACCTCTAGTATGGGCAGTTTCACAGTTACTTTGAAGCCCGGCTTAAATTGCTGATCAAATAGATGTTAATAATTTAAAAAGAGGTTTCGTGGAGCACTTTGAAGACCAGTCAATATACCGTTGTTTGTAAGAACACTCGTGTAGTTTAGGTTTCCAATACAGTGATGGAAGATTCAGTTCTTCATCTAAGTTGAAATTTCGAAGGAACATAGAACAGACCTATGATTATCTACGATTTCCTTCTTTGTAAAGAAGGGGTATATGTTGAGTTTTCAAGTGAATTGCCAATACTTAGTTCATTTATCAAGGAGCTTATGTAGTGAGTTTTACACACAACAAAAGATGTTGTCTCGGGCTTTATCTGCGGGGACAACAATATAGTTGTCATGGAGGTAGGACAAGTGTTTTGCAGCATTTAAAGATTGACGTAGCATGAGTATTGATAGAACTATTCAGTTTCTTGATTCTGATTTGTATCAACAGCCTCACAGCCTTAATCCATTTAAATATAGTATTTACGTCCTTCTCGCGTTTAGGCCATTGCCTAGCCTAATCCTCGACTGAAAACATCAGTATGTTAAAGTTATTTACAATTGATTGATTAAGGCTCGCAATATTTCGGACCTTTGGATAACACATTTCGCAGTGAAGTGTTGTTGACAATGTTGAGGTCATCGGTAATAACGTGGCCAGCCGGATTATATGAGAATTGGGGTGCAATCAGTAGGTTTAGACTTTAAGTGATCAATACTGAGATCCTACAAAACGTTTTCGTAATTTTAAATTTTAGTTGCAATTGATTTGGAATAGGTATAAGAAATGGTTTGTACAGACTGATCTTTGAAATAAGGAACTTTTTTCTACTGAACTAATTTATGATAAAGGATATTGCATAAGTTGACACAACTGGGAACTACTTGGTTGAGTAATGTTTTTCAGTACGAACATATAGTTGTGACTTGGACGCATTATTAAATAAAAAACAGTACATATAAACTCAATGAAAACGTATCAATATATATCATCGAGTATATAACATGTCTATAACATTCATCTTTAAAGTTGACATGCATTTATCAGAGATATTAAAAACACATTATTCAATTATTTTACAAACGGTAACTTGCTCAAACATAATCTACTGTGGATTCATTTATTTTCGTGGGTACCAATTTTCGTGGTTTGAGGAAAACTTGCACATTCGTGGATATTTAATTTCGTGGTTTTGGCAAAGTCTGCATACATTCCTTTAGAAAATTTGTAATTCGTTGTATATTTAAATTCGTGGTTCCCCTGTACCCACGAAATCCACGAAAATTGGTATCCAACGAATATTAATGAATCCACAGTAATATAACTATGGAACTTTTTTCTGAATATTTGCATTCGTCCGTTCCCGTGTCACAGCTGATTTATTTTAAAAAAAAATGTTTTCGTATGTCTATCCTGAGATGAATGTACAAAGAAAAACAAATTTTCTATAGACTTGTGTTCAGACTTTAGCAAATCCACAAAATCAAATATCCAAGGACATGTAAGCTTTCTTCAATCCACGGAAATTGGAATTTGATACTCACGAACATAAATGAATCAACAGTATCATATTTTCATCTGATAACAGTTAAATAGTTGATAAACAATAACAATGCATATTACAGCCAATTTCGAAAACTGTATATGCCTTTACAGGGACTGAATTTAAAAAAAAAATAGGTAAAAGGCCACAAGACGTTACATATCTTTATCTTTTGAGACATGTTTTAAAAATGCGATACTAACGACTAGAAAATTAAGGGAACAACATAGTGCAATTGGATATGTTTTTATTTATCAAATGTTGCGGCAAAGACTTCACTGAAGAAATATAGAATTTGCATCGGTTGTAATATCAATGGTACGTTTTTTTTGTTATTAAATTATGTAAATCTGATATATTGATTTCTTAACATTGTAGGCCCTTAACAATACGCTTCATTTAAGTAAAAACTAAGCAATCATACAGCAAGCAATGTAAGACAGTTAAATGTTTTCAAGCAATAAAACATAAAGAAGATAACAACAATAATACATGCAAGTTAACATTTTGACTGTATTCATTTTTTTCCACAAACGTAGTCTCTAGGATAGTCACATTTTGCATCATTCCACTTGAAATCAAGTTGATAACCAAGCATCATACAGTGCTGGTTGTCTATACCTGGTTGACCTTGTGCCCACCCTTGAAACAAAGTACTGGTAGGCAAATTCACAGTGGCACTTGTATTTGAATTGTGTGGTCGACAATGGTGATGCTTTGACTCTTGATAAGGGATTTATAAAGCTACGTAAATGTGTTTTTTTTTATAACTTATGAATATATCAAATTTAGACAAATATTTCTGTGAAGAACTTTATAAAAAATTGTTATAGATATCAATTTTATTCAAAAATCGTTTCTTTCTTACAGATACATGGTTAAACTAAAGTTATAAATGCCTAGTTATGTGTATATTTAACCTACACAAGGCCTACATCGACTATCGACTGCATGTAGACAAAACAGGATTTAAACTATATGTAAACATTGAGTTTTATCAATGGGAACGTAATTGTGTTTAGTTTACTTGTGAGTTACACTAACACAGCACCGAATTTAGGTCAATGTGAACACAGCCTTAGACAGTTAAATGTGATCAAGCAATAAAACATTCAGAAAATAGGAACAGTAAAAAAGGCAAATTAACACTTTTGCTGTGTTCAGTTTTTTCACAAACGTAGTCTCTAGGATAGTCACATTTTGCATCATTCCACTTGAAATCAAGTTGGTAAGCAAGCATCATACAGTGCTGGTTGTTATTATTGTTATCAGGTCGACCTAGTGCCCACCCTTGAAACAAAGTAGTAGTAGGCAAATTCACAGTGACACTTGTATTTTCCCAGATAAACACTCCTTCTGTTGCTAAGTCAGAACCTCCGATCCAGTAATCTTTAGACGGAACTACAGAAAGACACATGATATTTTATTTATAATATTGTCATACCAAAAACGCTATACCATAAAGATCGTAAATAATATTAGGCTCATGAAAAAATTGAAATTGTGTGTTTTCAATACTCGTCAACTGAGTACTGTATGTGGAGTTTTCACTTATTCAGCTATATTCAAGAATCTCTATCAAGTCTTTTGTAGACGTAACGCAGGTTTTGTGTACATTATTGTGATTCGTTTCAACATGAGACTCATCGTCAAATAAATCTAAGAAAGACCGAAGCATTTCTAAGCCGAAATATATATCAAATTTGTCATTAAAATAGAGATTACAGTATTGTAATTTCAGTTTGCACTTCGTAATAATTTCACTGTAACAAGTATTTGTGTACCAATCTGCACTACGCATCGCTAGATAATTTGCGACAGTAACATCTACGTCTTACTAAGGCCAATGTTAAAACAAAATAGAAGTATATGTATCTCCTAATTCAAGACTCCTTACCGATAATGGCTACATAGGACTTGAGTAACTCATCTTCTTCCGAAGTCTCTATTATCGCCAGGTAACCACCGATACTATTACAAAATGTCTGAAAAACATTTAACACATTAAGAAAGTACAAAGTAAGCGTAATAGGTAAAGTACGTATTCCATTGATTTTTTATTTTTATTTTCGTAGGCAAAAATGAATCACAAACGATCAGTGGTAATTTGAAATAACGGTTATGTATATACATGTCAAGAGTGCAATTTCGAAATTCTATATATTATTCTTAAATTTTGAATATAAAGAAGTCGGGTTGAAGTTACATTATGTCATGAAGAAATAACCTCATCTGATATATACTTTATTGAACACAGGTTGGATTATTTTGAAATTGAAAAGAATCTACTAGTTAAACCTATCATCTAAGTAAAACCTACATAGAAATGTGATGCGGCTGGAAGTTGCCTGATCAGATAAACACATTAAAAATAATGATTTAATGATGTTCTTCATGACATTTTTCATATCTTTATTTTAAAATGTTACTTATAAGAATCAGAGTGTACATTATCCATCTATTGTTATTGATCGGTAATCAAACAACAATGAACATTAGACAATATCGCGTCACTTTTTGGATTATTGTTTTTATTGATTCCAAATGCAAGCTGTCTATACTCCATGGTAGTGCACTTTGAAAGAAATGTTTATTGAAATAGTTCAATTTTAAAATAAAATTGAGAATTGAAATGGGAAATGTGTCAAAGAGAAAATAACCCAACCAAAGAAAAGAAAAAGCCGATGCCACTATTGGGTCTTTCTACATCTTTGATTTTGAAATTTGTAGATTTTAGTTTTCCTGATGATGGTTAATCCAGAGAAAGCTTGCATATACGTGAGACACATATCCTCGTGCGATGTGTTTTCGTACTAATCACAATTTTCACTGCTGACGGTTTTCATTTACGATTTTTTATTCACGTGTGTACTCACATTTTTAAAGCATTATCTGTCGAATGTTTTTAGGTATTTATAAAAAAAAATTGTCAAGGCTTACTACGATTTTTTACTGTTTCGGATTTTTTTTGCGATTTTCGTATGTCAAAAAATGGCGTCATATGTTTTCGTATTAAGTAAAATGTTAATCAGTATACGGACAGGAAATGACTATAAAATCAGGAAAGAGTATATCCTAAAGTCGTAGTTCTAGTAATTGCTCGAATCATAAAAAAAGAAGATTTTGTTAGTTGCGAATAGTTTTTGGTTGATGTACCATGTGCTGAAATTGTAACATTTTGATTTTTTTTTCAGATTGGCACCGGGTTTCCACAAAAGACATCATTTTTCGAAGTTGAAACACAGATATCAAAATTTTATTAAATGAAAAAAGCTACAACTGTTTTCATCTTTATGTATAAAGGATGTAAAGAGGGAATGTCAATAGAATATTGAATGAATGGAGTTTGAACGACCATTCTATATGAGAACCCTGTTGATTTTAAGTCAATGGTTTGGTATAAAAACGACAAAAAAAACATGACAGTCACATGTCGTAAAGATCTGGTGTCTGATAGGGAAACGACATATCTGTACTTCATGTAACCCTACAGGATTTCCTCAACAACTATTCTAGTGATGCATATTTTTTTTTACATTAAATAATAATAACTTAATAGGTCCGTTTTATTAAATTTGTAATAACGTCTTTTAAAGAGACTTTGAATATGTTTCAAATTTATCTCGTCGTGGTATTCTTGTTGTTGCAAATATATAAACTAAAAAACCCGACACAATATTTAAGATTTGAATGCTTCTTTTTGTAACTTTATTAGGGTGTAAAAACGTTGACCGAAGTACATTGTGTATGAAGCGCGAAAGCGCATCATTTTTAAATGTGCGCACGGTCGATGCTTTTACAGCCCTATGAAGTTACAAATAGAAGCATTCAATACTTATAATTACATTTTTTAGCTAGGATCATGAAAACACGATTTTTGTCAAATTTTTATTGAACTTACCTGTGCACTTTATTGTGTGACCTCGTGTCATCATGAATGATAAGTTTTATTGTGTAATGCAATTGCTTAAGGAATAACATGTGGTGTGCAGTTAGCCAATCATCAATTATAATGAAACATACATTTAATGTCATTATACGCTTGTGCAATCGAAACGGATGAAATATGGATGAAACAAAAAACATAATTATGACATACGAAAACATATATCTTGCAAAAAAAAACCAAAGGTAGAGCTGTTCATTGTAATAGAAAATTTTTTAATAAGGTTCTTTGTGACAAATATGAGAACTCGTTCTTGGGTTGAAGTGTAACAGTGTAAATGACATGACTAGGTAAGAGGCAGTTCCATGGTCTTGATTCAATTCAGGTATGGTTATCGGGATTTGTTCTGTCAGTCAAGTCTCAATCAAAAAGATTTGATAGTAAAATAAAATACCGTGTTTGATATGTGATTAACAATGATTAAGTTTTGTTTTTCTCTTTTAGATTTTATAATATATTCTGAATCTTTAATACGTTAAATATTTGACAGTAGACAAATGTATTTCTATTTTTCTTTAAAACAAATTAAGAATTTCCATAATAAACATGATAAATCTTCAAAGAAAGTAATACATTAACGATTGATTATGCTAATACAGTTGTTCTACCCCAAACGTTACATAAGCTGAGTATTGGTGTTGATAATTTTCTGTATTTATTATGTATTTTTCTTTCATTTTGAGCACATTTAGATTATTCTTGTGACTATATAATGTATATATAATTTGAAGAAATTTCTTTCACAAATGTCGTCTTTAAATGACAACTAGAGGCTCTAAAGAGCCTGTGTCTCTCACCTTGGTATATGTGAATATTAAACAAAGGAAGCAGATGGATTCATGACAAAATTGTGTTTTGATGATGGTGATGTGTTTGTAAATCTTACTTTACTAAACAGTCTTAATGCTTACAATTATCTCTATCTATAATGAATTGGCCCAGTAGTTTCAGTGGAAAATGTTAGTAAAAAATTTCCTTAAAATTACCTATTCAGGGCAGCAACCCAACAACGGGTTGTCAGATTCATCTTAAAATTGAAGGGCAGATAGATATTGATCTGCTAAACAATTTAACAGCATGTCAGATTTGCTCTAAATGCTTTGGTTTTTGAGTTATAAGCCAAAAACTGCATTTTACCCCTATGTTCTATTTTTAGCCCATGGCCATCTTGGTTGGTTGAACGGGTCACGCCACACATTTATAGAACTAGATACCCCAAAGATGATTGTTGCCAAGTTTGGATTAATTTGTCCCAGTAGTTTCAGAGGAGAAGATTTTTGTAAAAGATGACTAAGATTTACGAAAAATTGTTAAAAATTGACTATAAAGGGCAATAACTCCTAAAGGGGTCAACTGACCATTTCGGTCATGTTGACTTATTTGTAAATCTTACTTTGCTGAACATTATTGCTGTTTACAGTTTATCTCTATCTATAATAATATTCAAAATAATAACCAAAAACAGCAAAATTTCTTTAAAATTACCAATTCAGGGGCAGCAACCCAACAACGGGTTGTCCGATTCATCTGAAAATTTCAGGGCAGATAGATCTTGACCTGATAAACAATTATGCTTTGGTTTTTGAGTTATAAGCCAAAAACTGCATTTTACCCCTATGTTCTATTTTTAGCTGTGGTGGCCATCTTGGTTGGTTGACCAGGTCACGCCACACATTTTTTAAACTAGATACCCCAATGATGATTGTGGCCAAGTTTGGTTTAATTTGACCCAGTAGTTTCAGAGGAGAAGATTTTTGTAAAAGCTAACGACGACGGACGACGACGACGGACGCCGGACGCCGGACGACGACGACGGACGCCGGACGCCAAGTGATGGGAAAAGCTCACTTGGCCCTTTGGGTCAGGTGAGCTAAAAATAAAGTGTTTAAATATATCAACTACATGTATACGGTGTCAATATAATAGTTTGAAATTAATTTACCTTGCAAATCAGTGTATTTGTTTTTGTAATTACATATATTTTGATGGAAAGACCCCCATTAAATAACAACAACAACAACAAAAAACCACAACAAGGATATAGGTTTGGTCTCATCAAACCTATAGTATTACCTTAGCAGTAGTCCAGTGTTTTGGTCCATCTGGGGTGAACTTATAACATGCATTTCCTAGTTTTACCCATCCTGCATCACAAATCACTACATTAGCTGTACTTCAAATAACGTCATGCAATCAGTTGTACTTTCTAGTAGACCGTCTAAAAATTAAAATTACAAAAAAAATGACCTCGGAGAAAAACTCAGAAAGGAAAGTCTTTAATCAAATTGCAAAATCAAAAGCTCAAACACAGTATCATGATCGTATAACTGATGTTAATAATCATATAGTGAATAATTAACATTTAGGTTTGTAATGAAGAGGTAAGTCGATCGGTTTATTGATTGATTGATTATTGGTTTTAACACCATGCACTACTCAACACTGTTGAACATATGATGTCGATCATTTTTATTGCTGAAAAAAGCTAAAAAAAAAAATTGCTGTGTATCGATCTGGTCACTTAAGCCTCTCCACATTATTTTTAAAGTTTGTTTTGATGTTATACTGTTACTCGAAATAATTCAGCTCCCGGAGTCGGGCTTCAGCTCGCTCGTAACCAAAAAATGTATACTGGAATCAAATAAAACCACAATAAACTGAACTCCGAGGAAAATTCAAAACTGGAAGTTCCTAATCAAATTGAAGAATCAAAAGCTCAAACACATGAAACGAAGAGACAACAGCTATTATATTCCTGACTTAGTACAGAATAGAGAATGGTGGATTAAACCTTGTTTAATAGATAGCTAAACCTCTCACTTCAATAACATTGACATAGATGTGTGAATAAAGAAAACATACATGACAGGTAAAAATGTTAAAATAGGGGTACAGCAGTCTTAATCATTATAAAATAATAAACAAAACGTTATATGAACAAGCATTTACCATTGGACAAAACCAGAATGACGGGATGTATAAGTTTCAAGGCCACGTCAAATAGATTCCACCAAAAGAACAACCAAACAGTAAAAGAAACATTCGTAAAGACATATCAAAGAGTCCTATAACACGTTATTAAGACGATAAACAACGTCAGTATCCGGAATATATACTTCAAGACCATCGTGTAATTTTTGTGAAGTTGATACGGAATATTTATCAAAAAAAGTCGTTGTACATTCCAATGAACTTTTAAAATAAAAAAGGACAAGACGTTCTTTGACATACCCCTGGCCATCAATTTTCTGCTCAGACACTGGTGACGTTTTACACAGTCTGGTTCGTTGCTACATGCTCTTGAATACCAAAGCAGTGGGGAAATGAATATCCCGTATCCATGGGAAGTTGGTATATTGCTACATAGGTTTCTGAGATTTCAAATTCCGGTGGATATATTAACGGACATTAATCAAAAACGTTTGGATTTTTAATGGAAAGAACATCATCAATTTATCTGAATTTGAAATAAAATGTCCTGGCTTTTTTTATCATCTTGGTTTTTTTTACAAGTGTTGTTATGATATTGTAATTATTGTATACATTTATGTTGTCCTGATTTGTGTTGTGTGGCCTGATAGTTGTTTACAGAATAATCTTAGAACTGTGCAGTTTAGAAATCTCTGGAACATTTACAGAATGATTGGAACCTTCCAGAATGATCCTAATAAAAGATGGGTTATATAAACTTCTACATTTTACTAGAAACTTCTGTTGTAACTTTCTAGGATGTTCCATTATAGACTGTTCTAGAATCTTCCATGAAAACTATATATATACAGACACAAAAGTTAAACGATCACTCTTGGATTTGGACTTAGACATCAATAGACATTAATATTCATAGCATTTGGATTGACATTTTTATTCTGCAAACAACATCATACTGGATTGTGACCGTAATATTCAGATTGGATTCCGAAAGATATCCGGATACAGATAAAGATAAAAGATTGGACTCATATTTTGACAGTTAAGTTGACAGTAATATTTGTGTAATACTTCTTGTAAACTTTTGTATAATAAATATTGTTAAATTTTATTATTGATTTGTGTCTTTTGTTGGCTACAATTTAAAGGCGATTTCTGGCCGTAACAGTGTATACTAGTACAGTGAAAAAGGATATGTTACTAAACTCCTAAACAAAAATGAACTATAATTAAGAAGCAAACAAGACTAACAAAGATCAGAGGTTTCCCAGACTTTCGACAGGCGCCAAAAAGCGATGGGAATACACACAAACATGAACCGGTTTCGGTAATCGCAATCGCATATGATGTACAAGTTCAAGTAAACTAGATCGGCACCATCACCAAACATTTGTTGAAAATTTCGTAGCCTGAATCAGACAAGTCACATTTGGTTCAGAAAAGACCGTAATAAAATTCAAATATATATTCTTAAAGACGTGCACCCCTACAACATACTGTGTTTTATACGATCAAATCTGAATTGATAGTTCATGTTGATATACTTATCAATATAGTTATTGCGAACATCTATTATATCTATGAAAAGTGGGCAAATAACATAAATAACGGTCCCGTATCGTTATATATTTATGTTGTGTACAAGATGTAAGAACGTAAGATAGTACAAATTATAATTTGTACAGGGTTTTTGTGCAAATTATAAGTTTTTTGACACATTATTGTATGCACCTGGTGATAAAAGTTAAACTTGTAAAATTCATCAGCTTGATGTTCAAAGTCAAATGGCAAAATTAAAAGTTCAAACATTGCTCTTAATTTTTCATGCACGATTTAACATATACTGTATGATACGTCTGTTTTTTTTAATATAATCCAAAAATATTAAGATTTTCATGATTTATAACAAAGGTTGATTCACAGGGAAAAACATCTAATAAGTTATATGTTTTATTTTAAATTTCTTGTTTGCAAAAGTAGGAATTATTCAAAATAGTGTTAGATTTTTTTTATCCCAGGTATAGAAAAAAGAGGGACGAAAGATACCAAAGGGACAGTCAAACTCAAAAATCTAAAACAAACTGACAACGCCATGGCTAAAAATAAAAAAGACAAACAGAAAAACAATAGTACACACGACACAACATAGAAAACTAAAGAATAAACAACACGAACCCCACCAAAAACTAGGGGTGATCTCAGGTGCTCCGGAAGGGTAAGCAGATCCTGCTCCACATGTGCCACCCGTCGTGTTGCTTAAGTGATTACAAATCCGGTAAATAGTCTAATTCGGTAGGTCATATTCATGAAAGGGGATTGTAGTTACGACGTAAGGAACATATCCGATATCATTTGTGAAACGGTTATTCCATAACGGTCAACCAACTCGTGATGGCGTCCGTAAAATTTACGAAGGGATGATTTCAACTTCACCATTTGGAACTCTTGGTTTAATAGCTTCCTTGTGAGCAGCAAACCTCTATCAAGAAAATCATGATAGGAAATGCAAGCACGGGAATATCGTATCAATTGGGAGATATATACCCCATATGCAGGTGCTGCTGGAATGTTGCTACTTAGAAATGGAAAGTTCACAATTGGAAAGCTGAAATCATCTCTTTTGTCGTAAAGTTTTGTTTTCAACCGACCTTCATTGTCAATTTCTAGATGTAAGTTAAGATATGAAGCCGACTTAACTGTATCTGTAGTATCCTTTATCTCTAGTTCGATTGGATAGATGCGTTCCACATAGTCACCAAATTTTGAATTGTTTAGTGAAAGAACATCATCTATATAGCGGAAAGTAGAGTTAAAGGATATTGCTAACTTCTTATCTTTCTTCCTAAGAAGTTCCTGCATGAAGTCAGCCTCATAATAATAAAGAAACAAGTCGGCGAGTAGAGGGGCACAGTTTGTTCCCATTGGAATGCCGACAGTCTGTTGAAAAACACGTCCTCCGAACGTAACAAATATGTTGTCAATCAAGAAATCAAGCATCTTGATAATATCAGTTTCAGAGAATTTTTTGTTTGAATCAGAGTGATTCTTTACAAAGTAGGATTTATCCCTCCCTAAGACAAGATACTTGTATCTACGTTGGCCATTCTTTTTTATGAAGCAAAGTAATATCAACTCTTTCAATTTGTCTTTTAGTTTGGAATGTGGAATACTTGTGTACAGGGTAGAAAAGTCAAATGTTTTAATACTGTTACAAGATGAAAGAGAGTTAGATTGTATGTACTCTAAAAGATCTTTTGAATTTTTAAGTATCCACATCTGATTCACGCCACCTCTAGAATAGGCAGTTTCACAATAACTTTGAAGCCCGTCTTTGATTGCTGATAAAATAGATGTTAATAATTTAGAAAGAGGTTTCGTGGAGCACTTGGAAGACCAAGCAATATACCGTTGTTTGTAAGGACACTTATGTAGTTTAGGTATCCAATACAGTGATGTAAGATCCAGTTCTTCATCTTTGGTTGAAATTCCAAAGGAACATAGAACAGACCTATGATTATCCAGGATTTCCTCTTTGGTAAGTGTCGTGAGGGTATATGTTGAGTTACCAAGTGAATTGTCAATACCTAATTCGTTTATCAAGCAGTTGATGTATTGACTTTTACACACAAAAACGATGTTATTTGGGGCTTTATCTGCTGGAACAACAACATATTTGTCATGGAGGTCGGATAGGTGTTTTGCAACATTTGGGTCTTTAAAGATTGACGTAGCATGGGCATTGATGGACCCATTCAGTTTCTTAATTCTGATTTGTATCAACGACCTCACTGCCTTAATCCATTCGGAAAGAGTGTCTACGTCTTCCTTCTCGCGCTTAGCCCATTGCCTGGCATAATCCTCGACTGAATCCATCAAAATTTTAAAGTTGTATTTCCAATTGATGGATTTAGGCTCACGATATTTGGGACCTTTATATATATATATAGGTTATCATGGTCGTAAAACTTTTGGAAATTGTGGGTCCTCATTGTTTTATCAGATAACAATAGTCCACTTTGCGGTAGAGAGTGCTGCCTTTTAGTGGCTTTAACCTGCTATTTTTTTCGAATTCTACAAGGGCGTTTTTTTACCTGCAAGAACTATGGCTATCTCTTAACAAGTGTCAGTCATTTGTCGTCCCCTTCCGACAAACTATCATGGCATAATAATGATATGTATGATATTTATGAGTTGCTTTTATCTAGGAATTGTTTAAAATAATGAATAGTTGCACTTTATTCTGAAATAAACTGTATCGCTGTATCATACAACAATAAATCTGTTACCTTAAGATGAATTATGATGACTTTGGAATCGTGTATCGATAACCAACATGGTGAAATATCTATGTATAGGATTATATATAGGCAGAGACAGTGTTTTTACTAAGAAACGTCAAAATTGTGTTTATTTTCCATCCTATCAGAATATCATTTCAATGTGTTGGATACCTTCCTATCAACCTTTAAATTATTTATTTGTATATACCTGCATGTTGATATGTCAATCAACACGAGTGAAACTTTCAAATACAAATTGAATATTCAAGCGTGTATGAAAGGCTTACCAGTCAGGAGTCTACTTCGTCAAAAGTATCTCCCCATTACGCCAGTTCATTTTTACAGTCGTAGAAATGGAAGCCATTGTAGGGATGACGCGCTACCAATTTTATTCTTTGAAACCGATAAATTTAAAAACATTGCACCATTACGATCCTTTATATGTCAGTTGTATTTTAAAAGACAAATGTATCAACTAGCTAATGCGCATCAGTTAATGATCTTGTCTGCATTGATACAACTTAAAACTATTGTCTGATCGGTTGTCAGGTGGAATTTTTGAAAAGTATATATTTTTTTTCGAAATTGAAAAAAAAAACGAAGATAAAATGAAGTAAATGAATATTAAAACTCTAGTTTACATAATGACGAAAGTCGATTGTTTGGTGTTAACAAATGTTACCAAACCCACGAGTTATGTACAACTTATTAAATAGCGTTTTGTATTTTCAATCTTAAGACATACTATTTACATTATAAAGCGTTGTTATAGATCTTGTCATATAATTTCGTCATTTCATAGCATATGTTTTATACACAAGCATGTTGAGTCTATCAATACAATATAGGTAGGAAAACAACGCCGGTCTAATCATTTAAACGATAAAAAATAGGGGTTCAAGACTAATTTTCGTCTTCATTTCGGTGGCCTTTTTTAATAAAAGAAACTAGAGCTTCTGCAGATGATCACTTATCCCCGTAAGGAAACCTAATTAGATACACTGTGTTTAGGAAAAATCCCTCAATTTCATTTTCTGTTTTCAATATGTCGTAGAAGACATATATTTTGAATCTTTATTAATATTTGTTCAGTTTATTGTGTCCTCTTCTAGATTTCTTAATCATTTCTTTGTTGAAACATAATGCCTCTCTATGATGTGACTCTCTATATAACTGGAAAATTGCAAATGATTTCAGAGACATGTATAACAAAAATGTAATTATGTTATAATGTTTCATTGTGTCAAAGCTGCATATCGTGAACATATGTTGTATATGGTATTCCCGTGCTTGAATTTCCTATCATGCTTTTCTTGATAGGGGTTGCTGCTCACAAGGAAGCTATTAAACAAAGAGTTCCAAATGGTGAAGTTGAAATCATCCCTTCGTAAATTTTACGGGCGCCATCACAAGTTGGTTGACCGTAATAAAATAACCGTTTCACAAATTATATAGGATATGTTCCTTGCATCGTAACTACAATCACCTTCCTTTTCATGAATGTGACTTACCGAATGAGCCGGATTTTTTATCACATAAGCAACACGACGGTTGCCACGTGTGGAGCAGGATCTGCTTACCCGTCCGAAGCACATGAGATCACCCCTAGTTTTTGGTGGGGTTCGTGTTGCGTATTATTTAGTTTTCTGTGTTGTGTCATTTGTACTACTGTCCCCTTTTTTTCTTTTTGATATTGAGTCAAGGCATCGTCAGTTTATTTTACATTTATGAGTTTGATTGTCCCTTTGGTATCTTTCATCCCTTTTTTCTATCTATTAATTTACCACAGGGTATAAATTAACAAAATACTTATTATGTAAAAAAATTATAAAATGCTTACAACTTCTAATTGACAAGGAGTACAACTATCTCTCCGATGTTGTATCATTTGAAATAAATGAAATGTCAATTTGTATGAAATTATATTTTATTAATTGATTCTTCTGATTATTTGTATGTTATGAAAACTTACGAGTCTACTCCCACTAACTACATTCTTCTTAAATTACCACCTATGTTCGTGTCCAAATCTGTCCTCAAAATTAACTAACTGTGAACTTTCTTACCATAAATTGCTGTAACTCGTGTAAGCTTAGCACCTGCTTGTCAATAGAATTGGATTTATAGAATAAGGATAATTGGGAATTCCACTAATTATCATTTTCAGGATCAAATATTGCACGTATTTCAAATATCTTTATGAATTAACTTAACGTGGTATTAAATAACCAACATTTTTGTGTTCATTACCACAAAACAGCATTCATAATTACATCTCTTGTTAGTCTTCAAAATAATTGTAAATATTTAAGGTACATTTTGTAACTTTCTAAAAATCGTAAGGCGAATTCCTATCGACAATAACTCATGTAGTAAATACCCGTCGCAAGTCCTTCATTTAATAGTCCGTCATGCCAGTTATATTTAATTATTGCTTTTGTATGCTATATACTGACTTGCATTTAAACGGAAAGTTTGCTTTTTTGTGTGCATAAGTGCAATAAGAAGTCAATTATTTTATCAAAGTTTTGTGTCTCTAATGTATTTGCAAATGTACAAACTAGTACGCAAATGTATCAACAATTTACAAGAAAAAAATGGTATATTTTAATCCGTTTATGATTTGAAATTGAACTCATGGTTTTAACTTACTTTTTATTCAATATTGATCCTACATGGACAGGACATAACAGCTGCACGAAAATAGTTTTTTGCAATTTTTACAAAAAAATACTTTGGTTCTGCAATGAGATCTAATGATGCGTTTCTCTAGTCGTAAGTTTGCTAAAAATGCTATAACACAAATTCAATTTTAAACCATAAACGAATTTAAAGTATTTGGTAAAACCAAATTATACAATCATATCAGTTTAAATTGTAATCAATGTAATCGTTGTAATACCTTTTTCCAGGTGTATAGTATGGAAAAATCAAATAATATTTGTAGGAGTCTTAATTTTGTTTATATCGATTTAATCTAACTTTTAATGTTGCGTATGATTTAATTGATAATTAATCCGATTTCTATAGACAAAGGCTTACAGAAATAAATGACTCTCAAACATAACATTTATTTCTTTGAATATTTATTAGGGACTCTTTCATTTCGTTTGTGCTAGTAATACATGACACTTATACGTGCAATATATGTAACTATATGTGTTACAAGAACACAGCATGTTCAGTTGGGTAAATGTAATACGCCACCTAGTTGATTATAACAGGGTTGTAAGTGAATGTTAAGATGCGGTATGCCGATTAATAGCTTAAGCAAACTTGACAGTTCACATTTATTTATTAGTTTTCCCAATTTAGTGTTGGAGTTAAACATTAAAATTGTGAATTTATTGTTATTACTTGTAATGGACAATTGTGAAATGGAAAAACACATTCATAACAAAAGTTTGGGAAAAAAATCGTTTTTCAAGTGTTAAATTTCTAAATGGATGCATTACAAATTGAAAAATAAGTATCATATTAAATGATTTCGTAAATCCTTTAAAAAGTATATATAAGCGTTCCAAACTATTGCTCTACGTGTTAAATTACGTAATGACGTGACACACATGTTAAATGATTTGTATAAATATCTCAGATGCAGAACAATATTTATTAGTAGTAAACAGCCATCAATATTAATGTTATAACAATAAAAGCGAAATTATACTAAAGAAAGGAAATACCGGTAACTGCAAATCTAAGCCTTAACAACTGGGTCACACTGTAGGTTTCAGACTAGTTAAGAAGTTTTTATTTGCATTGAAAGTACTTTAAAACTGTTCCTATGAATTACAAAGTACCTATACATGATTTGATTTATTCCAATGATCGTTGATTAACCCCTTGTAAAGTGTTCACTCTGTAACAAGGCATTTTGACGAAGTGAATAGTATGACGGTTTTATACTAATTTTAAAAAGCTTACTATCTTAGTTTGTTTTTTCTTTTCGATTGAGTTTAGCCATTCTAATTGATATTTTATAATATGTATTTCTATACTGTGATGTTACAACATTGTGTCAGATAAATTTTGTTTCATTAAAACATGTAATCCCGCTGCAATTGTTTGCACCTGTCAGGCATCTTATTTTCAGTCGTTTGTTTATTTGGTTCATAAGTGTTTCTCGTTTCTAGTCTTTTTGTATAGATTAGACCGTTAGTTTCCCTTTTGAATGGTTTTACACTTACTAGTAATTTTTTGGATGCCCCTTATAGCTTGCTATTCGATGTGAACCAATGCTCCGTGTTGAGGACCGTACCTTGACCTGTATTGGTTTACTTTTATAAAGTGTGACTTCGATGACGAGTTGTCTCATCGGCACTCATATCACCCTTTCTATTTCTATGTATACGGTGTTAGTTTGTATGTGTGGCAGCATGAACAATCTTTTAGTATTTGAACTTACATCTATAAATCTTTTTCATATTGATGGAAAAAAAATCGATCAAACTCTGAATGAATATATCGTCAAGACATCTAGTTTACTTCCGGATCCTTTTTGGGACAACTTTATAGAGAAAAATACAACAATGAAACGTACAAACATGTCTAAATAGGTAAAGGTGAACAGTCGAAGTTTATGCATACAAATGTACAAACGAAACTAAACGAGCACCGTCTGCATTGCTATTGTAGAAGAATATACACATCATTACGTATAAACAAACAGATGTGGTATTGGAACCCTACACAAGGAAATAAATTATTTTATGTCTTTTTGTCATATATGGGCTCAGTGCTCGTCGTATAATTATTCTAAATGTCTTAGTGTCTTAGTATTACATTACAGGTGTATTATTATGAGAAAAAGGTAAAATCACAAAAATACTAAACTCAGAGGAAAATCAAATAGAAAAGTCCCTAATCACATGGCAAAAACAAATCAAAAAGTCCCTAATCACATGGGAAAATCAGATGACGAAACACATGGACAAGAACTGAAATATTCCGGACTTGGTACAGGCATTTTCAAATGTAGAAAATGGTGGATGAGACAGACTTCTGACTGAAGTATTTCAAGAAAAAGGACACAAAATTGGAATTACCATTTCATTTTAATTCAGACAAGTAGGCGATTACTTTTCACTCACTAATTAATGGTATTTTTAATCCACTATTTAGCTAAAACCAAGGTTAACACGGATACAGATATATTCATTGTTTGGTGTGGCAGCAGAACAGATGCACCTGCAGCCTGCAGGCGAATTATATATGTTATAATGTTTTTCTTTCCATTGTCATTTTATTTAGGTGAAATCGTGACTACAATGTTCTTTATTGGAATCTTTCCGTTTTAAAATCAAAATAAGTAGCATCTGTTGAAGGCAATGAATGAATAATAATAAATATCATTACTCTATGGTATTCCCATTTGGGTAAATTAATAGTGTAAAGATTATTTCAGATTGCAACAAGTAATATGATCTAACAGGATACCTTAAAATAGCATACAAATGCCATTAAACAGTTCTCTAGACAATAACTTCAAGAAGAAATATTATCGACTACATATGTACCTGTCTCTTCTCTATAAGGGACAATGTTTTTATCGAGAAAAATGTGTTTATTCAATAGTGCGTATTGATTGTCACATCTCGTAGACATTGCATACATGTAATTTGTATAGGTTACAAGTATTCACATAGAGATATACAGTTAATTTTGAATAATTGATAAACAAAGTGGTGCTTTAATTTCTATGAAATATTTAAAATGTCGCAATCAAATTGGTTATTACAACTCCACGTTAAACAAGCAAAACACGTTATTTGTAGCTTGAAAGTTTGAATGAAAATGTTTTGGTGGTTATATCAAGACATATCTATATATATATTGTTATCGACAAGAAGCGCCACTTGGTTTATCAATTATTCAAAATCCACTTTATATCTCTATGTGAATACTTTTCTGTTAGCCTTTAATTTCTTATTGCTTATTCATTATCCGAAAATGAACTGCAAACCCCTTAGCTAAACAAAAAAAGTAAAACATTGGTTCACACAACACAACATACAACACTAAATACTGAGCAATAGGAATTTCTTTGTATTTGTTAAATATTTTATTCCAAATATTTAATAAAACTAGTTTGCAATTGATTCCTTACAAATTGGAAATTGATTACAATAAATGTATTCAATTTGATAAATTGTTGGAACATACGATTGGATTGTTCCAATCCAGGTTGTACTTTGTAAATACAGCTGTTTCTCAAAACACGCCTCTTTTGGGGAGATCTTGAATTTGAATAGAAAATTAATTTTGTTTTCATACTGGTTCCCAGTTATGCTCTCTGTGTTCCATATCACAGAGACATAACTTGGGAATGTTACCAGTAAATATACATGTGCATATTGTAACATTGAAATCTGTGGTAACCTTTCATCCGAGGAAAGGGTAGTTAAAAAAATTAGTGTTAGTTTAAACTCTGAGAAGTTCAGGGCATATAAACGTTGAAAATATGCCGCACAGCCCTATATTTTGACCTTTGAAAAAAAATGTGGTGCATATTCTAGGATCTGATTTTTTTCAAAACTTCATAGTAAAAGAGGTACAGTTTTAGTCGTAAAAAGAGTTCCTATTGGAAATTGCATTGTGATTATTTACAGAAATGCAACCTCAAAGGCAATGCATTTTAGATTACATACATTTTAAATGATTTCAGTAATGTTTATAGGCTTCGACACTCCAAAACACCAAAAGACAATTAAAATAATTAAAATCAAACAAAAAAAAAAACATACTGTGGTTGTGTTTAAAACAAAACAGTTATCTCATTGTGGCAGTTCAAAGAAAATGAAAAGCCAAATGTTCAGAGAACAATTGAAAGTCTTTCAACATCAAAGACATTTTGATAAGAAGATAGTTTCTTCATACCGATGCGATAAATGATGGTTTAAGCAACATATTGCGAAACAAACATTTATCGCAAGAACAAAATGTGGCGGAAGAAAAAAAAGTAATAATCAGAACAAATACAATAGGTCTTTCCACTTTTCATAGATTGTTAACAGTGATAAGGGAGATAACTCTTACAAAGAAAATGGTTTGGCTTAGCAGGGTGAAATTTAAAAGCGCATAAACTATACAATACAATATGAGAAACATCTAAGCGACATATTGCGAAACAAACATTTATCGCAAGAACAAAATTTGGCGGAAAAAAAATAATAATCAGAACAAATACAATAGGTCTTTCCACAGAAATGTGGAAAGACCTAATAATAATCAGAAGAAATACACTAAGTCTTTCCACAGAAAAGTAGAAAGACTTTTTACATTATCGATATGTAAACAATTTGTTGTTATATTAATGTAAAACAAAGTATTTACAAAAAAGCAAAATTCTGAAAAAACTTAACTTCGTGGATAATTCAAAACAAAAAGTCCCTAGTCAAATGACAAGACCAAAAAGCTCAAGCATATCAAATGAATGGTTGACACATGCACTAAGATGTAATTGCTTATTATGTGATAATACTTTATCAACGTATTTGAGTTCTGAAATAATGTCCCTAGTGCAGCACTTCATGTCATCCGGTATTTACTGCGTTTTGCGTTTTACTCTTTTCTGTTTTGACTTTTCATTACTGGCAAGGTGTTTACTATTTACTATTTATTTTCGGTATTGGTGTTTCTAGTACGTTGCTAATTTTTGTTCCTGTTTTTGTCGACTTTATCTACAATTTTGAGTACACAAATTGTCTTATCTATAAGTTAACAAATATATTGTTTAAACACGTCACATTTCATTGACCAAAGCCTTTTTCCAATACTAAATTGTCTTTGTAGATTGTATAGGTAATATTGCATCAAATCCTATTACAATATACACAATACAAATTTTTGGGAAGATATAGTGTTACAAGAAGTTGAAACTTAATAACACGATAAACTATTTATTACATCACAGGCGTCTTAACCCTTTGAAATGCCAATAATAATGTATGCAATATTGTACACCCTTTTCAATAGACTCTGTCTAGACTTCCAAATTGAATTATGTCTGTGTTTCCTTTAACTGAACGCTATTATTGTATAATAAATCGGGCCATTGGGAAACAATGTATATAATTGTAACCCTTTCGACAGAAATTGGCAAAAACAACATTTAAATGGCAATATTCAGTACTATGAATTACATAGTCAATACACGAATGTGATATAACAATTTTGTTTTCTACCACAGCATATCGAAAGTTTTCTCTAGGGAAATAAATTAACTCTGTTATTATTATAGCGTAAATATACCACATCAAATGTCATTTTTTTTTTACATTATTCAGTAGGCACAAATTTAAACAAATCATTAAAACCATCCGTGAAGTAAGATAAAAGTCCAAGAAATAAAACTTCAATGTCATTCTGTGAAAAAAAGTTTTGTCAAATCATTTACAGTTAGTCTTTATCAAATGAATTTATGAAAGTTCTTTCAATTGCATTGTATATTTTTCATTTAGATAACGTGCATCACACGTGATGTTTAGATTCTGAACTCTTTGTTAGACTTCTTAAAAAGTAATGACCTTTATGTAGCACTAATCATAGTAATAGCCTAAAATTCCAACATTATGTGTTCATACTATAGTATTTGAAGGAAATGATAAAGTTACAACCGTGTATTAGAAGTATTTAAGAGATATGACAAATGAAATCATTACTTGATCTCATACTTTTATATTATGGAATCAGATTGTCTATAGACATGTAATAATATGGTTTGTTTTGTGAAATTATGAAGCTTATGAAATAAATGAAAGTCTGCACAAAGTCAAAAATATGACAGATGTTTGACACTCATTTCGTGAATAATGATTCATGATGTCAAATTGTTTTTTTTTATAGACGTTCATCGTTTGTTAACATACCTTAATGACCTTTAAGTCCGATATTTGTTTAATACCTTCTGTTATCCTAATCTCCCTTCGCGCTTGATAGTTTTTATAACTTATAGTTGTTGTGTCCTGTCCTTATACAGTTGTGTATGAAATGTTGTAGACATCATCAATATATTTGACAATTTCCAGATTTACTGTAAACGATTTGGTGTTAATTCATAGTCAGAACCCCAAATTGAAATATATTCCGTCAGTCTGACTTACAAACTATATCATATATATCTTTATTAATTTGATAGAATCCAGAATCTGTCTCTGTCAAATGATAGAAAATAAAGATTTAAAAAATAACTGTTAAACTCAATCCAATGTATCTAGGCATGAACAGTGACTTTATCAATGAATATGTACAGAAATGTCGCTCATGGTTAGATGATATTGATATCATATTTCATTTTGATTTAAGGTGCAGTTCACTTTATGTATCTTGTAAACATGCCTATACAGAGATAATCGATAAGCGATTGCTACTGCATTATTTTATAGTTCATATATCATCACGTTTTATGTTTCTAAGCTATAAGTCTTTTTTCTTAACACATGTTTTAATGGGCTTCATTTCATTTCAACATCATGATGTATACAATGTGAACGATGTTTACACAAAGGTTTACTTTGTATATAAATAATATCAACACGCTATTGTCATTTTGGACGAAAAAACGGAAATCGCATCACAAAAACAATTAAGTTGAAACAATTGATTCGGCTAAACACAACAGACTGCAATCGACACACAAACTTGCAGGGAAGGCTCTAAGTTAAAATCAAACGAGTAAAATCACAAAAATATTAAACTCCGACGAAAATTAAAAACGGCATTTCATTATGTAGAAAGTGATTTATAAAACCTGGTTTTTAAGCTAGATAAACCTGTCTTTTGCACAACAGTCACATCAAATTCCATTACATTAAAAGCGATGCGTGAACAAAACAATCAGATATAATAGTTTAAAGTTGAGAAGCATGCCACAAATAGGGGTATAGCAGTCATTATTGTGTTATAATCTTAATCACTTACTACCAAAACAGTCAAAGTAATTTTCCGTTTTGTTTTGTAATAAGGTAGGTCAATCAAGGCCAGTCTATACATGTACTTTATCAAAAAAATGGATACATGCGTTTTCAACTTCTTACACCTCAAGCGAATGTTTCTTTCGCTTCAGTTTCTTTCTGATGCTTGACATTGACAAAAAATGGCAACAAGCTGTCTGTAAGTCGTTTATGGAAAAATATTAATTCAACAAAAAATCAGATTGAGGGAAATTTTTTATAAAGAAACCAAGGTAAAAGGTAATTTATCTAATTAATGATTCAGACACGAGAATGTCATTGACTTAGATAGACCTGTGAACAATCGTCATTAGACTTGTTTTCTACTGTTTAGTGTACTTTATATGTGTATTTTACGTTATGTCAAGTTCTATATTAAGTTCTTAGGGTATTTGCACGTGTTCAGAATATCAGATACTTTTCAGAACAAACTAATTAGATTTGAAGTTCTCATAATAACAAACATACAGACAGAAAAGTTATGTGCACGTTTAATGAAACGTTAAACAGTTACAAATTGTATGTTTTAACATATTGTATCAATATGATATATATTATAAAGAAAAATCACACCTTTCAGTGTGAGTGTACATGAACGCCTTTCTTATGTCAAATAAAATGAAATCGGTAACATGGTTAACATGATTAAGGCACTCACAATTCTGCTATTTTTTGTAAATCAAGAGGTGTTAAAAACATTTGCTATATAATAATAATATTATTCAAATTAGAGATGTAATTTAAAAACCACATCGAATTAAATATGATTGATATTCAAGAATGATTAGTTAGTATATCTCTGATTGCTTGCGATGGATTTCACTACATTCTTGCATTTAGTATGACCATGGTTGTATTTATAATGGAAAGAGTTTTGTTTTTCGTTATGTTGTCTGATTATAATTGATATGTGTTTCTTAAATCTCTTCTGTTATTGGGCTCCACAAGTTATCAAATACGACTACTTTTGCACAACTTATCTATTAAATATTTTAGAACACAAACAAGTACTGATATTGTAAAAAGGATTTCTGAAAGTGGATTGTCTAATTGATAATCAACAGATACATGTACATATTGATATTGATTTAAAGTATACATTACATAAAACCATAGAAAAAAGAGCAGCTGCATCTTACGATAATCCGTAATCACCGTAAAGACACAAGACATGTACTTTGAAACAGTTTGATATTATTGAATTATTAGTACATTGACGTTAGTAAGTGATATATATACAATGGATAAGCGTTGAAAAAGAAACCACGATAAATGAATAGACTGACGTCACCACAATGGTTTAAAAAGAAGATATTAACTACTTAAATGCTGATGCATACTATCAGTCAATCGACTGAAACATTTCCGGCACGAACAAACCACGGATATCGTTTTCTAACAATTTCCATGATAATTATCGGGTAATGACATTAGTTAAAGACTATAGCTTTCATTTTCTATGTTCGGACAACATATTGTATAGACTTTATCATAAATTTCGTAGCTCATTATATCTACTATGACGCCAAATATCGTATGTTCTAAATACAATACTGTAAACATATTTTATTAAAGACATCGTTATATATATAGTTACAAGGGTAAAGACATAAATACGAAATATACAAAAGATTCAATAATAGGGATTAGGAAACATATAAATCCGTTCCCCTTAATACGACAATAAAATTACAAGCTATAAATACATGATGAATAGCAAACGAATAAATATGTAACAAAATACAATCAATGATTAAAATAAAAAAGAAAAATTCATAAGAAAAAAAAAATATAGCAAAGGAAGATGGATAAAAGGTGTAGAAAAAATGTGATAAATTAGAATTATTTGATTTGGGATGTGAATCGATTGCTACTTATAATAAAGTTTTGCACAGCTTTGAATATCAGTATGTCTTTTCTCTACTGTGAGTTTATTGGAGCCAAAAAGCAAGACATAAGTAGAAATTTCGATTGGAATATGTTGGTTGTGAAAATGTCTTTGGCGAGATACACTGAATATTTTGCATTTTAATAAATAATGTTCTATTGTTTTAGGGTCTCCACAAACACACTTCGGGGATCGTATCAAGTTTCTGTCATAGAGGTGTTTTTTTAGCCTACTACAGTTCATTCTTATTCTCACATGAAATATTTGACCGGATCTGGAACCGCAATGATAAAGTACCAACCTAACTTCACGGTTACTTTTAAAATTAAGGTTGAAGGCGAAAAATGACGGCCTAGTTTGTAGTTCTGTTGTGTGCGAGTTCCAGATTTTACTGTTGATGACAGAAAATAGTTAGAGTATGATGCAGTTCTAGCTGCAATAGGTTGAAAAGCATTCGCATTACCTGTAATATATTCATGTATATTACGGAACCGTTCAGGTAAAATATTATTAAGATAAGATGGAGTAATATTGTTAGACATTTTGTAAAAATATGTTAGTCTGAGGTCCTCTTGTCTATCCTTTAGTTTTTCCCATCCCGTTTCCTTATACAGTAGATTAATAGATGTTCCTCCTGTCAAAATCATTGCAGCCTCTGTTTGGACGCTTTATATTTTATGAACTAAAATCAATGTAGATGTATCCCAAACTACGTCAGCATATTCAAGTACCGGGTGTATATAAGAGTTTGAAAGGAAATGATTGATCAAAAGCTGTGGATGGAATGTTTTTGTAAGTTTTTGGGATATGGTCATGCGCTCAGTTTTATTTGAATTAAAATTGACCAACCACTTCTCAGACAAGATGTGAATTCTCTTTAAATCTTCATTTAACTTTAATGCACTAACAACAAACAACAATATCCGTAATAACTAAACTATTTATCACTCCCATGTGCGTCTGTTTATTTGTTTACTCAATGTTATCATTTAATTTTTAGACGTTGCTATACTGTTAGTTGAACGTATACGAAATGGTCATGCTACTAATAATAAATAAAAAAACGCACACAAAAGAAACGAAATCGCATAATGTTAATAATTTAAATTTCATTAGAACATATACTTTTTGTTTTATAATCTGCATTTTAAAGGTATACTGAGACAATATTAAATCACATCCGTCTTTGCAGTCGATTTTTTTTTTGTTATTGCAGTTATTCCGTTTGCTGTACTGTTTATAATAGGTGTGATGTTAGACCAACATGGCACATGAAGAGTATTTATTTTGCAATATCTTGATAACTGCCGTTGTCGTTCTTGAATTTTACAAGAAAACATTTTCATTATTTGACCCAACAGTATGACATGCAATAAATATAGTTTAATCTTATATTGGCATTAACAGTTAGACTAGTCAAACCATATTTAAGAATATATTTCTACATATGTTTGCGTGATAAATATTGTATGAGCTTACACTTCAACGGTTAAAACTGTTTCACACATATTTGGATTTTTGTTTAGCCCTTTACAGTTTGATAAGAAACGTTGAATGTATCATCAACATATCGGACAATGATCAGATTAACTTTAAATGATTTGTTGCAAATATGTTAGTTCCTATTCAGAGCACTTTAAATAAATTAGAATTCACAGTGTTGTATAGATATTATGGATTGCAATCAAGATATTTATGTCTTCATGCCACTTATAATGGTTTCAATCAAAACCAGTTCATACAGGTTCTTCATCCCAAAAAACGAGAGCATGATTTTTGTAACTTCTAACACCTCCAGTTGTTTACCTTTTTTCACAGTTTTTTCCTGATTCTTGACATTAAAAAAATTGATAACAAGCTGTCTGTAGGTCATTTGTGGAAGAATATTAGTAAAACGAATAATCATATGTATGCACATATTCGATAAGTTTAAGCAAATAAATGGTATCTATCTTATCAGTTTTTCGGACTCAATAACTTCGTTTATCGAGATAGACCTGTGAACAATTGTAATATGACTTTATTAGTTTTGAATGTTTAATAGTGTACTTTACTTAATGTTACAAGTTCTATATTAAGTTGTGAGGGAATTGGTACGTGTTCAGAATTACATATACTAGTTAGCACAAAATAATTACATACGGATAAGTTATGTGCACTTTTAGTTGAAACGTTTAATTGATAACAGTTGAATATTTGAATATATTGTATAAATGTTAAATGTCTAGAATAATATAGTAAATCAATTACACAAATACAATCGGTTTTCCAAAACAGCTGTTCCTGTCGTTTTTAAATCAATCACTGATTTCTAGTTTCATTATTTAAAAATATTCTAGAAAAACCGAGGTTTGCATCTGATATAATTGTAAAATATTGCCACTAATTCCAACACCATGTCCATACAAATGTATTAAATGAGGGGCGTCAGTGTAGGTTTTTTTTCGTTTTCACATTTATCAGGGTTTCTCAAACCCACTGTTTTTAAAAGCTAATTGTATATTTAAGATTGCAAAATGCATAGCAGTTTGATAATGATTAAACAAATAATACTAAATTTTGACTAAGGTTAAATGATTAGATTTGACTGTGTACTTTTACATCTGTCACCCTACAAATAGAACTTGTAAATTAAACTGGTATAATTTTAAAAAAAAATAGTTAAAACTGTTAGAGTCAATTATGGAAGCCTGATATACTGGAGACAAGTGATCGTAGGTGCGTCTTTCTATGTTGTGATGTTATACTGTTGTTTCAGAAAAGGGAGAAAGTTTGGTACCATTAAAACGTTAAATCCTGCTACAATTGTTGCACTTGTCTTAAGTCAAGAAGATGATGTTTAGTGGTTGTCGTCTGTTTAGGTAGTTCATAAGTGATTATCGTTTTTCGTTTTCATAAACATTTGACAGTTGGATTTCTCGTGTGAATGGTTTTACACTAGTAAATTTTGTGGCGCTTTTATAGCTTGCTGTTCAGTGTGAGTCAAAGCTCCGTGTTGAAGGCCGTACCTTGACCTATAATGGTTTACTTTTATAGATTGTTACTTAAACAAAGAGTTGTCTCATTGACACTCATACCACATCTTCATATATCTATGGTAGGAAAATGAGTGATGGTAGAAAAATGAGTGGCTTATTTTATGTTTCTTTTTCATGTATTCCCTGTGAGGAAGGTGTCCTTATTATCCAAAACCTTTCCTAAGCAAGTCTATCTGCCCTTGACCAACCCTCGTTGTCGTCTATGATTTTGATGATAAGGTTTTTGATATTAGCTTGGGCGTGTCCAGGTGAACTCAAATGACAACTTACCGGGCAGTTTGGCTCGTTGATGTAGTCACATCGATGACCATTCATGCGTGTGTTGAATTACTGTTCTGTCTCGGCAACATACCGCATGCCACATCGACACCAAAAAAAGGTTTACAAAATTATTGGGTATTTTGTGTACACAGTACTAGTGGTAAGTAATACATTTTTGAGTATTCAGTATTTGTTGGCAGGTCAGCGATCGCCCATTCCCACTCATTATGAAACCACTTAATATTGATATTAGTCTTGATATTAGTCTTTTTACGCAATCATTACAAAACACATTGGAAAAAAGCACAACTTCCTCAAATGGTCAGCCACAACCACAAACACACAAAACACTAACCTGAAAAAATGTGTGATAATCATGCATTATCGCTACATTAACGTCAACATGGGCGTGGAGAAAAAATGGAAACTGCGACGATGTTGATGTATTCTATCCGTCAATTGACTAAATCATTCCCTATTATAGCTATATAAGTAATGATAAGAATAAACAACGGATACAGTTTTTAACCAATCACAAGATAATAACGGGGTAATGACATAAATCGAAAGGATTGGGCTGTAATTGTTCCATTTTCGCACACCATATTGTATACCACGTTAGGTCATTATCTCAACACCAACAGAATATATTGTTTGTATCAATGAGGGAATGGTCATGTGCGGTTATGCCAGTAAAACAAATTTTGTGGAAGGATTCTTGTTTCTATGTTTTTTCCTTGACCATAGTAATACAAATTTACCCCAACTTAACTGAAATTACAGAATACTAGTCTTAAATAAAGTGAAAAAAGGACAAAGAAAAATCTCTGAAAGAGAACATTTCAAAAAGTAGATTATTGTTCACGTTGATAAGAAGTGTAATTTATTTTCGAGGATGAAAACACGGTTACCTTGACTTCCATTACGTCTGAATAAATGACTGTATTACAAAAATGTAATGAAGGATCGAAATTAGATGTAAATACTTGTTTTTCCTTTTTCCTGATTAATGCAATAGTGAGTGAAAAGAATGACAGATATCAGCGGGGCATTCAAACGCAATAGATCGATAATAAACTGACGACGCAATGACTAAAACTAAAAAAGACAAACAGACAAATAATAGTACACAAAACACAGTATAGAATACTACAGAATAAGCAACACGAACCCCACTGAAAACTTGGGGTGATACTAAGTGTTCCAGAAGAATAAGCATATTCTGGTTAACATTGATTATCTCAAAAGGCAAACAATCAACTATTTTGAAAGCATGTTTATGTTGACAAATTACACTACATGTGTTTAAGGTCTTGCTATGGTAAGTGGGTAGTTTTGGGTTTCAATATTAGGGGGTGCATGTCTCATCCAGTTTTTGATGGGGTTCATGTTGCTCAGTCTTTAGTTTATTATTTATTGTGTGTGAAGAGTAGTGTGTGTATGTTGTTGTCTTTTACTTTTCTTTATACATTTAAATAAGTATATTACTTTGTCAGTTTATTTTCGGGTAATGAGTTTGAATAGCCCTCTGATATCTTTCTGTCTCTTTTTCTGTGTCGACAATTTTAATGTGTGTCTTGATACATGTATATGTTCAAACAATGTTATAGTGCATTAGCCACATAAAGCTGTGCATTGGTGACGTTTTGTATGGTTAAACAATAATCTAGGGAATACATTTAAAATAAATTGAATAAGCTGCATACGATGACTACTAAACAATGATTGAAAAGGTCTTTCCGATGTTATATATCAATTTGTTTGAAAATTTACTTTATTTAATGATTCGTCTTTATTGTTGAATTTTGTATAAACAAATGAATTAACAACCCCCACTTCATTTTTTTCCTTAATTGCTATTGATATTACTAAGTAACATTATTGTACACGAATGTCGTCAACACGAACTAGCTGTGAACTTGCATCCCATTAATCGTAGTATCTTAAGTAAATTTAGCACCTGGTTTTCATTAAAGTCGGTTTTATAATCTTAAGATGATGAGGAATTCGACTCAATCTCATTTTCTTCATCAGGCATTTCACGTGTTTAAAAGTATATATTTGAGTTATATTATCATGTCCAGGAAATAAAGATAGGCATTTGGTTAACCCTGAATTGTAATAAATTCACGACATTCAACGGTACAATGCAGGCTAATCAGCAATTTCTACAAATGAATTAGATTTAAAAAAATTGGGTACGTAGTCTATATAGAAATGTAAAATTGTTTACTCGCGTATGTGTATTTATATCAACCCGAGAGAACTTCCGAACATTTTAAAAGATATCTCAAATCTAACAAAAATATCATTACATTGTTCAACCACAAATATTATGTTAATAAAATGTTTTACAAAATATCCTGCAATGATTTTCAATAAACAAAAGCAAGTTGTAGCATACTAAATATGAATTAAGTCCGCCGTTGTGTTATTGTGCTATTGTGTTTTGATCAAGTTTGTATTCTTTTCGTAAATTTTTTGTCAATGAGTCATGTTAAGCCTTTTTGGTTCCTTTGTTCCAATTATCATGTGAGGTCTAGTAATAACAATTAAAACACAATGATAATTGCTGTTACCAAATATGTTGGCATAATTACATATAAAAAATAAGATGTGGTATGATTGCCAATAAGCCAACTCTACACAAGAGACCACATAACACAGACATTAATGTCACTGAACGGTCTTCAAAAATGGTCAATGTCCTTACCACATAATCGACTATAAATAGCTCAAAAATGACAAATGCTTGTTTTGTTTACACATTCTTGTACACTTAATGTAATTGAATGCATCATATCTGTTAGAGGTTTGGCTAGCTGTAAAACCAGGTTTAATGCACGTTTGTAGATTAAAAAAATACTGTACGTGCCTGGATGATGACAGCTGTTTCCTATTTGTTTGATATGAGAAAGAAAATTTATTATTATAATTTTCCCTAGACGAAATCGCAAATACAGCTATTCAAAAACTTATCGTATATACAAGGTTATGGTAACAATACGTTACAAAAGTTTTGGAATGTTCCCCCAATAGTTTATCAATTATGTAATGAGGTGGTACACACAAGATATTACTACCAATTGGTAATTGTGTGTTATTCATTATCACTTATCTGACATCTAAAAACTCTGATCTAATGTCAACACATGTTAATTATTTATTATCCATGTCAATAACATAACGAACAGAATATTTAGCGATTTTTAACATATCTTTTGAAACGTAACAGAAAAGAAATACTAATGACGTATGCGAACTGTTTCAACAGCCTTCCTGAATCTATGACTTTTATGATTGACGAAATCAATTAAAGTATTGGTAATTATAATATGTAATAAGTTGTTTAGCTAAAAGTTGGCAAATATCTAAACAAAAAATAAAGGCGTATTCTTAGCAAGAAAAAACACGTATTGAAATACAATATATAGAATAGCTCAAGAAAACTTCTTCTATACATTGTCTATCATTTCCAAAATGACGTATTGTCCAATGCTGTATGGTATGTACTGCATTGCTGTTTGTTCCAAAATGTTTTTAGTTGATTCCACATTTGAGATAACATTTGTTGTCGGGTATTCATTTTTTTAATTATACTTTATATTTTTATTTAATTATCTATCTGAAATCTACAAATTGAACAAAAGTATAACAAGTATTTAAAGGTAAATTAAACAAGGGGTATTTATTAACAGTTGACAATCGAATGTTAGAGCTAATCAAGCAAGGAGACCCCAATACTGTCATTGTCCTGCCTTCGGAGAAATAATTGGTAAATCAATAGTTTTATATCTATCTTATAAAAATAAGATGTGGTATGATTACATATGCGACAATGCTACAAAATCATGACACATGAATAACAACTATATGTCACCGTACGGACTTCAACAATTAGCAAAATCATACCGCGTAGTAAGAAATAAAATACCTCGAAATGACAATTCAAAAAAGAAAACCTTATGGTCTAAAGTAAGTACAAACACATGAACGCAAAATAAATATGTAAGACATGTTTACCGCATGAAACGCAACAACTAAATTGGAGGTTGCTGACTAAGAGCAGGGATATACCTACCCAATGTGGTGGGGTGAAACATATAGGCTGGATCTCAACCTCTTTACCGAGACAGTGGATTAACAGTACAACATAAGAACAAACTATAAACATCAGTCGAAAAAGCCAACTACAGTTATGAAATTTGCTAATAGTTCAGAAAATTGTCCTGTTGCACATATAAGAAAAACCATAACCAATTTCGTAATGACTGCAGACTATGAGATTTTCATAATTATTGTATTTACGTTCTAACAATAATACCGATGATAACTCAATATGCACCACCATTTGTAAATATAATATACTTCCATAAGCACATACATTTGTGTGAAATAAAATTATAATTCGAAAAATAAAGATCAGTTACTGTTTTGACCCTTTAAATCTAAACTACAGAATTACTCTGATACAAAACAAGTGCACATTATTTGATATTTTGAATATTTATATAGTGTCTGCTTCGTGCATTATGTAGGTAAATAAAAATACAAACGATTGCGTCGTTCGACCTTATAGGCAATGTTGTGTTCTGTATTTCTAGATAAATTTGACCCAGACAATTAGTCCAATATCAAATACAGATGTTGCGTGGTTACAAAGCCAGCAACATATGTGATACAGACGTATTAATTGTCTAGATATTTGTTTCCAATTAGTCGGTACTGTCAGTTAGTCTTGGAACAGCAATCTATATTTGTAGAATGCTTCAATTTCCGAGTATTACTTTTGTTTTTATCGATTTAGTCTAACCTTCAATATTACTTATTTGTTTGATTAAGAATGAATCCGATTTCTTTTTGCAAAGGATAATAGAAGATTTAATGATTCTCAAATATAACATGTATAAAATAGACTTCGTGTATCTTTTCGTGTAGAGACTCTTTAATTTCGATCGAATTTGTAAAGTGTAACACTGTTATAAGTTGAGTACTGTTTTACAGGAATACATCATATAAAACAAGAAGATGTAATATGATTACCAATTAGATAACCCTCCACAAGAGACAAACATGACACATACATTAACAACTATAGGTCACCGTACGACCTTTAACAAATGTTTCACAATGAGCAAATCCCATACCGCATAGTCAGCTATAAAAGGCCCCGAAATTCAATTTAAACCAATTTAAACGAGAAACATGCATGTTAACCTATGGTGTCTGTTTGTTTTGTTCACACATCGTTATTGATATAATAAAATTCAATGTGACCGTCTAAAAGTGAGAGGTTTAGCGCTACACAGCAGTGTTCAATTCACAATTTCTACAGCAGAAAATGCCTTAACCAAGTCAGGAATATGACAGTTATTATCTATTAGTTTAATGTGTATGAGCTTTTGATTTTGCGTTTTGATTAGGGAATTTTCGTTTAGAATTTTTCTTGGAGTTTAGTATTTTCATGATTTTTGTGATTCTTCATTTTTATTGAATGGAAATACTCCTCCTAGTTTATTATAACATTGTTGTACGTTTGAATGAGTAGATGTTGTAAACCTATACATCATGTACAGTATCGTGACTACTAGTATTATTTACACGTTGAATCATTAGTTTTTAGATTATATGGTGGGAGTAAAACGTTAGAATGGCAAAACAAGTTGAAATTTTATTGAAAAATGATGACATAAGCATTTTTTTTTATTTTAAAAGTGTTGTAAAATATCATTATTTTAAACCTTTTAAACTTTCCAAATGGATGCATTTCAATTTGGAAATTTAATTGTTATCAATGTTTTTGTTCATCGTTTGAAAAATATGTGCAATCGTTCCAATCTTTTACACTGCGTGTTATATAAAGAAATGACATGAAATATTTTTTGTAAATGTTTTAATATGCAATCGAAGATTTGTAAATCTCAAATACCAAGACTAGCAAAACAATATTTGGACATTATACTAAATATACGGAAAAAAACGCTGATATCGATAACAAAGCATTAAGTTTTATACATTTTGTGGATCTGCAGGTTTCAGTCTTATTAGTAAGAGGTTTGGATGTACATTGTAATAACTGTGAACCATTTCAATCAAAAACCAAGGCTTTTGGCATACTGTTTTTCAAATAATCCTTCTTTGTCTAAAAATCAATTGTTTAATGTTTAACACGACATTGTGTTTAATTTAAGGAATAAAATTTCATATATAAGGTTATACAATTACTGTTTTTTGATGAGGAAAATATGCGGTTTTATTGACTTTTGAAAAATGATATTCACTGAGGCCGACGGCCGAAGTGAATATCAGTCTTTCAAAAATCAATTAAAACTCCATAATTACCAAAACAAAAGACAGTAATGGTTTTATTCCATATTCTGAGCGAAGGAAGTATATTTAATCACAAACATATACCAAAACAAATTTTACATGAAACATTTTACCATAACGTTGCCTGTAAAGGCGCGTGACGTTAAGAGCGACGAATAACACTTTCCCATGTGAATATGCTTTTTCATTCAGAATCCAATTCGTAGAGAGAAACTTACTTAAATAATACCAATATGGAATACATGCATTTATTTGTTGCATCATAAAACATGTTCCTGCAGACGAATTATTTAGTTTTGTAAAGCAACAGTAGTATACCGCTGGTCGAAAATCATACATCGAATGATAAAAGTATCATCCGGGTAACAAACTAAAACCAAAGGAAACAGATAAACTATGAGAGGAAAACAACGAAACAACGGAAACACTGAAGTGCAACAAAAAACCAAACAACACACATAACGAGCTATTATATAACAACTGCCATTTTGCTGACTTGGTACAGGACATTTTAAGAAAACAAGAGGAGTTGAATCTGGTTTTGTGGCTAGCCAAACCTTGTGCGTCTTTTGCAATGTTTAATATAACACTAAAATTGAATTACAGGACTACAGAACAAATACATACAAGAACATGCAGAACGGAGAAATACACAAAAAAAAGTACTAGAACATGCCGACATACTAATAGTTATTATTTGAAACGACAAATGGGCGTTTCGTCTACATAAAATAGGGACAAAAGGCACCAGAGGGACAGTCAAACTCACAGATTGAAAACGAACTGACAACGCCATGGCCAAAAATAAACATACAGACAGAGTGACAGACAATAATACAGAAGACACAACATAGAAATTCAAAGACTAGGCAACACGAACCCCACCAAAAACTGGGAGTAAAACAAATGTTGTCGAAGGATTCGGAAGGTTACGCAGATCCTGTTCTACATTTGGAATCCGTCAAGTTATGTTATTACAAATATGGTAAATAGTCGTATTCGATAGGTCACATTCGTGAAAAGTTCAAAATAGGTAAACAGCCAAACAGGTACATAGTTAAAGACCATTGATGATCCAAAGTTTACCACAGGGTGCCAAATACAGCTTATGTTATATATACCTCGGACGAGAAAACTCTTACTGTTAATAAATAATTCATACTTTTGCAAACAGTTTTTTTTAAATGACCATTTAATTGTTATGCATGTTAAGACGGAAGTGCTGGTATACAACAGACTAAAAGCAAACACGTAAAACACCTCGCACAGCACATAAAAACAGCACAACAGAACCACACATTGTATGTCATACGACTGGATCCACACCTTTACAATGCCGTGACAGTTAAAATTCTATAAAAATGATATACATGATATAGTTACAAATCTTGTTTGTTATGTTGGTATTTAATGTATTTAAAAAAAAACTATCAATGTTATAGTTTTCTGGTATAGATGAAACGAATCGCCATCTTAAAGTGCTACAAAACAAACGACAGCACGATTTGGTTCACCGTAATAGAATATCTGGGTCAACATCTGCGTCCTCAATATTTGCTTTAAATGCTTTCCATTAGTTTACCATTTGCATGATGTGGAAACATAATTATTATAAATGAATTGCATCATAAAAACTCAGATGTAATCGTTTTCTATTAACGCTGTTTTATAAGTTTTATAACAATACCTTCAATGTATTTTTTTTTAATGCAGAAAAAGAAAAAGAGAGATTGGAAACATTTGGCAGTCCATGAAGAAAAAATTAATTAAAAATGTATTATGCCTTACAGATTGGAAATGTTTTAGAAAAGTATTGTCTACAAGAGCTAGGAAATTTAAATACTTTTCTATTAAATCGTGATTAAACAATATCAGAAACACAAACCATTGTAAACTTTAGTATTACAATACCCTGAACTTTGTAGCATTCATTCATTAAGGTTTTTAAAACAAAGTGCATGAAACGGAAATGATAGAATGGTAAGACGTTATATGACTGAAATAAAGGACTTATTTTTGTTCTGCTTGTTGAATATTGTTTTTTAGTTTTTACCTTGAAAATGTCCGTCATACATTCATTACTACTTGAAAAATTATTATTATTAATGTACGTGTAAATTGTTTGGAGATTAGATTTTATCATTTCAATCCATTGCACGACGTTTTAGATTACGTAATGACGTGATACACATTTCTGATGATTTTGATCAGTGCATTCGAAAGTTTGAAATACTCATACACCCATTTGTCATTATAACAATCAAACCATTACGTCATTAAACTAAATGTGCAGAAAATAAGTCAAGACCGATAATAAAGGATTTGTACCTTAACATAGTTAGTGAGGATGAAATTGAGAATGGAATTGGAGAATGTATCAAAGAGACAGCAACCCGACTAAAATACAGACAACAGGAATGAAGGCATTTGATTGTTATTATAAGAAGATTGATTTTTTTTTTTTATTGTACACCATTTTCTATTAGCTACTTACATTATATCATTTTGAGAATTGAATTTAATGCTTGTTTAAAAATGCAAGTTTAAAAGGCTTGATGTTTGCGTATGTATTGTGCACAGTTGTATCTTCTGTACGCGTGTTTTCATTTTTTTTTTAAAAGGGTGTGTACATTATGTGCATAAAACGCAGAAGCACACATCTTTTGAGACTTCCGTTTGCTTTTCGCCTTTTTCTGGTGTTTTTTGGGTGCTTGTTTTTGCAATAGTATTCAATGTACCATTTGTAGAAGAATGTGCATATGTTTATTGGAAGCTGCTAATTCAAGTAATCAGCTGTTTAGTTCTTATCCTATAAACAATATCAACTTTAAATGTATTATTCAAAGTATAATTGTATAGTTTCTTAACATTTAAAAAGAAAACAACGATATACCTAGCACGCTTTATCAGTGTAGAAAAAAAGAAAGGTGAATGGATATGTACACAGTCCATAACCAATTGATCAACGGAAATCTGTATGTTCTTCCTAATAAACAATATGGACGCGCTTTAAGGTGTTCACTATTATTGACCACGCATTCTACGATTGGGATGATAATATGTTAACTATTTATAGGCATGTACATACTTGTTTTGGTCTAGTGCAACGCTACATAGTATGAGAGAGATATGTATAGAACAGATTAATACGAAATTGTAATATTAACATAGACAACTACCTTCCCTTAAGAAATATTCTGTTCTGTCAGTTACTCGGCTGTAGCTAGAGATTTTGATTCTCACTGTTTTTTTCAGAGGAGAAATTATCTTGTTGATCACTCTCTAAGCGATGTGGGACATAGCGTTGTTTTGTGTCATTTAGATGATTAAAGGCTTTATCGTATATGCGCTTATATTTGAACCAAATCGAAAACATGGTATTTTTGTGTCATCGAAAAGTCTGACTGACAAGATTCCCAAATGGGCGATACACGTCATGAACTACATCACAAATTTAGAATAAAACGTGTTGTATATATAGTCAGATAATTTATTAAGATGATAACATAATGATAATTACATTTCCTTTGACGAAATAAAGGTTATCCGATATTGTCAAACTCTCTATATGATAATTTGCAAGTTAACAATAGATTGAAAATACTAAACATGAGGTAGAAATATTCAAATTCATCAGTTAATTCGAACTGACAGTTCGGTATCAATACACAAGAAACTTTTTTTAAACACATACTGTCTGAAGAAACAGATCTTCATCCAAGTAGATTAGGATAGGTCAAGTCCTGATCACAGATATAATGATATTTGTTTATTTTACCGGCACAATAATACGAGCTAATTCGAAGTTAATTTTGTTTTCTTTTGCTCTCTTGAATTGTTTTCGAACAATCTCCTTAGACATGTTAAAATAGACATTCATTCATCGTTATTGTCAAATGCGAAAGTGCAAAATTGCTGATTAAAAAATTGATCAAAAGAATTCTTCTTGCATATATAAAAAAAAATATTTTTGGAAAATAACAATAAGACTGAAAGTCTGTCTGAAACAAGTGTTTTTATGGTCATGTATTGATAATTTAATTGTCGTATTTAATAACTCATCGACCTGTAATATCAGTGTTAAGTGGTCAATAAGTTGTAATCACCCTTTCACCAAAGCATGGCGTATTTGAAGTAGTTTATAGTTTGATAGATGATGGATCGTTCTCTTAGTCAACTTATTTGCAATGATTGAAAACAAATCATCTACAAAGTACACAAAATATAAATAGGTTTGGTATGATTGCTTACAAAACACGAATCCATAAACGATGTTGATCTATAAGATACACTTTGATTTTCAAAAATGAGCAAAACACATACTGGATATTAAGTTATAAGTTGATATGACATGCCTAGATGTAAAACAATTCAGACAAAAATGAATTATAAAAGTCATCAAACATAAGAAAATAATAAACCTTTCAAACTTTAAAGAACACGAACTGAAACGACACATAATAATATTCATAGTTCCCAATATCATGCATCTAAGTTCACATATTGTACTATTAATAATTAATAACAATACGGAGTTGCGTTCAATATTGTAGCAGCTACTTAGGGTAGCGTAGATTTGTGTCAACTGAACGAGTACCGAGCCTAGCTTTTTTCAATATCTATGTACACGTTCAGTAGCCATAAATCTACGTAGCCCTTTGTTGCTAATACGAAAGAACGCAACCCATTGCATACGGTACAAGTAACAAATACAACACAAAAGTTTACATAAATAAACATGTATCAATTTGCAGAAATCCATTAATAAGTCATGAATAACAAATAAAGATAAAGTAAAACATTACAGCTGCAAACACTTCAGCAAACAGTCAATAAATATGATTACAGGTGTCGAGTTTCTTTTAAACATGAAAATCAACGGACAATCATCTTCCCCCATCTGATTTAAGATTTAATGCTATTTATAAAACCTGTAAGGTAAACAGACCAGGAACAATTGGTGGATGAATTCTATTTCAAATACAAAAAAAAAAAAACCAAATTAAAAAAAAGTTGAAAATAAATAAAAAAAAATTAAGAAATATTTCATTTATCATTAACAAAAATAAAAACACAATAAATACCAATATGAAAAAGAATATGAAAATTAACGTTACAGGCAACATCTATATTATTGATATGTATCTAATGGTGCAACTGTGACTGTCCCGACGAATTTGGATTTTATAACAATGAATAAATGGAGCCAGAATAACCCACTTTATGAACGTTGATCAATACAGTTGGGTGCAGACCAAGCATTACATGTAAACGGGCCTTAAAAGTTAACGCGGCGTTTTCTCGCGTGCACTTCATGTAAACGCCGCGTTAACTCTGCGTTAACTCCGAAATTTTAGTAGACATAAATAGTAAACGGGCGTTTACTTTCGCTTTTACCTCCGCGTTAACGCAAAAACCGCGCGTCTTCTAATTTTGTAAAGAGTAAACGGGCGTTTACTTCGCGTTAACGCGAAAAAGGCGTGTCTTCCAATTTTGTATAATAAAGTAAACGCCCGTTTACTGTTTGTAGTAAACGCGCGTTAACGCAGATTGTCCTCGTATCCTGGATACACTGACCTAATATATCACATGATAAGGTACATCAAAATATCCATCTGTCCATTTTCGATCAACATATTGACGATTGCATTTCATGAAACGACACCTCTTTAATTAATTAATTTATTGAAAATTGATAATTGCATATAAGAACAAAATGGAAATTCGTCCTGGAACTGTAAAACCTACAAGACTTTCAGTTTACATTCGTGAGAGGATATTAGTTGAATCTGCCGTAAAGAATGTTGACAAATTACTTTAACAACATAATTTACATGTACACATAGTTTTGCAATAACCAATTTTAGCATTTTTTTTTTAAATATGCCGGTTTGTGAGTTGATATTTGTACATGTAAATTTTGAACAGAAAAAGTAGAAAAGCCGCTGTTGAAAGTTTTTGGAACTGATTTTTTTTGCAATTAATAAATGTTTATATTTGAATGTTAAGGTTTAAAACACAAATACGTAAAATATTAAGTCATTTTAACAACATTAATAAATGTACAAATGCACGCGACGATTATTTTAGAATATACACAATTAGTTAACGCGAAAAGTAAACGCGCGTTTACTTTCAAGTGCACGTAAAAATACAATTTAGAAATCTGTAGTAAACGCCCGTTTACTTTTACGTGCACGTATAATTAAACTTGTGAAATCTGAAGTAAACGGCCGTTTACTACTGACTAAACGGACACAGAGTAAACGCGCGTTTCTGGAGTAGACATTAGAAATTTCCATTTTGACCGCGTTAACGTAAATGAAGTAAACGGGCGTTTACTAGTAAACGCGAAATTTAAAGTTAACTAACGAAATATGTGCACGCCGCGTTAACTTGCGTTTACTTTATGCAATGCTTGGTCTGCACCCAACTGTAGGTTTGATTTCAACAAAATTTGAATCCTTGGGGTTCTTTGATATGCTGAATCTAAACATGTACTTAAATTTTGTATTATGGTCCCAGTTTTCAAGTTGGTCCAAATCCTGGTCCAAAATTAAACTTTATTTGATATCAACAAAAATTGATTCCTTGATTCCTTGGGGTTCTTTGATATGCTGAATCTAAATATGTATTTAGATTTTTGATTATAGGCCCAGTTTTCAAGTTGGTCCAAATTGGGGTCGAACATTAAACTTTGTTTGATTTCAACAAAAATTGTATATATTGGGTTCTTTGATATATGCTTAATCTAACCATGTATTTAGATTTTTGATGTTTGGGCCTGGTTATCAAAAATTGGTCCACATTGAGGTGTCCAAAATTGAGCTTTATTTAATTTCATCAAAAATTTAATTCTTGGGGTTCTTTGATATGCTGAGTCTAACCATGTATTTTGGTTTTGGATATTGGACCATTATAGGTAATGTCCAATTTAAAATTGAAAGTTTTTAAGTTTAAGTTCTTAGACCACATTCATTATGTGTCAGAAACTTGTGTTGTGTCAACTGTTTAATCAAAATCCAAATTCAGAGCTGTATCAAGCTTGAATATTGGGTCCATACTTGCCCCAATGTTCAGGGTTCGAACTCTGCGGTCGTATAAAGCTGCATCCTGCGGAGCATCTGGTTGTATATTTTTACAAAATATTTACCTCTGTATCTAAAGGGCCAAGTTCATTTTAGATAGAGAAAATTCAAAGTAGCAAGAATGTTTAGTAAAGTAAGATTTTCAAACACATCACCATCAAAAAACACAATTTTCTCATGAATCCATCTGTGTCCATTGTTTAAATTGCACATAGACCAAGGTGAGCGACACAGCCTATTAAGAACCTCTAGTTTCTATGAGTTATGCCCCTTTGAACTAATTTGCCTCAATATACTACTGCATTTTTTTTATAACAACTCCTCTAAAACCACACAACAGAATATCATGAAACTCTAGAAAAAAACAATTGAATCATAATTTCATGATATTATGCATATCTACATAGTATGTAACTAAAATACACTTTTAGTTTTAGGATGTTACAAGCGGCCTCATGAAATTGATTTTTTCATTTCAACAAAAATTGTGAGCTTTTATGTGACAGCTTTAATGTTTAAATATTGCTTTTATTTCAGAGAATGGAAATCGAGAAAACTGTACTACATATACTACATGTAATAAGGAAGCAAGAATTACCATTTCAAATGTCCAGAAGACAGCTACACACAAGAGAATTCTCAACAAAGCAGCAGTGAAGAGCATGTCCTCATACAACATAGTCAATTCTTTGTTAAATGATGTAAAAATGAAAATATAAGAAACAGCAAAAAAATTGTATGCAGATAAGATAATCTCAAATTAGCCTGAAAACTTTATATCTTAGGAATCAACAAATATTTCATTGGCACTTAATTCAGATAAAGTTCTTCAAATGGGATGGGCTTCCAAGTCAATAAATCCAGAGGTACATTAAGTCAACAACTAAGGCATTATATTTAACATGACTGAAAATTCTAATATGGAAAGGCGAGTGGTAACAAGGTAGATCCTTAAGTGGCTGCTGATGAGATGAGAAATTCCTCTTTATACATCATGCACAAAACGGCCTTTGTCAGATAAGAGAAAAAAGACTTAGTAATTCTGAAGATTATGTAGCAGCAGAGAAAAGAAACATAAAAAAAAATATAAAGTACTTTTGGAATCCAATAACAGTTAAAATGTTTTTAGTTTTAATTCTTTTGTTTAAAGGAGGAGGTGCCCTAACAGCTTTTTTGCCAATAAAAACTACATATTATTATTAGTATCTTTGTAAATATTGAATGCACTATTTATGAATAAAAAACTTTATTTTGTCTGTGTCTCCTTATGTTGTTCTTAGAAATACAGTTGGCATTTCTGATCAATTCTCCTTTATTGCCATGTGTACAGTCTCTTATATTCGTAAGATGACTTTTGTTTATCTGTTTGTAAGACAAAACAGTTGCTTCATCTTAAATCTGTGAACTAGTAGTCTTCTTTTGCTAATCAAGGTTATAGTAAACATCTTGACAACATTGAAACCATTTCTAATGTTTACATGAGATATGTTTTAGCATTTTAAATATGTCACTGTGTCTAAACCACACCGGCAAAATTTGATCGGTCTCGATGGTATCTAACATCCGGCACAATGACGGAACATCAATAGACAGAAGAAAGATAGGTTTTCTTATTTTTTTAATGATATCGAAGAATATATATACATATACAACTATTTAGAGGATATGCATTATTTTCTACAACCGTTCTATATTGACGAAGAAATAAGTAAAAATGCATGTCAAAATGACAAATTGAGTGAACCTTGCCTCGAAATTGTTTAATTTCTCGTTAAATTGTTCACATTGTACGGAAAGAAAGGTACAGGAAGATAGATATTAACACGGAGATTGCAAAACTAGTCATTATGAACATCTCAGTTCTTGTATTTTTGTGTATGAAACGAGAGAAATGGGTCATGTCAAATAAAAATACACCGGTTTCGTCATTGTTGTTTACTAACAATCACCCGGTTTCGCTAAAATATATAACCCGGCTTTTTATATTTCTTTAAAACCAACAATTTATGAAAAGCAACGTTAACACGGATCTGAACATTGTTACGATAGAATTTAAATATATATTTATTATAAAGTAAACTTAGCGTGTTTACATTTATTTACATAGGTAATTATAGTACTACATATTTTCCTAATGAAAGATGTATCCGTTATTTCACTGATCTTCAAACTAATGTTAACTGGAATATAAATACTCAATAGCAAACACTGACATCTAATTATTTTTTTAACATTAACATTATGATATTTTTTTATATAGGTTTTGAGATACATCGCAATATGTGACCCCCCTTTTGTTTACAAAAAAAAACACTAAATAACGCTTAATAAACAAAATTCAAAACATCACCAAAAAGTATGCAGAAGTTAAGATTTATATTTACTAAGAAGTGTGTAAAGTTTGTTCGATAATGATAATTCGTTTTGACATATGGCGCGACATGTTAAAAAAAACCACACTCCTGTTTTACTTACAAAGTTCTGTAACTCAAAAAGATTTCGTTTGATTTTCATTAAAAGGTTAACAGATCGTTTGAACATTTCAAGAAATAACTTTGTTAATTTTCATGATTATACAATAATACGTCCTGTCAAAATTAAAAACGCAATGAAATGGAAAAAAAAACTCTTAAATAAAGGTCAAAAGCTTTATTAGGATATCGGCCAAGTCGAATTACTTGTATATCTTCTTGACTTCCTAAGTCATTTTTGCTATATGACTTTGATATATGTTTGAAAATAATAGATAGAAATTGATTGAAAGAACTTCAAATTCGTCATTTAATGGCAATGCAATCACTCCTTAAAGAACTAATGTGAGCATTTTATAGTAAATGGACAAATGGTAGAGCTCAAGATTTTTAAGATAATCATCTGGCCCTCTCGAATTGTCTATATCTACGGCTGTTTTTAAATAATTGACATCATGCACTTGCATGCCCCCGTTTGTTTATTTCTCAGCCATGAAGGCCATCTTGGTTGACAAGCGGGGTCACAGTAAACTTTTTAAAACTAGATACCCTAATTATAATTTAAAAAATACATATAATTTTAAATAAGGTTTGTTAAATGCACCCTAGTGATTTTAGATGTGAACATTTATGTAAAAAAAAATAAGACATATTATTTATATTTAAGTGTACGCACTGACATGTCACAAATGCTTAAATTGTCGCAATTCAATTTATGGTGAAGGTCTGTGGCAGAAGGAAACATAATATAAAAATGAAGTCAAGGGTAAGGGCAATGGAAATGGACATATGGCAAATAAGACAAAAAATTGGTAGATCTTTGTTCCATACTTGTATATATTACAGTCAAACCTTCTAACTTTTGACATATGCAGCTTTATACAAATACATGTAGTTCAAAACGCTATGAATTCGAATCACTTATTGTCGCTTGTTTAAAAATATCAATGAGAATGTTTATACACTTGATAATATAAGTGGCGAATCTAGAAGACGTATAGATTGCATCCCCCCGACCCCACCTTTGATGCATGGTAGTTGTAATCCTTTTCTTCCTATAAACATTAACTTTTCCATGTAGATTATGCATGCATATATATACATTTGTCTTATCATCAACGTTTATCCTTAAGAAGATTTACTTTTAACGATCACAGAAAAGATTACATACATAAAATGATTAGATTACTTATAAAGGTGTCCATCCTATTGTACGAGAAAATCACATATCAATTGTGTGTTTCGATTTTTTAAAACCGTAAAGTTTAACTCTAATTTCAAGTTTAAACATATTTTCCATAATTCATATAGAAAACGCATATTTGAGAGCTTTAACTTCAATTTGCGTTATAACCTTCATTTATATGTATTTTGCTGTTAAAATTTTTTGAATGCAAAGTAAAACTAAAATTATTTTGTGTTCTATAAGAGTAGGAATTCTAGTGTTTGCTTATTATTTATTTGAATCTGACTGAGACTAATCATATAAATAATAAGCCTGTGAAAGAACTTGTTTTCCAACGACCCGGTCACATAACTCCTTTGTAACACTGAAGTTAAATTATCAATTATAATGCAATGCGATTATGATTTTTTTTATTTAACCAAACCGGGTTATGCATTGTGAAATCTATGACCAATCTGGGTGATAAAAAATGACGAAACCGGCCAGTTCCATTTTGACATGACCCATTTCTTTCGTTCCATACTCAGAAATACAAGTATTGAGATGTTCACAAAAACAAGTTTTGCAATCTCCGTGTCAGTATCTATCTTCTCGTTTCTTTCTTTCCGTACAATGTGAACAATTTATCGAGAAATTAAACAATTTTGAGGCAATGTTCACTCCATTCGTCACTTTGACGTGCATTTTTACTTATTTCTCCGTTAATATAGAACGGTTGTAGAAAATATTGCATATCACAATAGAAAATAGTTGTATATGTATATATTTTCTTCGATATCATAAAAAAATAACAAAATAAGAAGAAACCTAGCTTTCTTCTGTCTATTAATGTTCCGTCATTGTGCCGGATGTTAGATACCATCGAGTCCGAACAAATTTTGCCGGTGTGGTTTATACACAGTGTATTTACATTTCAAAATTATTGCAACAAATAAATAGTGTTGATGTTGATTTGCGTAAAAAAAATGACATGTTAGACCTTATTGCAGATCTCCAGATATAATCCATATGTTTCCATGGTAACCATTTTCACTGCGAGATTTAATTTGAACTTAATTAAACTTTAGTCTGTATAATGCCATCATAGTTCTCAATTGTTTTAATCTTGTTTTTTTTCTAGATTTGCAGATTTTACAAATTTTACTATTTTTCGCTAAAAATTGCCATTTTAAAAGCCCTGTTTCCATAGCAACAGACCTATTGTTTGTCATTAAGTTGAATTTCTCCTGTAAATAATAAATAAACGGTTATGTAAGATAAATAAGCTATTAGTTTACTTTTTAATTGCATTTTTTAATGAAAAACCTGATATAAATTTGAAAATTTTACTTTTTTGTTTCCATGGTTACCGCTCTTGGAAACAAGATCCCCAAGAATATTATTCCATATATTGAAACTATAATATGTTGCCTCAAAGGAAAGTATAATGCAATATTCCAACATGGATGCGTAAGTTTGCCACACATCCTCAAAAACTGTCTAAATTGGGTATTTTATATACCTGTTGCAGTCTTCGATATATCCAAGGATCAAATCAGGGTAACATAAAATATTTTATATTTTTAAATTCAATCATTATATCAATTTGTAATGATATTCATATAAATTATAGGTATTTTTACCAACATATTTAAGTGGATATTAATGCCCAAAGTAGACCTATTTCATAGTTGAAAAAGAGCAATTTTGAAGGTGAAATTTAAATATTCTGTTACCATGGCAACCATGGTCCATAGCAACAATATCAATATATTTTTTTCATTTATACATAAAAGTGTATTAACTGACAAAGTTTGAAGGTTTTCTGAGACTATGCGTGCCACGACCTATATGTGGCATGGTTGATATTTACAGAGAATCCATGTTAAAATCTAAACACATCAAGAGTAAGACAAAGTTTTTAGAATCATAAACCGATATCTGCAACATAATAGCCGAATGGTGGTTAAATAGACTTGATATCAAATATTATGTGTTATTTTTTAGAAAAATGTATTGGTTTCCGATGATTGCAAATAGAAAATTTCCCAAAATTGTATCTTGATTCAATTAAAACGTGCAATATGGTTACACAAATTACCAGACTTATCATTTATTACGCCAGACGCACGTTTTGTCTTTTTAATTAAGTCCAATAAATAGAAACGATATCCTTAACCAACAATTATTCGAAAATATAAAATTCAATACAACAGAATTCTTATTTTCTTCACTAACTTCGGAAAAGTAAAATGCATGAAATTAAATTTATTGGGATGTAAAACAAAAACATAAGAAAATAAACCACTTTATACACAATAACATTGAAGATAAACCAAACTGGATTTCAGAATTGAAAAGATTGAAATGAGTTATTCTATAATCGTTCAAAGTTGAAATAAAAAACGACAACCTGCATCCGAAACGACAAAAAATGGTCGTTAAAAGTACTTTAGAAATTTACGGCACAAAATAAATTAGTAGATCCTATATTACCTATCTTAAGTTCGGTAAGGGCCATATTTGGCCCCAATTATAAAGTTCATAGTTACAAGACAATAAATGTTTTAAGTTGCCTTAAAGATATGTGAGAAAGTTTAACAGAACTGTTTTTGTCAAAATTTTATTCTAACACGTTGATTTTTACATCCCAAATAGGTCAAAATAAAGGGTTTTGGTGAAATTTGACAAAAACAGCTCGATAAAAACAGCTCGATTTCAACCAATTTAAGGACCAGGAAAGATAGAGCGCAGGCGTCGACAAACTTAATATTCAAATAAAACATGTGAAATGTCTTTACAAACATTATATTAAAAGATCTTTGTTGTCGACGTATGCGCTCTATGTTTCTTGTCTAATAATCTATGGGAAATTTACCCATTTTCATCGATTTTTTCGTGAAAAATCAATATGAGTACAGCTTGTGACGTCATAAAGAAACGCAAAAACGTAAAATTTTCAACAAAATGGCTTATTTCCTATCTAGTCACTGTATAAGCTATAATTTATTGTGATATTGGTCAATAAATCCGAATTTGAAATTTACGCTAAAAATGGGGGCCATTTTAGGACCTTACCGAGCATACTCCTTTACAGCACGAAATAAATTAGTAGATCCTATACAGTATTACCTATCTTTGAAAATTATCTAATATTCGTAACAACAAGATATAGATCCAATAAAATAGAATATTCAGTATAATGCTGAACTACCTCGAAAAAAAGATATTTAGAAATTTAGATAAATATCCTCTTAAAAAGCAAATCAAATTAGCTGGAAACTTATAAAATTGTCTTCTCGGTGTAAAAACTGTTAAGAATAGTCAAATCCAATAATGGTAAATGTCATATTTGTAAAACAGAAAACAAAACCCTCACACAGCATTTAATACCTGTAACAGTATAAAGGTTGTTTGTTAGTAGATGTTAGACATGTTTTATTCTTTTAAAAAACATAATGTACTGAATAATACAGCAGATATTCTAATGAGGCAAACCCTATAATACTTGAAATATACGGTTTCAATAATAAGAAAGATACGATGGTATATCAAACACGGTTAAATATATATTATTAATTATCAAAGAGGGACGAAAGATAACAGAGGGACAGTCAATCTCATAAATCAAGATTAAACTGACAACGCCTGGCTTTAAAAAAAAGAAGACAAACAGACTAACAATAGAACAAATTACATAACATAGAAAACTAAAGAATAAGCAACGCGATTCCCACCAAAAACTAGGAATATAATCAAATATTAGTTTCTTTCAATCTTGCAACCTTATACATCTAACAACAAATATGAAGTATACATTAATGACCATCGTCGATCATTTGGCCTATCAAAATTACTCGCTGACACACTACAGTGTTATTCATGGTATCCAAGTGTTTAAAGTACACATTTGTAGTGTGATTCATGAAGTAGTTCATCTTACGTACAATGCTATATTGTTTTGTATGCTGGTTTTACCTTTTTATCGTTTATTACAGTTACACCTGTATCAGGTTAGTAGGAATTTCCTACTTTCTAAACTTGACCATTTTTAGTTATATTATTAATGTAGCAACTATTCATCAGAGTGTCATTGTCACACGATTAGAAAAAAAAATCCAGTGCTAAGATTTATAAATAAAAAACACGAGGAAAACATGTTTCTCATCTTAAGACTCCAATTGAGACATCACTTGACAAAATATACAGTGACATGTATGATATGAATGGTTCTTCAACAACGCAACAGGGACGGTATTTGGTTATGAAATAAATTAAAGTTTTTAAATGTTTCTTAAATACAAAAAGAAAAGGATTGTTCACGGGTTATATAGAATTATTTTAGTCTTATGAAAATGAAAAAGCTTGCAATTAAATACATGATAACTCTATCAATGACATATAAAGCAACATAATATTAGTATAACAACACCTAATGTGATTTGTATATAGATTATATTGAGAAGGGAAATGGGGAATGTGTCTAAACAACAACAACCCGACCATAAAGCAGACACCAGCCGAGATTTATTTTTGTTGTTGTTGACTTAGCAGTTTGTTTTTATTTCTGTAGTGACTATGATTTTAACACAGTGTTGACTCCAGTTCCTAATAGTTTGACATTTTTTACCCATTATTTCTGTTTGTTTTGATTTTATATTGATGTCAATATAATGGAATGTTATGCGGCTGTTATACAAGTGAGAAAAAAGCAAGCTGTAAGTCTAAATTTTGCCACACTGACATAAACAAAGAAACGCCTGTGCCAAGTAAGGCTTATGACAAGTGTTTTCCATTTATTTGATATTTAAACTTTGATTTTGCCTTCTGTTAAAGGACTTTCAGTTTTAAATTGTCGTTTAAGCTCTGTATGTTGGTTTATTTACTTTTTGCATTGAAGCTATGCCGATACAAGTTGTTATCTAAATGTTTGTCAAAGAGAACACCACTTCATATAAGATATAAACATCTGGTTAAAAACCTGATTTGTTTAAACTTTCTCAAATACAAACAAACGCCTGACAATCAGTTGCTTTAAATTTCAAAATCATCAATTATTTTATTCATATTTAATTGTCTACATTCGATGTAACTATAATATTTCAACGCTAGCGAACGTTTGAACTTTTTTTAAAACCCATATTATGAAAATTTAAAAGCAACTTAACTTTACTTTCATCAGCAACGTTTTGCACTGGCGATAACCGATATTTGTATAAAAGGTGTTTCATATCTAGTTTGATTTGATAGATCTAAATAACGGTAATTTGATCAATTGATTTCTGTTTCCCTCGCTTCCCTTAATATTACCTTGTATTGATGCACCACATACACATTGAAACGCTGTCATCACATCAAGTATTATTTCATAAAGTCTATGACATCTGTTGAATATTTACTTAAAAGTATGCTTGTGTTTTGCCTTGACTTTTATATATTTCAGGTGTTGTTCCAAGCGGTATGTTTTTGAAAAAATGTGATTGAAACATATCTACATGTTTTGTATCAATAGATTATTCAAAGGCAAGAGTGGTAACAGTAATTTGAAATCAGATAAACGTGTAGAAAAGTCTCATTCCTTTCTTAAAACATGAACTTACCTTAATATCCAGCTTTCTTTCAACATAGTTCCATTAATAATTCCCGTTAGATCAGATGGTATAGTTGTCGTCACACCTGCCAATAGATCATAAAACTGATCTGAGATTTTTAATATTCAATACGGTTTGCATTTGTAGAATACTATAAGATTGACGGATTTTTAAGGTATATGGACTGATATGTTTAGAATTAATGGTACACATGAAAATTCATAAGAACATTAATTTAATTATCGTATTTTAAAATGGCGTTTGTTTTGGTGTTATATGTGTTTTATTGAATTATTTTTAAAAACGTTATATGGTTTCAAAATCAGAAATTACATGGCTAGTTTCAACAATTGATACGAATCTGTGACGTTGTATTGCACACACTTTGTTCAGTTTACATGATAAAGGTTCTTGACATCACTTGATGTCAGTTGTTTGTAATATTGTTTATTTAATTCACTTGTTATTGTAACTAAAACTGTTCTATCAAATGATAGTAAAGAATCTATCAACTCATCATCAATGTATGTCATGGTACTGCTAAACGAGCTGTAATGTGATTAAGAAAGTAAAAGTAGTATACTTAAATGCAATCCAACGAAATAATAAAGCGTATACAGTCCGGCGGCTACAAGCATATTTCAGACGAATTGTGCACATCCTGCTACAAGCATGAAATTTGGCATAGACCTTCCTCAACTATTACTCTTTTATTTCAGATGATATGGCATTTGAAAAGAATATGTCTCATTTCCGGTAAAATCCAAAATGCCGGACATCATACTGAAATCGGCCCTATATCGAAGGCTAGTATGTGAAAAGGTAATAGTATCATACTGCTATAATACTATGTGGTACAAACCCCTGTAATGTACTACTTTGGGATATATGATATAGATTAGATGTTTTTAAAAACCGTTCTTCCGGTAAAATCCAACATGGCGGACATTATACTAAAATAAGCTTATTTTTTAGAGAGGGTGATTGAAATGTGTTTTAACGTATTGCTACTATCATTAAATTATGCAGGAACCTTTCTTTGATGTTTCTAAGGGATACAATGTATACGACATATGTCTTAAAAACACTTACTTCTGGTTATTTTCAAAATGTTGGACATATATATATATAGTATTTTTATATATTTTGATATTCAACTTATTTTCAAAATGTGAACAAAGTTGTTTTTTTTTTGTGGTGGTCATTAATTTTTTGGCTTTAAGTTATCCTGTAAAACCATTAATCATATATTATAGTTGATATTTAAGTACATGTTTAACACTTCCGGTAAAGAAAAACATTATGGCGTAAATGTCAAAGATGTAGAGTTTTGGATAGATTGATTAAAACAAAATTAAATCACTACAGCACTAAAACATTTTAAAAATTACCACTATTTGGCAAAAAAAACATGTTAATAGACAGTCACCACCACATGCATATGACGCAGTGCACGGGATACTTGATTTTTGACATTGACAACAACTGCGGAATGTTGAGACCTCAGAAAGAGTTTTTTAAGTGACCCTCTTTGTTCCTACGTCATCCATTAGCGCATGTACTGGGTAGCAGAAGAGCCAATTCTAAGCTCGTCCCCATAACACGTTTCTTAGTATATTGTTCGTTTTGCATGCCGGAAATGAGTAGGCTAAGTTGAGGGAATAGCCTCAATAAGCCTTCCCTTTTGCGTTAACAGTTACTGCTTGCTTTGTTAACCATGCTAAATCTTCAAATGCCATCAATGTCTCAGAAGCAGTCTGTTTTTCTTACTTTTCAACCAAACAGAGAACTGTATCACAATCGGTAAATACATGGATCACAATATGTGTGTGTGTGATCACTTATCTCTAGTGCATTTGAAAGGTCATTGATAGATATTTATCCAAAGCTTTTCCCCCTCCTAAACACAATCTATAGTTCGTCTACCCCTATGTCACGGAATAGCGGAACAGTAATGACAGCATCATCAGTAATGACTGTTTGAATCATTACTCGTTTCAGTTCGTGTTTCACTACATCAGACACATCTACTATATTTCTAGTGTCTGCCTCTTAATGTGAACTTGGTGCTTAACTTGAAATATATAACGTTGTGGTTAAGATATATTATCCTGAACATGTGTTGCTACAACTACCATATGCATCCCAGCCTTCATCCACTCAGTTTCACGTTTTTTTTTAAGGCAAGGGCATTATACTCTATCAGCATACTCTTATGAAACACCTTGAAACTATAACAACAGTGGATGTAGTTTCATATGCGTACATAGACAATACCTAAAGTTTAAAGTCTGCTACAAGAAACAAGAGCTATATTTAGGGGAAAGGGAATATATACACGAATCCAGGGTAAAAAAAAAATTCTCAAAATTGGCAAAATGGTCTAAGAGATGACGACATTAAGAAAGAACTATTTAGTTTTCATTCACAGGAGCTTTCTTGATAGATTTTGAGGAAAAGGTAGTCGAGGGAACAAATGCTTATGATGTTCTCTGTGTTATCCACTACATGATGGTGTTTCAATTTTAGCCCCATGTTACATGTAACATGAAGAGGCTTATACTAGAAAACAAAAAAAGTTACATGTGTCTGATGCAGTGATACACAGACTTAACTGAGTCATGACTCGAACAGTCGATACTGCTGTTGCTGTCATTGCTGTCTCGTTACTCCGTGACATAGGGGCTGACGAACTTTGGCTTGCATTTGGAAGTAGGAAAGCTTTAGATATATATATATATATCCATAACCTTTTAAATGCATGTTTCCGTTTTCTTGAAAGGGAACTTCGTTGTAGACATGGATGGCGTTTGAAGATGTAACTTTATGATTTAGAATGATGATTGATCAGCCAACATCATCAAATATTGATTTGATAATGTCATTGATAAAACGGTACATGGTTTTGTAATAAGAACGAACAAACTTATCAGATGGGGTTTACGAAGCAAGAAAACATGTTTTTGGCAGAGGAAATACTTATTGATGCTATTTGAACGACTTGGTCTAATGTTTTTCAGCATGTAAAACGTGCATTATACCATGGTGGATGTGGATGAGTAACAAGCATGGATTTTTTTTCTATGTTAACTAGCCCAGACCCTTATGAGGCTATTGGAACGACTCGGTCTAATTTTTTCAACACGTAAAATGTGCAATATACAATGGTGGGTGTGGATGAGTAACACGCTTATAATCGGTTCCTATGATTACTACTCCAGACGCTTCTGAATGGCGAATTGAAAAATCTGATCCATTGAAACCCGTCTAGACAACTCTTTGTGAGGCCTCGTCACCATATCAGGAGTTTGTATTATTGATGTAAGAAACAATACCACGGTCTATGTAAATGAGGAAAATCAGCTTTTCGATTGTGAATAAACATGGTTCTGCGGCCATATCAGTAATTTTAAAGATGTCTTAGTATTTAAGTGATTTTATTTTATTTTAATCAATCTATCCCAAACTCTACATCGAACATGTCGAAGATATGGACTGAGGACTCTTTTTTTTTAAATGTACGCCCTATTGGTTTTTTTTTTAACCATTTTGTTAACGGAAGTGTCAACTTTGTACTTAAATATCAACTATGGAATATGATTAGTGGTTTTAGAGGATAACTTAGAGTCCAAAATTTAATGACGACCACAAAAAAACAAATTGTCTTCACATTTTGAAAATAAGTTGAATATCAAAATAAAAAAAAATGATATATCTATGGCATTTTGAATATTACCGGAAGTAAGTGTTTTTAAGACATATGTCGTATACATTGTATCCCTTAGAAGCATCACCGAAAAATTCCTGCACAATTTAATGTTAGTAGCAATACGTTAAAACACATTTTAATCACCCTTCCTGAAAAATTAGCTTATTTTAGTATATTGTCCGCCATGTTGGATTTTACCAGAAGTACGTTTTTGAAAGACAACTTATCTATATAATATATCCCAAAGTAGTACATAACAAAGGTTTGTACCAAGTATTATTATAGCAGCATGATTAAAACACTCTTTCTCACACTAGCCTCTGATATTGGGCTGATTTAAGTATGATGTCCTCCATTTTGGATTTTATTGGAAGTGAGACATATTTTTCAAATGCCTTCCTATCTGAAATAAAAGAGTTATAGTTGAGGAAGGTCTATGCCAAAGTTCATGCTAGTAGCAGGATGTGCACAATATTGCACAAAGCTTCCGTACTAATAAGTCTACAACTGACAATTTCATGGCAAAATGAAGACACACTAACTAAAAAAACAGCAGTATATACAATATTAAAAGAAGATTTGGTTTGATGACCATTGAGATAATTCTCCACTAGAGAGAAGAAAACACAGAAATAAGCAACTATAGGTCAGCGTAAGACATTCAAAAATAAGAAAGGCCCATACCACATAGTCAGCTATAAGAGGCCTCGAAATTACAATGTAAGACAATTCAAACGAGAAAACTAACGACTTAATATATGTACAAAAAATGAACGAAAAACAAATATGTAACCCATAAACAAACGTGAACCACTGACGTTCAGGCTCCTGACTTGGGGCAGGCACATACATACAATATGTGATGGGGTTAAACATTTTAGCGTTCTCCGGAACAGGGGTGAAACAGCACAACATAAGAAAGAACTATAAAAATCAGTTGATCAAGGTTTAACACAACATAAGCTACAAACTTATAAAGAAACTAAGATAACAAAGTATACAAGACTAAGAAAGACCAGAGGCTCCTGACGTGGGAAATGCGGCGGGATATACATGTTTTTTATATATAAACCCTCCTTCCATACGTTTAGACAATGTAGAAAAACAGACACACAATAATACGAACAGAAAAAAATCCGTTAAATAGAAGTTCGAGTCCGATGTTAGAATAGATAACAAAACAAACTCAACAAAATCGCAATGATACATTAATCAACAATGGACTACTAGCAATTACTGACAAGCTCCAAACCTGAATTAAACTGATTGAAATATTGTTTCTTCCTCATATGAATAGCAAGTACAATCCCTTCCGTTTTTATTATAACATATATATTTTAGAATAAATGTGTTTATTTTCGATGCAAATATAGTATAAGTTAATCAATATCAGAGCCAAAATATGCAATCCTAAATGAACTGATAAAAGTATCGCAATTATATCCCTTCTTTATAAGTCTGTTTAGAGGTTTTGTTAGCTTTTGGTGAATGCCGACATTGCTTGTGCTTTATATGCCAGCTTTAGCTGGCACTTATGGTAGAAGCATCGTTTTGGAATAAAGAACGATGACTCTCTCTACACGATCAATCTGAAAAGTTTCGTCACTCTCGTCAAATCTCGTACGATTATTTTTTTAAAGGCGGCCGAATTTAATGTTTCAACGCGAACTTGAAAAAACGGGACAGATCGGAATAATTTCGATGTTAAATACGACCTGAATTTTTATTGGTTTAAAAAAAACAAGAATTCAGAAATGTTGGTAACTTGACTGTGTAGTTAATTTAAATTTTAGTGTATCACCATGACCACGGAAATTACCGAAGTTAGGACAACAAAATCTGACGCCATGTTTCGTCTGCGTTGACTTTCCATAATATCAGTGAGGTCAAAACAATTTACCTAAATAATCACAAGTTCTTCATTTAAAAGACACAGAATCATATTTCGATAACATATTTAGCGTAAAAGTGCCATCCAGCCATGGGAACACAGAAAGAAACCTCCGCAAGCAATGCATTTTGATTTTTTTATGGCCATGCGGCATGCGGGGTAAACTCCGGTGCACTGGTTGACCATGACTACTTATGTTCATCTGCCGCAAAATTCCCCACATCAAGGAACAGTGATAATGACGTTGGTTATACTGTTGAATGTGACCACGGTTATTCATGTAGCCAGTGGCGAAAACAGAACTTTTTCAAGGGGCCCCGCTGACTCACTGACTGACCTGAAAGGCGGGGGCTCCAGTCATGACCTATATAATCATTAGTTTTTTTTTCCTGGAAAGGGGGCATGCGCCCTTCCCCCTGAATCGGCCTATGATAGCCCTCAGACTAATCCAAAACTTAACAAAAGTTTAAAACAAAAAAGAAATATTCAAATAATTCACAATCTTCTAGTTCTGTACTTCCCTTGGCAAATTGAATTCTCAGGCCAAATAAAATAGCATGTGTGATTCCAGTTACATCTGAAAAAATGTAGGGTAGGTAGGTAGGGATTTTTTTTTTTTTTTAATTTTTTTTTTACATTGAGTCTATGAGAGCAACATTCTGACGTTAGCAGTGTTTAATGAAAAATGACAATAAAATCTTTAGGGTAGGCTATTTTTAAGACAAAAAAGTAGGGAAGGTAGGGTAACTGGAACAAAACATCTATTTTTATTTGGCCTCAACAAATCTTTTCATTGATTATGTCACATATCAGATATCTACCTTATAAGTCCCATGAGATGGACACTGTTTTGTTTTCTCTCTATGAGTTTAATAAAAAAATGAGATTTTAGTGCTGTATATATTGTATGCTCCCATATTGTCCAAAATTAGATTTTATGGGAAGATGGAGTTATTATGATAACCCATGAGAATACTATGACTTTGATAGGTAAATAAATACAGAGCATTTTACTTGAAAGTATGTGGGCTACATCCCTTAAAATTCAAGCTGCAACAGTGGCTTGTATATTTTATGCGTCAGTTTAAACCTGATCATAACATTTTCAATCTACCAAGTACCTTATAACTATATCACTATCAGGTTCACATTTCAACCTATTTAGCAATACACACTTTGGTTATATAACACCACAGTACCAAAATTGCACTCAGTAACCAAATTGCACCTACATGTATTCAACAAAAAAGCTGCAGAAATCTTATCATATTTTAAAAAAAAGAGCAAATTAAGTATAAAAAAAAAAGATGTGGTATGATTCCGAATGAGACAAATGTCCACGAGAGACCAAAATAACACCGGAATTGGCAACTATAGGTCTCAGTCAGAAAAGTCCATACGGCATAGTCAGCTATAAAAGGCTCTTTTATGACAATGTAAAACAAAAATTAACTTTGTTACCAGCATCCTTTTCTTCAAAAAATAATATTCGAAGCATGGAATAATGTCAAATTGTTCAAATATTTGAAGAAATAAAACAAAACATCGTATTTGGCAAAACGTTTAGGAATTATGGTCTTCAATGCTCTAAAACTCCGTTCTTTATTTGCCCTTTTTAAACATTTTTTGACCCGAGGGTCACTGATGAGTCTATTGTAGACGAGACGCGCGTCTGGCGTCAGTGTAAAATGTTAGTCCTGGTATTTATGATGAGTTTATTTATTTCCATTACATTGACAATAGTGTGTGAACATTATAAACAGACATAATAGGTACAAAATTTAAAACACGGATACAGCAGTCACCACTGTGTTTTTATCCTAATCCCCTAACACAAACAAATATACAAAAAGGAAAGACACGACCACACAAATGACCATAACACAAGAATACACAAATGACAATAACACAAGAATACACAAATGACTATAACACAAGAATACACAAATGACCATAACACAAGAATACACAAATGACCATAACAAAAGAATACACAAATGACTATAACACAAGAATACACAAATGACCATAACACAAGAATACACAAATGACCATAACACAAGAATACACAAATGACAATAACACAAGAATACACAAATGACCATAACACAAGAATACACAAATGACCATTACACAAGAATACACAAATGACAGTATAAACACAATAATACAACGACAAAGTATAAGTACCGAACCATGCCAGTTGGATGTAACTGGACTAACACGAAAGGGTTAACAAATTTCAAAGACACATACTGGAACACGGTGACACTTTATTGAGATAAAAAGTCCATACCTAGACTCTATTCTTGAAAATCATCATGTATAAGTTGTGAATATTTATCATCAAGATGGTCAGATAAAAGTATCTTCCGATAATTGTTTTTTTAAAGGAGGAGACATTCCTTGACACAACCCTGGTTCGCACTCATTATTCTAAGACACCGGTGATGTTTTATAAAGTATGAATAGTAGCTTATAGCTCTTGAATATCGAATGAGCTTTAAAATGTATATCCCATATGCAAGTGAATCGTGTATAATCGTGAAGTAATAATTTGAAAGTAAAATCGTCTTGCTTGTCATACTCCGGTATTGAGATGAACGCTTACGTCAAATATGAGGAATTGACTGCTAATGTCAACTACTGTGGATTCGGTTATTTTTGTGTGTGCTGGTTCTCGTGGATTAAGGAAAACTAACATGGATTTCATGCTTAAGCCTAAGTTTGCGTACACGCCTGTAGAAAATGTGTCACTCGTTGAACAGTTCATTACGTGTCTGACCTGTACAAAAGAAATCTACGAACAATGGTATCCAAAGATTTATAACGAATCTACGTACAGTATGATAAAAACATTCACAAGTCAGAGTTTTTTTTAAGTATTCTTCTAAATCCATGTCCAACAATGTTTGTTTATAGTTAAATACTATAGATAAAATAGTATCCGTGTAACTGTATGATACAGTATAAACGCTAGAAGTATTAACCAACTCATACCACATGTGATATGTCTTATTATTGTGATGAACTTCAAATTATCAAAATACTTCTGTTAGAATTGTGTTACCTTGAGAGCGTGAATGGAAACTGAAATTCAAATCTTAAATAATTAGTGCACGCTAAATATTGTTTAAGATGGTTGCTGTTAGTTGTTTCATTTTTCCCATCTATGTAGCTCTTCCTGTTGCATATAGCAATTCTTGATTTGTCAAACGATATTGTTAGTATTTCCTGTGAAAGAGACACCTAATAGGTCGAAATTTTACTCCCTCCGAAATTAAAGAACATGTTTTGTGAAGAAAAATGAATCTAGGTATGTTTTTTTAAGGAAAAGAAAGATAATTAGGCAAATAGACTACATAATATGGAGGTTAATACTTCAATAAATGTTTATGCCATGACCTTCGTTAAATAGTGCATTGATTTGTTTTCCCGAGCAGTCATAAGTACAAAGTTGACCATAACGTTCGATTTAAAATGACTTATACTTTGTTCAATGATAAAAGCTTCTACAACGAAAATATGATGGCGTAGTGTAGATTATATAAATTATTATTATTAAAAATTTTAGCTCATGTCACTAGTTATAATATTATTCAATTATGGCTTGTAGAAAAAGTAAATATCCAAAATTGTCAACACGAAAAGGTTATTTCAACGAAGACGCAACTTTTAAGGGTTTACAATTTTGGATATTCATTGCTTCTATATGGCCACATTTGTTTTAGTATACCAAACTAACAGTGGCAGGCTATTATTAATTATTGAAAAACACTTAAGAATTCGTTTTAAAATCAAAAACTAAAAAGGTTGTCCGCTAGTATTAATTTTAAGGGTTAATCTTCCTTCCATGCATGAATGAAAATTAACTGAATCATTCCATGTCACGTGATTGCGTGTTACCAACAATGTTAGTTTGTAATAAATCTTAGGAATAATAATTATGATTATAACATTGATAAAATGTACTTGTTTTAATAATCAATGTGTATACCGAACTTTAGCGAGATGCAACATATTTCCCAAATTAGAGATACTCTTCAAATGGGCATTGCTGATGACATAGCTCATTATTTTAATTATAAAACAATATATCAGAACTTCAGAATTATCAAGCCAACAACTTGCTTTTCCAAAACTAACTGTATGACATTAGTTGTAGCAAACATTGGAAACGGTTATGTTGCAGCAGTTTTACGAACGTAAACAGCATTGATTGATTATCATGTAATACAGGTATCGTATAACAGATAACATTTTCACAGTTATATTCCTATCTAGCGTTCCATATACCACAAGGATGACGGTAACTTAGGGTAACTGATGTGTACATGTACATGTTTGTTGTACTTGACATGAGCATGCAGACTAGTGATACGTATCTACTAGAAACTGCATAATATCACAGCATTTTGGTTTATCTTTGTTTTTCGGTGGAGTTTGTGTTTCTCGATCTTTATAATTTTGTAAAAATTTTTTCTTATTTTTTATTTATTTTTATGCCATTTTTGTATATTCTTACCATTATTTCTTCTTTACAACTATGTAAAATAACAATATTTCGACTGTTTTACATTCAAAATTTGGTAAAGTGTTTCGCCATAATGTGAACAAATGTTAATATATCTAATAGTTTTTTTTATTTGAAAAAATAGCTCGAATATTAGTCAAATCTACATATTTGATCCATTTTAGCAGACGATTTTAAAGACAACTGTATAGAACACATAACAGAAAGACTCCCACATATGTTTTTTTGTTAAACCATGTTTTCAACTTTCTACTCTGAGTTAACAATCGGATGATAATCATCGTAATGATGGGATGGTTGCATTGATACAGTAAGGTTAAAAAATTAGCCCATGTACCATCTCTTTCAGGCAAAACACATAACTGTATTTGAGCATTTTCCGTTATCGTAAACTTCTTTTCTTGTTTTCTGTCTTAAATACAAGCTTTAAAAAGTTTGTACTTTCAATGAATCCCCGAGACGTAAATATTTAAAAGTTCAAAATCCTTGTTTACATGTTGAAAAAAGCTGATATGTTTTATAATATATCGGTTGATGAAAACATATTAACTGTCAATGCAGTAAAACCTCATACACTATATTAGAAATGTTAAGTCATTTTCTGCTGTTTTGAAAATATACCTTGTTAAAGATAAGATGAACAAGAAAAGTTATTGACACTGGCCATTATGAATTTTTGACGTATTTTTCAATTCACAAGTTAACAACTGATTGAGCATGTTTAGGTTAAACAATCATCATTTCACGTTGTTAACTGAACAGATTACTTTATAAGGCTAGTCTGATATAAAGATTCTGCAGTGTGCCATTTTGAGTGGATACTAAAATTATAACAAAGTCTACAAAAATGCAGATAATAATAAGGAGTTGATATTAAATTGATATAAAACATTGTGAAAGGGGGAAGAAATGCAGAATTATCATGAAATTAAAAAGAGATGGGAAGTGCCAGAAATTGTCAACTCAACATTGTCACAGTCTTAAGTTACACATATTACAGCTGCCAATGTTTGATTTTCTTACACTAACACATAATATTAAAAACTGTAAAAGGTAAAACTATTTTCTATTGAAGCTGATACATGGTTTTCTTAGACAAAAGCTATGATTTTTTTAATAGCGATTCTACCAACCTCTTACTTGAATGCTTGATAGTAGTGTTTGGTTCGGTCATTTCAATAACATTATTATTAGTTTATAAAGTATGACAACAAAAAATACCTAAGATAAGTGATAAACTCCATTTGTCAACTTGCTCGTCTACTTGTATTTCATAAACTTTGCCATTCACTAATGGTGTGTTGGTAAAACAAATACCATGACCATATATTTCGGTTGGATTTAATCGCTTTGCAGTGGTACAATTGTTTTCAAGGGAAATGTCTTTACCACAGATACGATGAAACTTCCACATTTCTTGTCAAATTGTTTGTTCAATTTGCTTACTTCAACCATCTGTAATAGACAATATGTTCCATGTTAAAAAATGAAAGAAAGTAATTATACTTTGCACTCGTAAGGTACAAAGATATAACATATGTAACTACGGGACAGGACTACCGATCACGATATTCGTCATTTAGTTTCATTGTTATCTTCATCAAAGGTCCGTATTGTCCAAATTTGATGTTGATTTGGTAGCAGTGACAGTTTTTCTCGTTTTTCTCAAATCTAGTTCGTGTTCACATCAGTGTTCCGCTACATTCTTCCAAAGTGTACAAGTTTCTTAAATAGTCTCTTAATCCCTTCTAATGAAAGCTCAAATATTGGAAGTGTCGAAAATTCAACGTAGCAATTCGCATTAAAAAGCCAAAACAAAAAGACAAAGTGAAACGGAAAATTTCTAAGTGATGTGTAATGATGATGTAGACTCAAGAAAACAGTTTAGCTTCTTACACGTATTTCTAATAAGAAAGCAACTGATACAATTTAAATAAAATACAAACAATCAAATTTTTGAATTTGATTGGGGAAAACAAATATTCATTTCTATTAGATACATATCAAACATATCAAAACTAAAACAGATTGTAATATTCGTATGAAGTTACTAAAAATTTTGCATAACATGAACATATTCTGATTTTTATGGGGTGTCTCGTATTCGTGGTTGATCGCTTTGTGAAAATTCTAACTGAGCTAAACTTGATTTGACTTTTACTTGATTATCATTTAAACAATGTTATAGATAAGAAATATGATTCATTGGAGATTTGGGTATATTATGAATATGCAAATAATTTACATTGAAGTACAGTACTGTGGATTCATTATTTTCGTGGGTACCAATTTTGATGGATTGATGAACACTTGCATATTCGTGGATATGTAAATTCGTTGTTTTGGCAAATTCTACATACATTCCATTAGAAAATCAGTATTTCGTTGAAAATTTAAATTCCCCTGTACCCACGAAATCCACGAAAACTGGTATCCAACGAATATTAATGAATCCACAGTATGTAAGTGCGACATAGAAAAACATTAAGTATTAGTTCGTTTGTCGGTTGTCATCACGAGTTTAAACAGAAGGGCATAGGATTTTTTCCTAAAATGATCACCCTCTGGTGTCATTTTGTGATACTAATTATCGTATTTAAAACACCATTACGCTTTTCTTAGCTATATTTGGCATCACTTTTAAGAATTTTGGTCCTTAATACTCTTCAACTTCGTACTTTATTTGGTCTTTTTAACTTTTTTGGATTCAAGCGTCACTGATCAGTCTTTTGTAGACGAAACGCGCGTCTGGCGTATATACAAAATTTAGTCCTGGTATTTATGAGGAGTTTATTTATACTTGTTAAAGAATTGTCTAATGTTTCTTTGAATATATGCTATGGTAAATATTAAATCATAATATAAAGTTCTTCTTCAGCTTTGGGTACAAAGCCATGTTCTAATTTGAATAGATAGAACATAGGCTGCATGTGATTGACGTCACAATTGCAATTGTAACGTCAGATGAATTTTAAACAACGCCGGAGATCAAAATGGACATCTTTGTTGGTGTTTCTCATTAGGAAATTAAATAAAAACATTCTAAAAGAAAGATTAAATGTTTCTGTTCTTTTTTTATTGATAAACTGTTGAATTTTCTACAACAATAAATGGCGACATTTCAAGCGTCTACTATTATAGGTTCGCTTCGAAGTACAAAAGTTAAAAATATTCCTATTAGAATCGAAATAATTCGCTAACGCTCGGTATTCAGATATTTACAAATATAATGCCTACCCATGTTAAAATGAGCATAGAGCATGGCATGAAAGAATTATTTCTTAAACATCAAAGATAAAAGAATATTAAACGAAACAGAAACGTGTGCAGAGTGTAGAATTTAAGGGAATTGGCTTCTCAGTTTCAAAAAAAAATAGTTTTTTCAAAGAACTAGCATTATCATGATTATTGATAGGGGATAAATAAAAAAATCAAATGAGCAAATAAAATATATAGGTAACCGTGCTCGTTGACAAGTGTAAGTCCTCAAAAATTATTTAAAAAAAAACTTATTAAAAGAAAATTGGGAATCTCCTGGCAAAATTTGTTACGACATTAAAATGAACAAAACCAAGAGGATTCTGAAAACCTGACCAAATTCCAAAGACTAGACAAGACGTTTCTAATAGTAAAGAAAAAAACATTTCTTATTGATTTGTTTTCTTTTTTGTGGAAAAAGTATGGGATAAATTCCCCTAAATTTACTTCACACTTTTTTAATTTAAGAAAAATATTAAATTAGCTGAAATCAGAGTACCGAAGTAAGATGTATGTATAATTCGGCTCCTTGGTTGGTTTGTTGGATCTTTGACACATTCCTCATTGCCATTCTTTTGTTTTTGATTGAAGAAGTTAAGCTTATCTTCGTTTTTAAGACGCATGTTCTGTGTTTTCCTTGTATATATGCTATGTTAAAAGCCGTCATCAATCTCGAAGATAACAGAATATAAAACGAAACAGAAAAGTGCGCGGAGAGCTGAATTTAATAATAGACGTTAGTAATAATAAAATCAAAGCTTATTTATCATTGATTTTCTTTCTTGTTTAGTGGAAAAGGTATGGGATAAATTCCCCTAAATTTATTTTGCACTTTTTTTTCATTTTAAATAAAAACTCATTTACTGAAATCATAGTATCGAAGATATAAATGTATATTTCTTTGGTCGGGTTGTTGTCTCTTTGACACATTCTCCATTGCCATTTTTTTTTTAATTTTGAATTAGTATAGCTTACCTTCCTTATTCAGACGCTATGGTTCAAACCGCAATTTAACAGACGTTTAGTGAACCATGAACAATAGGTTTACACAAATAAAGTAGAAAGAAGTTGATCTTCATATATCAGCTTACAGATACGTGTTTAGTCACTGTGACTGATCTTTGAAATGTTCACACTTTTGATAATTCAGTTGTTGTCATTTGAAAAGTTCTGTTATTATTGTTGTTTGTAAATTGCTCTGTTATAAACTAAGTTATTAGTTTTCTCGATAAAATTGTTTCATATTTATTGTGTCGGTTTGTTAAAAAAACTGTTATTCCATAATTATTATGATCGTCTCTTAAATCACGGATATATTACCATCGCAACATGGTAAATGCTTTTTTAAAGCACATGTCTACATGTCAGATTGATAAAAATAAATATTTACCTAATTATTACCAGCATTACAAGTTGTTATTATAACAAAATGGGCGTTATTCGTTCAGATATTGTAATCAGGAAGAACAAAGGTGTATCTAATAATCAATTCACGGTTACCTGTATGACAGTTGAACGAATATTTTAAATAGATAATGCATTACTAGTGTACTATTTATCTCATTTTGACATTTTGGAGATTTTTACAGCTTGCAATACGCAGATATTTTTGCTCATTTCGAGTGCATAATCGTGTTTCGTCTGTCAATTTCAATTCTTCGTAAATATGTAATTACACAATATAAACGTTTTTACTGCTACATGTATGTATAGCTAGCATACACAAGTTGATCAATCATAGTCATGCTTGGTAAATCTATCGTTGTAGATAATTCAGTTCAGGAGTGATTAGCGCTGACAAATGTATTTAGTAATACGCTATATATGTTTGTGCACAGCTGGTCAAATATCAAACACTGTTATAAACTAACATTGACCAGACATTAACATTTTAAAACGTTACACAAACATATGCATTGAACATTTTAATTCGCGCTAGATAACATATCATTAAAACAATGTTTAAGTTAATTCATGTACTTTTTTTTTCATTTCATGTATAACATTGAAAACTTAAAATGCAGTTACTAAGTCCATTTATATTTACAGAACGCCGGCAAAGTCTATACTTAGATGTGTTGTGTTTTTGCTTGTACTCAAGCTTGATCGGTAATTTGTACATTTTTCCTTTGATGTGTATTGGCTGATAATGTCAGTTTCAGTGGACTGGCCGTGATATACAAATTATTGGGTTAGTACACGAATGACATGCGCGAATGCAACGCGTAAGGATTTACTTTTACCCTTTAATTCACAAAATTTCGCGTGATTTTTATCGCAGAAACGCACTAGATTTTTGGCGAATGAAACACTTGACATTGATTATAACTTTCACAAAGTTAGTTTAGCCGTTTTTGTTGTGAAAATGTGAACAGAAAATGCATGAAAAAGCCGACAGACTTAAAACAAAATACGTTATCTATAATTGATATATGAAGTACAACTAACACATCGTCCATGGTGTTCCAATCCGAGTTTTTATTCATACAATACCAATACATAGCCTGGTGCCGTTCCAAGTAGTTTTCTTTTCTGTTTATTGAGAAGTATTTGTTTTACCTGTTCAGTCACTATAAAGTGTTACAATTCATATGTAAACGCAACACATAAATTTTGACCAAAAAGGTACCGCTATCGCATGAGAGAAGCTAGAAAAAAATGAAATTTACGTTTTTTTTGACATTTTTGTGGGACCATCATATACAATTTTAAAAGATATGGTTTTATTGTCAATTTAAAAATTTAAAGACAGATATTCATAGAACAAAGAACAAAAAAGTGAACTTATTCATATGCGGATCTAGGATAAATTTTAAAAAGGGAATAACCGAGGCACCATCTATTCAAATGTTTGAAATAATTATGAAGTAGACAAGAAATGAGCTTGTTCAGATAATTTACAAATTACAGTCATTTTTAAGTAAGATATAATTATAACTTGACGTCGTTGAACTTAAACATGTTAAAAATGATGATCGTTGAAAAATCTGCTGATTCATATCGTATCATTAAATGACGTTCTGACTTACTATGCTCGAGGGGGGATATGACCTTAATCGGGACACCCGGATCGGGTGTATTTAAGCTCGTGATTTCGGGATATCGTGATTCACAGGAGTTTGAAATCCTATTAATAAGGGGTTAAAAATATACCAAAGTCGACTATCACAGTAGAGCTTCTCTTCGAGAGAAGCTCTACTGTGATAGTCAACGTTGGTATAGAAGAGAGCTTTTCGAGAGAAGCTCTACTGTGATAGTTGACTTTGGTATATTTTTAACCCCTTACTATTTAAATTCGGGACCTCGTGATTTCGTGTTTTTTCGGGATTTCGGGATCAGGACTCTCATATTCCCCCTCTATGTTGATGCTTTGGGAAAAATTAAGAAATCTAACTGACCGGTAGGCTACCATTATATTTGCCATTGTTAGAGTCTTTAAATTCGGGACCTCGAAATTTCGTGTTTTTAAACCCGGGATTTCGGGATGAGGACCCTCCTACCCCCCCCCCCCCCCCCCTCTATGTTGAAGCTTTGTGAAAAATAAATGAATCTGACTTACCGGTATGCCATTATATTTGCCAATGTTAGAGTCATGTCCAAAGCAGAATATAAATGAAGCACATTCACTAATTTCTTTTCAATACTTTGTGCAAGAGAACGCCATGTTTACTGCACTGTGAAAAAATTTCAAATGACGTAATGCAGCCTGTGACGGCAATTGCGATTCGCCGTGATTCGACGCGAAAAAGAAGTTCGTTTGTTATTTTCTCTATTATTGTAGTAACTTTTTTTTTTAAATTACACCGATAAACAGAATAAAGGACTTTTTGTTTTTGATACTGACTTTATCACAGAAAATATCAGGCTCGACCTTCGGGCTCACCTGATATTTTACTGTGATAAAGTCAGTATCAAAAACAAAAAGTCCTTTATTCTATATTTATGTACATATCTATAAATAGTTGAAGCAAAGGTTGTTGAAAATGGCGTAAAACACAAACAAGCGAATAATGTATTTCAAATATGTACAAGTATCGATAAACCGACGGTGTAAAGTTTCTCAAAATATCTAGCAATTAGATAACTTAAAAGTGCACATCATATTTTTACTACTTACTCTGCGTAATGATATTTTACGGTTAGTTTTAATATACAATATATTTATAAATGTTATCCAATATTTCATGTTATACGCAATGTGTTATATGTTTATTGGAATGTATAATGTTATACAAGTGGTGAGACTTTAATAAAATATTGAATCTGCGTAAACTATTCTTATGTTGCCAGGTGCGTTCTTATTGAACCGTGATATTGTAAACAACGACACCATTTACCATGTTTACACAAAAATAAGTATCCAATCATGTGTGTGTTTACAAATATAACCTGACATCTGTGTTAACAATAGCTGATTTAATATATGTATATCTCACGTATTATTTTGACATTTCTTAAATATTAAACAAGTGATGCATATTGTAAACTTTTGAAAATGTATATTATGTATGTGTGATTATGCACCGAAAAAAAAGTATAATGAAAAGAAACAGTGTTTATCGATATCTATATATAAGTTATTTTAACGGTATAACATGTTGGTGTCTTTTTCAGGTTATTTCTAATATATGTGTCAATAGTTATTTTGTCAGAGAAGCGCATACTTACTGGTTATAAGAGTTTTCACTTAACAGCTTCTATTAAACATATTAATATGCATCTAAAAAGGCTAAATGCCACATTGAAAGATGTTACAAAAGAAAAAAGCAAAAAAGACAAAGGCGAAAAACAAACGGAAGTCTCATATATTTGTTTTCTTATGTGTTTTATGTACACCTATTAAATTATTATCAAATGTTTTGAACAGAAGATATAGTTGTGATTATTTAATGTATCAAAGGTAACCAGGATTATAATTTAGTACGCCAGACGCGCGTTTCGTCTACAAAAGATTCATCAGTGACGCTCATATCAAAATATTTATAAAGCCAGTCAAGTACAAAGTTGAAGAGCATTGAGGATCAAAATTTCAAAAAGTTGTGCCAAATACGGCTAAGGTAATTTATGCCTGGGATAAGAAAATACTTAGTTTTTCGAAAAATTCAAAGTTTTGTAAACAGGAAATTCATAAAAATGACCACATTATTGATATTAATGTGAACACCGAAGTGTGAGCCATACATACGCTGATTTTGAAACAATACTTTACGTTTTAATTGAAATGTATATGTATTGTATCATGTGCATATTATGACATTAGAACAAGTCGTCTGGGTGATTTATTGTGTTTTCTTTAATGGTTGACGATATTATATCTATCTCTATTACTCCAAGCTTTGTTAAACGTTTTTTTAATTAGCATTATATTCATTCGCAAATTAATAGAACTATTTTACAGGAAGTGGTTTACAATCATGATCAATATAATACTGTATAAATGCAATACTTTTTTAAGTCAGATACATGCATTTTAAGGTGGCACAATACAAAGATTGCATACCTCCAATTCCACAATTTGAAAATGCTGTAACTTTCTTTATAATGCTTGAAATTTAATAAAAGTGGTATTTATGGATAGCTAACAAATAACTCTTTCAAAATAATGCAATGTTAGTATTATACAACAAGTGTATGTAATCAATTATAATGTTAACTGTGTCTACAAAATTTAACAACACATTTCAACTTTCAATTGAAATTAGCTTCTTCATGGATACCCTGAGAGGGTTGATTTCATTATATGTTGTTCCTAGATCTATTTTTAACAACAGATTGTCTCAGATAGAACGTATAGATCAAATTTAATACCTAATCAAGCATTATCTACTTTTATGTGGTAAGGATGTTTACACTAATTACGGTTTATGAGAGAATGGAATACGATAGCCATAATTTGAGACACTCATTTGTAGCTTCGCTGTGTTGCTTAAGATTTTGTTAAAATGTCCTGTGTAGTTATAGAAATGAAAGAGCTTAATTCATTCAATTGAACTGACCAAGATTTTGCTATTAATTGTTTTTACCTTAACAAATATTTTTATTCAATTATTTCCTGATATATAAATACCTAAGTAGCCCAGGTCGCATACTTAGGGACCACTGTATCTTAATAGCCTCACATGACCAGGAAAAAAATCAAATGAGTTAAAACTTCCCATAGTTTTACTTAACTATATTTCTAAGAATAACAAATACAATTGATTTTACCTGATACGCATCACGTACACTGTAATACTTAACAATAATCTTATACCTGGTTCACTGACTTACATTATACATGTGTTGATTAAAAACGGGAAAACCATATATTTGATTGAGAAGTTAGCTATTATAATATTATATATTGTGTAGCATTTTAATTAGAATTGGGAACTATTAAACTATATGTGAATGGACAAAAATTGAAAAGTATAAAGCACATTTGGTGAGTACTAATGTATTAAGAAACGTGATATGTGTAATGTAGTAATTAATATACATATTAATTTGCACAGACATGTATTCAAATATCGATTGCAGTACACATCTTTCTCTCTGTAAAAAAAAACCAACATATTGTTCCCTACATAATAATTCGGCGATAGCCCAGCAAGCATAGTGGACAACGGAATTAATTAATTTATTTACATAGTTACATGTATCTTAATATATATATAAACTTATGAAAAAAGCTACAACCACAATTACTCCTAATAACAAAACCTTGACATATTTTATAAGGTACAACTTAGCTAGAAAAAATAAACCTTGTACGAATGAGAGCTTTAATAAAGCTGACATGAATGTAAATGAAGACATAATCTTTCAATCAGTTTAATTGAGGTCTGGAGCTGGCATGTCAGTTAACTGCTAGTAGTCTGTTGTTATTTATGTATTATTGTCATTTTATTTATTTTCTTTTGTTACATCTTTTGACATCAGACTCGGACTTCTCTTGAACTGAATTTTAATGTGCGTATTGTTATTGTTTTACTTTTCTACATTGGCTAGAGGTATAGGGGGAGGATTGAGATCTCATAAACATGTTTAACCCCGCCGCAATTTTGCGCCTGTCCCAAGTCAGGAGCCTCTGGCCTTTGTTAGTCTTGTATGATTTTAAATTTTAGTTTCTTGTGTATAATTCGGAGTTTAGTATGACGTCCATTATCACTGTACTATTATGCATATTTTAGGGGCCAGCTGAAGGACACCTACGGGTGCGGGAATTCTCGCTACATTGAAGACCCATTGGTTGCCTTCGGCTGTTGTTTGCTCTATGGTCGGGTGGTTGTCGCTTTGACATATTCACCATTTCCTTTCTCAATTTTATATAACTAAATACATAAATAACTCTATCATCAACGACCTCGCCAGCCATGAACAACGAAACAAAACTCATTAATGGGATAAACTGGAAACATGGGTCCGACCCAATGCGACAAGTCATCTCACGAGACATACTCGGACGTATATATTGTTTTGAAATATATATATAAATGCATTTATCAAAAATATTCATAATATTATTGGAATATGAATGTTGCCCTGTCTGTGGCGGGCTAGAAAGTGATAATATCAGGGGAAAAAAATGCCCGTTATAAAATTAGTCACGTAACTTATACCTAGCGACGTAAACTTATAAAACTGCTACGCTAGTACCGTATTTACAATAATGTCTACCTATACTACGAAACGTGAGAAATTATACGTATACCCTATACGCTCATATCTATTATATGGCATGAATGAATACAATATGTATAGTGTTGCCGATAGCCCAGCAAGCATAGAAATAGAAAAGAAAGGGTTTGGAGTGTAGTAAAAAGACCCAATTTCCTGAAATTCTCTGTTCTTAAGTATCTTCAATATAACCATCTTTGACAAAATATTTCTTCCCCCGCCCATGGTGCTTTATTCATCTTTCATTTACAGTAGACTTAGCAGCTGCAGGAATGAAGACCAAGATTTAAACCAGCTTAAGTCTATTTACAATGTTTTCTTTAGCTGCAGTTTAGGTTTATTCTGATATATAAGTCTGGTTACGCCTTTGGATCTAAAAATACATTTAAATACGAATTGTTCAGATTGTGCGTCTAAACCAGTTAAAAACAAATATTGTATATATATATCTTAACTGGACAAGCGATAGTGATACATTTAAGAATAAGATTTTCATTCCATTGTCTGTATTGATCCGTTTTGCTATGAGAAATAAAAAGATTTAAATGATTTTCGAAAATACTAACATTTTTGCATCTTAATTTACTAATCTAATCGAATCTAAGAAAATCTGAATAAGACAACAAAATCATAGTGAGATCCCTAACTATAAATAAATCTGAAGTATCTGTCTGTGTACATATAGCCTAAATCAATCAACATGTCATTGCTAGATGGATCCTTTTTGTTTACAGGCCTACTATTACGTCTTTTAGCGGATTATAAAAGTTATTTTACAAATGAATTTTCTGTCGGATTATTCAAACCTTTAAGATCATGGGCCTATTTGATTGAATATACAGCTGAATTTACAACACTTGGAGAACATTGTTCATCTATCAATTTTGTTATGTAAAGTGCTATATGAACAGGCTCGGCAGGCAATTCATTTAAGCAGTTTTCGATTACGAATTTCCTCCATCTATTAAAATTGGAATAGTACTTTTTACAGTTATTCCACTTCTCGAATCAACAAGGAATGTAGTCATCTTTCCAGCTAAGTTGCAAATGTTTCAGTTCTCTGAAACGCCACTCTCTACTAAAGCGACTTCAACGTTTGGTCTAGGTTCACACCTGAAAATAATAATTGTATTATTAAAAATCTATTTTCAAAGCTAGCATTCTAAATTTCATTGGCAATTTTAGGAATACTCCATTTTTGCCTGCTCCTTTAACTATCACCCTTTTTCCGGACAAATATTATATGTCTTGTATATAATGTGTGGAGATTGGAAGTAAACAAATCTGTGTACTCTGCTACCTTAACTGACTATGGTAAGGTTTTAATCCTTCAGTACCAGTCGTAACTCATTTTATGCACATCTAGTTTGAAGAATTTATAAAATGTTTTGTTATTATGACAGATGGGTGTTTACGTCTTTCAAAGTTTTGAATGCTTTTTAAACATTTATAGAAATCATTAGAAATGCATATACCGTCATTAGGTAATCCAGAATGCATGGCATGGATTGAAACGAAAAAAATATAACTGTCAAACCATTTGCAAATACATTTATAATAACCAATGTCTAATGTGTAATTACGAACAGTTCTCAGGTAAGTGGGAATATTTAACAACATATTATATCAATCTTAAAAAGCTTACTATCTTCGTTGGTTTTATTCTTTTTGATTGAGTTTCGCCATTCTAAGTGATATTCTATAAAATGTATTCTATGTTGTGATGTTATATTATTGTATCAAATAAGTGAAAAAATTGGTTTCATTAAAACATGTAATCCCACTGCAATTGTTTGCACCTGTCAGGCATCTGATTTTCAGTCGTTTCTTTATTTGGTTCATAAGTGTTTCTAGCTTTTTGTATATATTAGACTGTTAGTTTCCCGTTGGAATGGTTTTACACTTTTTAGTTATTTTTGGAGGCCCCTTATAGCTTGCTATTCGATGTGAGCCAAGGCTCCGTGTTGAGGACCGTACCCTGACCTATATTGGTTTACTTTTATAAATAGTGACTTCGATGGCGAGTTGTCTCATTGGCTCTCATATCACACCTTTCTATTTGTATGTATACGGTGTTAGTTTGTATGTGTGGCAGCATGAGTAATCTTTTAGTATTTGAACTTACATCTATAAATCTGGTTCATATTTATGGAAATAAAATTGATCAAACTCTGAATGAATATATCGTCAAGACATCTAGTTTACTTCCGGATCCTTGTTGGGAAAACTTTATAGAGAAATAATACAACAATGAAACATACAAACATGTCTAAATAGGTAAAGGTGAACAGTCGAAGTTTATGCATACAAACGAAACCAAATGAGCACCGTCTGTATTGCTATTGTAGAAGAATATACACATCATTACGTATACACAAACATATGTGGTATAGGAACCCTACACACGGAAATAAGCTGTTATATGTCTTTTTGTCCTATATGTGCTACAGTGATTTTTTGGATCGCACGAAATTTCAGAAAGAGACATTTCGAGCCAATAAAAGATTTTTTCCGGTTTATTTACTTTGTGAAACAGTTCGTTCAATCCTTGGACACACTTTAATCATTTTAAAAATGTTGCATCTCCATATTGCCAAAACTAAGGAATGAAAAGCTGAATCAACTCATTAGAATTCTGCAAACAGGAAAACGTCAACGTGCTGCAACACAAAAAATTGATGTCAGAAACTCGTCTTACTGTCCTTCCGACAATGATACCGGTAGACTGGATTTGTTGAAGACTATCAAAGACTAGATCAACATGTAGTGACAATGCAACGTCAATAGAATTTGATTAGACAACGTCATTTGTAAGACAGATCTACGGCCGCAACGTCAACTGCTAACGAAATTGATGAATGAGATTTTGCACAGATTAATTATAAATCAATAAATGTTTCCCATTAACTGAACTGGCAAAGAATCGACTGCAGAAAAACATTTAGAGCCTTAAAGTTTAAACAGCATAATTGACAAAACACATGTAATGGGTGGAACAACGGCAAAATCAGAAGGTGCAAAACAGAAACTAAAACGTGTCAAACAGAAACGGTTGACCTTTCTGACAATCATTTTGCATTTGTTACAGGCAGTCATTGCTTTTGACGGTGACATGTTCATTGGTAAGGGGAAAACTAGGGTTTCAGTGTATACCACAATATTTGAACATCGAAAATGACGTAATCAATTCAACTTTCGAACTGCATTTTTTTTCCAAACATTTAAGTATAACGGAACTTTCTATTCATAAGTTTGTTTACAAAAAAAATGCATAATTAAAAATGAAAATTGAAAAGAATAATCTAGTGTTGCGTTTCTAAAGCCAGTCAGTATATTTCAAGAAAGAAGACACAAAATTGGAATTACCATTTCACTTTAATTCAGACAAGTTGGCGATTACTTTTCACTCACTAATTAATGGTATTTTTAATCAACTATTTAGCTAAAACCAAGGTTAACACGGATACAGAAATATTGATTGTTTGGTGTGGCAGCAGAACAAATGCCCCTGCAGCCTTCAGGCGAATTATGTATGTTATAATGTTTTTCTTTCCATTGTCATTTCATTTAGGTGAAATCGTGACTACAATGTTCTTTATTGGAATCATTCCGTTTTAAAATCAAAATAAGTAGCATCTGTTGAAGGCAATGAATGAATAAAAATAAATATCATTGCACTATGGTATTCCCATTTAGGTAAATTAATGGTGTAACGATTATTTCAGATTGCAACAAATAATAAGATCTAACAGGATTCCTTAAAATAGCATACAAATGCCATTAAACAGTTCTCCAGACAATAACTTCAAGAAGAAATATTATCGACTACCTATGTACCTGTCTCTTCTCATATAAGGGACAATGTTTTATCGAGATCAATTTGTTTATTCAATAGTGCGTATTGATTGTCACATCTCATAGACATTGCATACATGCAATTTGTATAGGTTACAAGTATTCACATAGAGATATAAAGTGCATTTTGAATAATTGATAAACAAAGTGGTGCTTTCATTTCTATGAAATATTTAAAATGTCGCAATCAAATTGGTTATTACAACTCCACGTTAAACAAGCAAAACACGTTATTCGTAGCTTGAATATTGAATAAAAATGTTTTGGTGGTTATATCAAGACAAATATATATATTGTTATCGACAAGAAGCGCCACTTGGTTTATCTATTATTCAAAATCCACTTTATATCTCTATGTGAATACTTTTCTGTTAGCCTTTAATTTCCTATTCCTTATTCATTATCCGAAAATGAACTGAAAACCCCTTAGCTAAATAAAAACAAAAGTAAAACATTGGTACATACAACACAACATACAACACTAAATACTGAGCAACAGGAATTTCTTTGTATTTGTTAAATATTTTATTACAAATATTTAATGAAAATAGTTTGCAATTGATTCTTTACAAATTGGAAATTGATTACAATAAATGTATTGATAAATTGTTGGAAAATACGATTGGATTGTTTTATTCCAGGTTGCACTTTGTAAATACAACTGTTTCTCAAAACACCCCTCTTTTGGGAAGATCTTGAATATGCACAGAAAATTAATTTTGTTTTACATACTGGTTCCCAGTTATGCTCTCTATGTTCCATCTCACAGAGACATAACTTGGCAATGTTACCATTAAATATACATGTGCATATTGTAAAATTGAAATCTGTGGTAACTTTTCATTCGAGGTAAGGGTAGCTAAGAAAATTAGTGTTAGTTTAAACTCTGAGAAGTTCAGGGCATATAAATGTTGAAAATATGCCGCACAGCCATATATTTTGACCTTTAAAAATAAATGTGGTGCATATTCCAGGATAAGATTTTTTTCAAAACTTCATAGTAAAAGTGGTACAGTTTTAGTCCTGAAAGGAGTTCCTATGGGAAATTGCATTGTCATTATTTACAAAAATGCAACCTCCAAGGCAATGCATTTTAGATTACATACATTTTAAATGATTTCAGTAATGTTTATAAGTATGACGAAGCTTCAACACTCCTAAACACCAAAAGGCAATTAGAATAATTACAATCAAACAAAAAAAATACAGTTATCTCATGTTGGTTATTCAAAGAAAATCATTACATTATCGATATTTAAACAATTTGTTGTTATATTAATGTTAAACAAAGTATTCACAAAAAAGCAAAATTACGAAAAAACTGAACTTCGTGGATAATTCAAAACAAAAAGTCCCTAGTGAAATGGCAAAACCAAAAAGCTCAAACATATCAAATGAATGGGTGACACATGTGCTAAGATGTAACTGCGTATTATGTGATAATACTTTATCAACGTATTTTGAGTTGTAAAATATTGTGCCTAGTGCAGCACTTCATGCATCCGGGATTTACTGCGTTTTGTTTTTTTCTGTTTTGACTGTTCATTACTGGGAAGGTGTTTACTATTTACTATTTATTTTCAGTATTGTTGTTTCTAGTACGTTGCTAATTTTTGTTTCTGTTTTTGTCGACTTTATCTACAATTTGGAATACAAAAACTTTCTTATCTAAAAGTTAACAAATATATTGTTTAAACACGTCACATTGCATTGACCAAAGCCTTTTTCCAATACTGAATTGTCTTTGTAGACTTTATAGGTAATATTGCATCAAATCTTGTTTTTGGGGAATATAAAGTGTTACAAGAAGTTGAAACTTGATAACACGATAAACTAGTTATTACATTACAGGCGTCTTAACCCTTTGACCTGCCAATACTAATGTATACAATATTGTACACCCTTGTCAATCTTTATCTGTCTAGACTTCTAAATTGAATTATGTCTGTGTTTCCTTCAACTGAACGCTATTATTGTATTATAAATGTAACACATCGGACCATCGGGAAACAATGTATATAATTGTTACCCTTTCGACAGAAATTGGCAAAAGCAACATTTAAATGACAATATTCAGTATAATCAATTACATAGTCAATACACGAATGTGATATGACATTTTCTTTTAAACAACAGCATGTCGAAAGTTTTCTCTAGGGAAATGAAATAAATTATTATAGCGTAAATATACCACATCAGATGACAATTTTTTTTTACATTATTTAGTAGGCACAAATTTAATCAAATCATCGAAACTATCCGTGAAGTAAGATAAAAGTACAAGAAATTAAACCTTCAATGTCGTTCTGTGAAGACAGTTTTGTCAAATCATTTACAGTTAGTTTTTATCGAATGAATTTATGAAAGTTATTTCAATTGCATTGTATATTTTTTCATTTAGATAACATGCATTACACGTGATGTTTAGATTCTGAACTCTTTGTTAGACTTCTTAAAAAGTAACGACCTTTATGTAGCACTAATCGTAGTAATAGCCTAAAATTCCAACATTAGTGTTCATACGATAGTATTTGAAGGAAATGATCAAGTTTCAACCGTGTATTAGAAGTATTTAAGAGATATGACAAAAGAAATCATTAGTTGATCTCATACTTTTATGTTATGGAATAAGATTGTCTATAGGCATGTACCTATATAGTTTATTTTATTAAAATTTGAAGCTTATGAAGTATATGAAAGTCTGCACAAAGTCAAAAATATGACAGATGTTTGACACTCATTTTTTGGATAATTATTCATGATGTCAAATTGTTTTTTTTTATAGACGTTCATCGTTTGCAAACATACATTCATGACCTTTAAGTCAGATATTTGTTTAATACCTTCTGTTATCCTAATCTCCGTTCGCGCTTGATATCGTATAACGTGAACAGTTTATATAACTTATAGTTGTTGTGTCCTGTCCCTATACAGTTGTGTATGAAATGTTGTAGACATCATCATAATATTTGACAATTTCTAGATTTGTTTAAACGATTTGGTGTTAATTCATAGTCAGAACCCCAAATTGAAATATATTCCGTCAGTCTGACTTACAAACCATATCATATATATCTTTATCAATCTAGAATCTGTCTCTGTCAAATGACAGAAAACAAAGATTTAAAAAAATTACTGTTAAACTCAATCCAATGTAGCTAGGCTTAAAAAGTGACTTCATCAATGAATATGTACAAAAATGTCGCTCAAGGTTAGATGATATTGCTATCATATTTCATTTTGATTTAAGGTGCAGTTCACTTTATGTATCTCGTAAACATGTCTATACAGAGAAACTCGATAATCGATCGCTACTGCATTATTTGATAGTTCATATATCATCACGTTTTATGTCGCTAAGCTATATGTCTTTTTCTTAACATGTTTGAATGGGCTTTATTTCATTTCAACACCACGATGTATACAATGTGAACGATGTTTACACAAAAGTATACTTTGTATATAGATAATATCAACACGATATTGTCATTTGGATCGCATCACAAAAAACAAAAAAACAGTTAAGTTGAAACAATTGATTCGGCTAAACACAAAAGACTACAATCGACGCACACTCTTGCAGGGAAGGTTCCAAGTTTAAATAAAAAGAGTAAAATCATAAAAATATTGAACTCCGACGAGAATTAAAAACGGCATTTCATTATGTAGAAAGTGATTTATTAAACCTGGTTTTTAAGACAGACAAACCTGTCTTTTGTACAACAGTCACATCAAATTCCTTTACATTGAAAGCGATGCGTGAACAAAACAATCAGACATAATAGTTTAAAATTGAGAAGCATGCCACAAATAGGGGTATATCAGTCATGTTGTTGTTATAATCTTAATCACTTACTACCAAAACAGTCAAAGTAATTTTCCGTTTTGTTTTGTAATAAGGTAGGTCAATCAAGGCCAGTCAATGCATGTACTTTATCCAAAACATGGATACATGCGTTTTCAACTTCTTACACCTCAAGCAAATGTTTTCCCTATCAATAATTTCTTTCTGATATTTTAATATATTGTATAAATGTTAAATTTCTAGAATAATATAGTAACAAAATTGCCTAAATCAATTACACAACTGCAATCGGTTTTTCAAAAAAAGCTGTTCCTGCCGTTTTCAAATCAATCACTGGTTTCTAGTTGCATTATTTAAAAATACTCTAGAAAAACCGAGGTTTGCATCTGATATAATTGTAAAATATTGCCACTAATTCCAACACCATGTCCGTAAAAATGTATTAAATGAGGGGCGTCAGTGTAGGTTTTTTTTTTGTTGCGTGTTCACATTTATCAGGGTTTCTCAAACCATTTGTATTTAAAAGCTAATTGCATATGTAAAAATGCAAAATGCATAGCAGTTTGATAATGATTAAAAAAATCATACTCAATTTTGACTAAGGTTAAATGATTAAATTTGACTGTGTACTTGTACATCCCTCACCCTACAAATAGAACTTGTAATTTAAATTGGTTTAATTTTTAAAAAGAAATAGTTAAAACTGTTAGAGTCAATTATGGAAGCCTGATATACTGGAGACAAGTGATCGTAGGTGCGTCTTTCTATGTTTTGATGTTATACTGTTGTTTCAGAAAAGGCAGAAAGTTTGGTACCATTGAAACGTTTAATCCTGCTACAATTGTTGCATCTGTCTTAAGTCAGGAGTCTGATGTTCAGTTGTTGTCGTCTGTTTAGGTGGTTCATAAGTGATTATCGTTTTTCGTTTTTATAAACATTAGACAGTTGGATTTCCCGTGTGAATGGTTTTACACTAGTAAATTTTGTTGCGCTTTTATAGCTTGCTGTTCGGTGTGAGTGAAAGCTTCGTGTTGAAGGCCGTACCTTGACCTATAATGGTTCACTTTTATAAAATTGTTACTTGGATGAAGAGTTGTTTCATTGACACCCATGCCACATCTTCATATATCTATCGTAGGAAAATGAATGAGTAGGGAAAATGAGTGACTTATTCTATGTTTCTTTTTGTTTCATGTATTCCCTGTGAGGAAGGTGTCCTTCGCTTTATTATCCAAAACCTTTCCTGAGCAAGTCTGTCTGCCCTTGACCAACCCTCGTTGTCGTCTATGATTTTGATGATAAGGTTTTTGATATTAGCTTGGGCGTGCCCAGGTGAACTCAAATGACAACTTACCGGGCATTTTGGCTCGTTGATGTAGTCACTTCGATGACCATTCATGCGTGTGTTGAATTACTGTTCTGTCTCACCAACATACCGCATGCCACATCGACACCGAAATAAGGTATACAAAATTATTGGGTATATTGTGTACACAGTCCCAGTGGTAAGTAATACATTTGTGAGTATTCAGTAGTTGTTGGTAGGTCAGCGATCGCCCATTTCCACTCATTATGAAACCACTAAATATTGATGTTAGTCTTTTAACGCATAATTATTACAAAATACATTGGAAAAAAGCACAACTTTCTCAAATGGTCAGCCACAACCACAAACACACAAAACACTAACCTAAAAAAAGGTGTGATAATCATGCATTATCGCTACATTAACGTCAACATGGGCGTGGAGAAAATGGAAACTGCGACGATGTCGATGTATTCTATCCTTCAATTGACTAAATCATTCCTTATTATAGCTGTAAAAGTAATGATACGAATAAACAACGGATACAGTTTTTAACCAATCACAAGATAATAACGGGGTACTGACATAAATCGAAAGGATTGGGCTGTATTTGTTCCATTTTCGCACACCATATTGTATACCACGTTAGGTCATTATCTCAACACTAACAGAATATATTGTTTGTATCAATGCGGGAATGGTCATGTGCGGTTATGCCAGTAAAACAAATTTTGTGGAAGGATTCTTGTTTCGATGTTTTTTCCTTGATCATAGTAATACAAATCTACCACAACTTAACTGAAATTACAGAATACTAGTCTTAAATAAAGAGAAAAAAGGACAAAGAAAAATCTCTGAAACATTTCAAAAAGTAGATTATTGTTCACGTTGATAAGAAGTGTAATTTATTTTCGAGGATGATAACACGGTTACCTTGACTTTCATTACGTCTGAATAAATGACTGTATTACAAAAATGTAATGAAGGATCGAAATTAGATGTAAATACTTGTTTTCCTTTTTCCTGATTAATGCAATAGTGAGTGAAAAGCATGACAGATACCAGCGGTGCAGTCAAACGCAATAGATCGATAATAAACTGACAATGCCATGACTAAAAATAAAAAAAGACAAACAGACGAATAATAGTAGACAAGACACAGTATAGAATACTACAGAATAAGCAACATGAAACCTACTGAAAACTTAGGGTGATACCAAGTGCTCCAGAAGGGTAAGCATATTCTGGTTAAGATTGATTATCTCAAAAGGCAAACAATCAACAATTTTGAAAGCATGTTTATGTTGATAAATTACACTACATGTGGGTTAGGTCTTGCTATGGTAGGCGGGAAGTTTTGGGTTTCATTATTAGGGGATGCATGTCGCATCCAGTTTTTGATGGGGTTCGTGTTGCTCAGTCTTTATTCTTCTTTATTGTGTGTGTGGAATAGTGTGTGTATGTTGTTGTCTTTTACGTTTCTTTAGACATTTAAATAAGTATATTACTTTGTCAGTTTATTTTCGGGTAATGAAATTGAATAGCCCTCTGATATCTTTCTGTCTCTTTTTCTGTGTCGACAATTTTAATGTGTGTCTTGATACATGTATATGTTCAAACAATGTTATAGTGGATTAGCCAAATAAAGCCGTACATTGGTGACATTTTGTATGGTTAAACAATATTCTAAGGAATACATTTAAAATAAATTGAATAAGCTGCATACGATGACTACTAAACAATGATTGAAAAGGTCTCTCCGATGTTATATATCAATTTGTTTGAAAATTTACTTTATTTAATGATTCGTCTTTATTGTTGAATTTTGTATAAACTGATGAATCAACAACCCCTACTTCATTTTGTCTTAATTGCTATTGATATTACTAAGTGACATTATTGTACAAGAATATCGTCTACACAAGATAGCTGTGAACTTGCATCCCATTAATCGTTGTATCTTAAGTAAACTTAGCACCTGGTTTTCATTAAAGTCGGTTTTATAATCTTAAGACGATGAAGAATTCGACTCATTCTCATTTTCTTCATCAGGTATTTCACGTATTTAACAGTTTATATTTGAGTTATATTATCATGTCCAGAAAATAAAGAGCGGCATTTGGTTTACCCTGAATTTTTAATAAATTCACGACATTCAACGGTACAATGCCGGCTAATCAGCAATTTCTACAAGTGAATTAGATTTAAAAAATTAGGTACGTAGTCTATATAGAAATGTTAAACTGTTTACTCGCGTATGTGTATTCATATCAACCCGAGAGAACTTCCGAACATTTTAAAAGATGTCTCATTCTCTGTAATTAAATCTAACAAAACTATCATTACATTGTTCAACCATAAATCTTATGTTAATAAAATGTTTTACAAAATATCCTACAATAATTTTCAATAAACAAAAGCAAGTTTCAGCATACTAAATATCAATTAAGTCCGCCGTTGTGTTATTGTGCTATTGTGTTTTGATCAAGTTTGTATTCTTTTCGTTAATTTTTTGTCAAAGAGACATGTTACGCCTTTTTGGTTCCTTTGTTCCAATTATCATGTGAGGTCTAGTAATAACAATTAAAACACAATAATGACTGTTGTAACCAAATATGTTGGCATAATTACATATAAAAAATAAGCTGTGGTATGATTGCCAATAAGCCAAATCTACACAAGAGACCACATTACACAGACATTAATGTCACTGAACGGTCTTCAAAAATGGTCAATGTCCTTACCACATAATCGACTATAAATAGCCCCGAAATGACAAATGATTGTTTTGTTTACACATTCTTGTAAACTTAATGTAATTGAATGCATCATATCTGTTAGAGGTTTGGCTAGCTGTAAAACCAGGTTTAATGCACGTTTGTAGATAACAAAAATTACTGTACGTTCCTGGATGATGACAACTGTTTCCTATTAGTTTGATATGAGAAAGAAAATGTATTAGTCTACTTTTCCCTAGACGAAATTGCCAATACAGCTATTCCAAAACTTATCGTATATACAAGGTTATGGTAACAATACGTTACAAAAGTTTTGGAATGTTCCCCTAAATTTTATCAATGATGTAATGAGGTGGTACACAGAAGATATCAATATCAATTGGTAATTGTGTGTTATTCATTATCAATAATCTGACATCTAAAAAAACTCTGATCTAATTTCAACACATGTTAATTATTTACTATCCATGTCAATAGCATAACGAACAGAATATTTAGCGATTTTTAACAAATACTTTGAAACGGAAAGGAAAAGAAATACTAATGACGTATGCGAACTGTTTCAACTGCCTTCCTGAATCTATGACTTTTATGATTGACGAAATTAATTAAAGTATTGGTTATTATAATATGTATAAGTTGTTTAGCTAAAAGTTTGCAAATATCTAAACAAAAAATAAAGGCGTATTCTTAGCAAAAAAAAAACACACGTATTAAAATACAATATATAGAATAGCTCAAGAAAACTTCTTCTATAAATTGTCTATCATTTCCAAAATGACGTGTTGTCCAATGTTGTATGGTATGTACTGCATTGCTGTTTGTTCCAAAATGGTTTTAGTGGATTCCACATTTGAGATAACATTTGTTGTTTAAGAGTCGGGTATTAATTTTTTTAATTAGGTCTTTCCACTTTTCTGTGGAAAGACCTATTGTTTTTCTTCTGATTATTTTTTTTTTCTTCCGCCTAATTTTGTTCTTGCGATAAACATTTGTTTCGCAATATGTCGCTTAGATATTTTGTATATGATATCGAACAGTTTATGCGCTTTTGAAATTTACCCTGCGTAAACGAATACTTTTCTTTGTAGGAGTTATCTCCCCAAACACTGTTTTCCTTGTTATGGCATCTCCTTCGCAACCGTTAAAGATTATGACAAATTTATTTTACAAAATTGTTCGTTACATCCTCAGTAATTTTTGGCGTATTTGGATCGAAGCGATTCGAAGAAATTTTATAGGAGTTATCTATCTTTTCGGAATAAATTTGTCGGTATGTTTTTTTAACTCATAAACCGTTAACCGTATAACCCTGGAATGTTTTTATTTGAGTCCCCTGATTCCTAACTTAGAAAATTAGGTCAAGGTCAAAGGTCAAGGTCATATTTTAGATTTTCATATGTCTTTGATTTCCCTATAACTCTTGAACGGTTATAGATACAAAAAAATTAAGCAGTGAAAAATGCTTGGTACTTCAAGGGGCAACTTTTTTACATTATGACTATATTGATTTTACCATCATGTAAGGGACATAACTCCCATCGATGGTTTTTAAAAAGCCATTTTTAGGCAAAACTCTTAAACAAAAGGTCCTTGACCCATAGGGTCTTTTGAAATGACCTTGTGGAGCAATGACCTTGACGAAGGTTACAAGGTCAAAGGTCAAGGTCATCAAATTATGTGGTTTTGGCACTATTTAAACAGTTTTATGTGTGTTTGAATTTCAACCAACCAACAAACCCACCAACCAACCAACCAACCAACCAATCAATCAATCAATCAATCAATCAATCATGATCATGATCAATCAACCAATAATGATCATGATCAATCAATCAATCATGTTTCCGTCTCATGTGTTTCTTATAGGGTTCAACCAACCAACCAACCAACCAACCAACCAATCAATCAATCAATCAATCAATCAATCAATCAATCGATCATGATCATGATCAACCAATCATGTTTCCGTCTCATGTGTTTAATAAAGGGTCCAAGATCTTCTTTGTGTCTTTTTCCGTGTTTCAATTGACCCTATCCAACGTGTTTAACCAACCAACCAACCAACCAACCAACCAACTAATCAATTAATCAATCAATCATGATCATGATCAATCAATCATGATCATGATCAATCAATCATGTTTCCGTCTCATGTGTTTAATATAGGGTCCAAGATCTTCTTTGTTTCTTTTTCCGTGTTTCAATTGACCCTATCCAACGTGTTTAACCAACCAACCAACCAACCAACCAACCAACCAACTAATCAATTAATCAATCAATTATGATCATGATCAATCAATCATGATCATGATCAATCAATCATGTTTCCGTCTCATGTGTTTAATTTAGGGTCCAAGATCTTCTTTGTTTCTTTTTCCGTGTTTCAATTGACCCTATTCAACGTGTTTAACCAACCAAATAACCAACCAACCAACTAACCAACTAACTAATCAATCAATCAATCAATCAATCAATCAATCAATCAATCAATCTGTATGACTGTTTAATCATGACAGTTTATTGAAGGAACAAACTCTCAATTATTCAAGAAAAATTGAAATTTAATATTGTTCTTACGTCACTTCTGAAAAAAAATCCACATGTTCTCTGAAACTACAAGTACAATCGACCTCAAAATTTGCAGTCAGCAGGGCATACATGTACTAAAAGTTTATAAAAAAACTTGGTGCAGATATCTCTCACAGCTTTTCCTAGAGAAAAGTAATGGCAATGCCGTAAAAATCGCTTGCTAGGTCCGTAAATCTCAGTAAAAACCTACAATAAAATGTCCGCTCCGAGATTGAAATACTAATCTGTGTTACAAACAGGTGCTGAAAAATGTACATTATCAGAAAATAATCAATAAATGTGTTTTAAAGTTACACCGGATCAATTAAATCCAAAACATGCACTGCTTGTGAACTGTCATCAACATGTCAATTTCCTACAATGACAAAAGAAATTACATTGTGTACATTCCATCTCTATAGATGTTGTCTGTTTAACGTCCCCACCTAAAAAGAAATAAAAAGACTATCTTTTCGTTATTATAAACCCGTGTCACGTGATGTGGCGCGCGCGCTGTACCTAAAATAAAAGAAAAACTTTCCAAACTAAACATGAAACTTTTCCGGTAACAATAATATAGACCCCATACAGAAACGAACAAACAAACAAACAAACAAACAAACAAACAAACAAACAAACAACCCCCCCCCCAATTCAATTAATTTTAAAGGGGGAAAGACCGCCTACAATTGCTTTTTTAAAGCAATTGATTTATATTTATACTTTATATTTTTTTTAATTATCTATCCGAAAACTACAAAATGAACCAAAGTATAACAAGTATTTAAAGGTAAATTAAAAAAGGGGTATTTATTAACAATTGACAATCGAACATTAGAGCTAATCAAGCAAGGAGACCCCAATACTGTCATTGTCCTGCCTTGGGAGAAATAATTGGTAAATCATTAGTTTTATATCTATCTTATAAACAGAAGATGTGGTATGATTATATATGCGACATTGCAACAACATCATGACACATGAATAACAAATATATGTCACCGTACGGACTTCAACAATTAGCAAAATTATATCGCGTAGTCAGCAATAAAATACCTCGAAATGACAATTCAAAAAGAAAACCTTATGGTCTAAAGTAAGTACAAAACCATGAACGCAAAACAAATATGTAACACATGATTACCGCATGAAACGACAACAATTATATTGGAGGTTGCTGACTAAGAGCAGGGATATACAAACCCAATGTGTTTGGGTGAAACATATAGGCTGGATCTCAACCTCTTTACCGAGACAGTGGATTAACAGAACAACATAAGAACAAACTATAAACATCAGTCGAAAAAGCCAACTGCAGTTATGAAATTTGCTAATAGTTCAGAAAATTGTCCTGTTGCACATATAAGAACAACCATAACCAATTTCGTAAAGACTGCAGACTATGAGATTTTTATAATTATTGTATCTGCGTTCTATCAATAATACCGACGATAACTCAATATGCACCACCATTTGTAAATATAATATACTTCCATAAGCACATACATTTGTGTGAAATAAAATTATAATTCGAAAAATAAGATCAGTTACTGTTTTGACCCTTTAAATTTAAACTACAGAGTTACTCTGATACAAAACTAGTGCACATTACTTGATATTTTGAATATTTATATAGTGTCTGCTTCGTGCATTATATAGTCAAATAAAAATACAAACGATTGCTTCGTTCGACCGTATAGGCAATGTTGTGTTCTGTATTTCTAGATAAATTTGACTCAAACAATTAGTCCAATATCAAATACAGATGTTACGTGGTTACAAAGCCAGCAACATATGTGATAAAGAAATATTAATTGTATAGAATTTTGTTTCCAATTAGTCGGTACTGTCAGTTAGTCTTGGAACAGCAATCTATATGTGTAGAATGCTTCAATTTCCGAATAATACTTTTGTTTTTATCGATTTAGTCTAACCTTCAATATTACTTATTGTTTGATTAGTAATGAATCCGATTTCTTTTTGCAAAGGATAACAGAAGATTTAATGATTCTCGAATATAACATGTATACAATAGACTTCGTGTATCTTTTCGTGTAGAGACTCTTTAATTTCACAATGAGCAAAACCCATACCGCATAGTCAGCTATAAAAGGCCCCGAAATGACAATGTAGACCAATTCAAACGAGAAACATGCATGTTAACCTATGGTGTTTGTTTTGTTCACACATCGTAATTGATATAATAAAATTTGAAGCGACCGTCGTAAAGTAAGAGGATTAGCTATCCAAAACATGGTTCAGTTCACAGTTTTCTACATCAGAAAATGCATTTACAAAGTCAGAAATATGACAATTATTATCTATTACTTTGAAGTGTATGAGCTTTTGATTTTGCATTTTTATTAGGGAATTTTTCGTTTAGAATTTTCCTTGGAGTTTAGTAGTTTTGTGATTCTTCATTTTTATTTATTGAAAATACTCCTCCTAGTGTATTATAACATTGTTGTACGTTTGAATGAGTAGATGCTGTAAACCTATACATTATCGTGACTACTAGTATTATTTACACGTTGAATCATTAGTTTTTAGATTATTTGGTGGGAGTAAAACGTTTGAATGGCAAAACAAGTTCAAATTTTATTGAACAATGATGACATAATGCATTTTTTTTTATTTTAAAAGTGTTCTAAAATATCATTATTTTAAACCTTAACTTTCCAAATGGATGCATTTCAATTTGGAAATTTAATTGTTGTAAATGGTTTTGTTAATCGTTTGAAAAATATATGCAATCGCTCCAATCAATTACACTGTATGATATATAAAGAAATGACATGAAATAATTTTTGTAAATGTTTTAATATGCAAAAAAAGATTTGTAAATCTCAAATACCAAGACTAGCCAAACAACATTTGGACATTATGCTAAATATACGGAAGAAACGTTGATATCGATAACAAAGCTTTAAGTTTTATACATTTTGTGAATCTGCAGGTTTCAGTCTTATTAGTAAGAGGTTTGGATACACAATAACTGTGGAACCATTTCAATCAAAAACCAAGGCTTTTGGCATACTTTTTTTTCTCAAAATAATCCTTGTTTGTCTTAAAATCAAATCAATCTTTAACACGACATTGTGTTTAATTTGAAGAATGTAAAAGCATGTAAAAGCGTGTGACGTTATGCGCGACGAATAATACTTTCCCAGGTGAATATGCTTTTTCATTAATTTTTCAATCCAATTCGTATAGAGAAACCTACTTAAATAAGACCAATATTGAATAAATGCATATATTTGTTGCATCATAACACATGTTCCTGCAGATGAATTATTTAGTTTCGAGGTGATAAAAGTTTTGTAAAGCAACAGTAGTATACCTCTGGTCGAAAATCATACATCGATTGAGAAAAGTATCATCCGGTTAACAAACTAAAACCAAAGGAAACACATCAACTATGAGAGGAAAAAAAACGAAACAACAGAAACACTGAAGTGCAACAAAAAACCAAACAACTCACAGAACGAGCAATAATGTAACAACTGCCATTTTGCTGACTTGGTACAGGACATTTTAAGAAAACATGATGGGTTGAATCTGGTTTTGTGGCCAGCCAAACCTTGTGCTTCTTCTGCAATGTTAAAATATAACACTAAAATTGAATGACAGGACTACAGAACAAAGAAATACAAGAACATGCAGAATGGAGAAATAAACAACAAACAAGTACTAGAACATTCCGACATACTTATAGTTACCAAAGGTACTCGGCTTATTATTTTGAAACGACAAATTGGCGTTTCGTCTACATAAAATAGGGACAAAAGGCACCAGAGGGACAGTCAAAGTCATAGATCAAATCGAACTGACAACGCCTTGGCCAAAACATGCAGACAGGCAGACAATAATACAGAAGACACAACATAGAAAACCAAAGACTAGGCAACACGAACCCCACCAAAAAATGGGAGTAAAACTTTTGTCGAAGGATTCAGAAGGTTAAGCAGATCCTGCTCTACATTTGGAATCAGTCAAGTTATGTTATTACACATCTGGTAAATAGTCTAATTCGATAGGTCACATTCGTGAAAAGTTCAAAATAAGTAAACAGCCAAACAGGTACAAAGTTAAAGAGCATTGATGATCAAAAGTTTACCAAAGGGTGCCAAATACAGCTTATAATATATATGCCTGGGATTAGAAAACTCTTACTGTTAATAAATAATTCATACTTTTGCAAACAGTGAGATTTTAAAAATGACCATTAAATAGATATGCAAGAATAATTGTTTAGAAATGAAAACAATATTGGAATACAATGATTTTTTTTTTGTATCAATTAATAGTGCAAGAATGTCATCTGTTTATCTACAATATTGACTCGTCACCAAAAACGTGTACTTTTAATATCTCAGGCTTATTGTGTCAGAAATAGTTGTGCTTAATAATGATACATGTATGTATACATTTATAAGTTGATATCATCTAGGAATCGTTTACAATCATGAATTGTTGCACTTTTTTCTTAAATAAACTGTACAACGCTGTTAGATGTATCATACATCAGTAAATGTGTTACCTCAAGATGCATTGTAATGACTTAAGAATCGTATATCCATAAACAACATGGTGAAAAATCTATGTATAGGATTATGTAAAAGCAGAGACAGTGTTTTTTAAAAAGAAGCGTCAACAATGGTGATTATTTTCCATTCTATTAGAACATTATTTCAATTTGTTGGATAACCTTTCTATCAACTTTCCAATTATTTTTTGCATATACCTGCACGTTTATATGTCGATCAACACGAGTGAAACTTACGAATACAAATTGAATATTTAAGAATGTATGAAAAGCTTACAGTGCTACTTTTCGAGTATTGTTTACAAAATGATAGTCTAATATTGAAAATATAAAACTTGTATTGTCTGGGGAATACTTGTCACTAGATTTTCCGCTGGTTAAAAAAAAATGACCTAGGTCTAGTCTACCACCAATTAAGTAAATTTCGGGCCTATCATAGCTAATTTTGCGGTATGGACTTTTCTCATTGTTGAAGGCCATACGGTGATCCAAAGTTATTAATTTCTGTGTCAGTTGGTCATTTGCGGAGAGTTGTCTCATTGGCATTCATACTACATCTTTTTTTTTATATTGTTTGTCTTTTAAGAACCTATCAGTTACATCAGGTGAACTTTTGTTCTGGTTATGACTACACCAATTTGTATCCAAATGATTTATTATATCCAATGGTATTGCAATTGAAACAAACCAAAAGAAATCAAATATTTATTTGAAGATTATTAAACCAGTGTAATTATACTATTTTAACCACGAAAAGGGGAAAATCGTGTGACCTCTTACAATGATAGAATCAATAGTAATTTTCAAGATTGAAATGTATACATTGGATCCATATAATATATATCGATTATTTCTTTCCCTCTAACTTCTTCAATTGAGAACATATTTTGACGGCTAAACCTAACGGCATATCAAAAAATTCTTTCAGATCTTTTTTGTCTAATTCTATCAAGGCGGCACCGTCGATGTGCTCTGATCTGAATTTTGCCGCATACGGAGAGCAATCCGGTATTGACGTGATAAACTCACAAACGGCATCCACCTGAAAAAGAAAAAAAACCTACATATATGGATATTTCACAACACAAATAATACCTACAAACTTCACATAGTTTTGTAAGGTGATAACAACCATGTGTCCAGCGTATGCATAATATGTCTAGGGTTAAATAATAATTTTGCACCTGAACATTTGTTATTTAAAAAAAAATATATGTATTAGGGATATCAATTAGATTGCAATATGTTGAGTTCTTACAATTTGAACGTATACAAATATACGTATATGATGTGTTTATAAAACAGTGGATTAGTTTAACATGCTCATACCCAACATCAGAGTAATCACGCTTTGTATTCAAAAAAGGTTATCGACAAATGACCATCTTCAACTATTTATCCATAATTTGTAAACTCCATGGTTCGTTTAACATTATCTAAACAATAGCAAACGATATCAAAGGGGTAGTTACACTCATGTTAAAAACAAACTGAAAATATAAATCCAGCACCTATTATGTTGATCTTGATAATACAAAACTGGTAAAATCAAATGTATAGTGAGGTAACTTTGAGGAGAATAGGGCGGAATCGTATTCATTGCTTTTTAAACATATTCTTCGTCATTTATAAAACAAATATTACATAATGGTATAACACTTGTAATATTTTCAAATGAATAAATATAAATATATGGTACACCAAAACAAAAATGAAAGAGGTTAAAAATAGATAATTATAATAATTATCATTGTAAATTAGAAAATGATTCAGGGCATGAACTATTCAATAACGATCATTTAACGAAATGTTTATTATTGCACAGTCAGGGAAAATCTGTTTTACTTTGAATTTAAATATAATCGTGAGTACCAAATTTCATGGATGAATGATAAGCTGTATTCTCGGAGATGTTTGATTATATTGTTTTCTTTGGTCTGGATACTAGCCGATTGAAAATATGTTGTTGTTCAACATTTACATTCAGGGTAAACCACTAAGCACGAAATTAAAAAGAAACGTATCCCTTAACTATCAATGAATCAGCAGTACCCTTTTACATTGAGAACTTCCAGTGGAATTTGTATAGATGTTATCGTTATAGATTACATCAAAAAACATCTAAATATACATTCAATTGATGCAAAGCGCAGATTTTCAACAAGCACATATATTTTCAGTATTGTATAACTACAACAATCGATTTTAATGTTATCTTAATTTCCATTGTTAAAAGACTCTCAACTTTGAATATTGACACAAAATGACAACCGTGTAATTTGTTTATGTGACATAAAGAATACAACGAATATTCAAATCGGGGTCGTTTAAGCGTGGAATTTATTATTGATTTGTATGTTAAACATTATATATAGGTGTGGCCTTTGAAAAAAAGCTTATACTAAATGGTAATAGTTCTACAAACATTCCAATCTGCTGGTCTCCCGCTGAAACTATATGTCTTTTTGATTGCCACCTGTGCTCCCGCTTCTGTAGCTAATTCAGCTGCTGAAACAAAGTATCTCAAAGTATACTATAAACTGTAAATAACGCACTTATTCACTTATATTACATATAATTATACTGCTTATAAAAAAATAGATATGCATACCCAAAATAGTTTTATATGCATCTTCAAAAAAAACCAATAGGTTACATTTCGTTAAATGTTCAAAACAAATGAATTTTTAAATGACTGCTTGTTTCAGTCATTTGATATGTTGAATTTTATTATTTGTATTATATTGTATGTTATCTTTTGCTATTAGAATTGAATGAAAGATTTTTAAACAATATCAAACATTTTTAAAAATGACTATTTTATCACATTAAATAAAAAGTTGCCCAAACAAAGACACTGAAAGTATTGAACAGAAATGTGTTTAAAAAAAAATAGTGAATTCTAAAGCATAATAGTAAACTTTATAAACAATCAATTGCCAACGCTATTGCTTTTTTTAATAATTCGTTCAAGCACCATAATCCATAAATTGTTGGGTCCTTTTAATATACTGTTTTGATAAAATAAATGGGCTATTGATGTAAATCTCCTTTTTTGTTGAATTATGTAGCCATTAGTTAAAAAGTTAATCTCTGTTTTATTTTGCTGATTGACAAGTCTCAGAAACACAATATAGAAAACAAAACATATCTACCTCTGTTTTCTGTGCTTCTCCTCGATTCACAATCTGAAACCGAGTTATAACAGTTAGGTCATACAGATGGACGTTCAAGATATTTATATAGTAAACAGTTTAACACTAATTGTGTGTATTGCACGAAAATTGGAACTTTGACTGATTACAATAAAGGAGTCACATGTATTGAGTTACAATGTACATGTAGACGTTGATGTATATAGTTTGAAATATACATTCTTGAAATACGAGACTGAACTTAGTACGAACATTAATTATAATGTTCTTACTAATTCGTTTAAAGTAACTCAAACAATGCACACATTGTATTGTATTATTTTCATGTAGCTATCATAGTTTCTTTTCATATATACATCCTCCCTCATTTTTTGACAAAATTCAAGATTACTCTATTACTAACTGTATCTGCATAAATTTCTGTATATGTACGCAATGGATCAGTGTGTCTATTTGTGGAGGTACAATTGAGAATTGTATGCCTCGTAATATCAAAAACGGTTTTCACATTCATAGATATTAGTTATGTTGTGCATAGTGAAGCTCAACCAATGCTTTTAAACACACAATACACGCATTAAACTTCAGGATCGCAGTATTGCAAGTCGGTAAAATATATTTGATATGTTTGATAACCAACAAATATAGTCACTTATCAATATATTCTAACGAAAACAATTTTGAAAAGTTTCAGAGATTAAGTAATAGAACAAAACTAGAGGCTTTAAGGAGCCGGAGTCCTTCCACTTAGTCTATTAGCAAGAACACGTTCCAACATTGAAGACGATAATACATTTCAAGACAGTCTCTATTTTGTTTTCTTATATTACTGATCTTTTTGTCTGTTTTATAGTTTCTTTGACTTATTAAACGATCTTACCTTGCTGATCATTTTGTGATTTAAATATACACACAGTGTGTAAGTGTCCTAATAGATCTTTCTTACAAATTGACGAAAGGTACGAACGAACGTAAAGGGAGCATGTATTTCATTTCCACAATAACAGTTAAAAGAGTCTTTGTTTTATCCAGTAAAAAATCATTCCTTTCTAAATCAAGTTTATTTTTCAATAATAATAATATCGCAAATAATACACGATTTTAATATAATCAAACAGAGAAAAATAGTGTCAAATACACTTACGTCCGATACGTTAATTACGTAAACAACGAGTACACACATTTCCGCGGGAATTTTTAAGCACGAGTTTCACGATTCACATTTCAAAGGCATTATTGAAGTACGTTAGTCTTAATTTAACGACGAGCTTCACATTTATTTTTTTTATTTTTTATAGTACATTTTCAGCAAATTGTCAAAGTGGAATATCGAGATTTGCTAAAAAAGATGCTGGAATATTTTTGAAAAGTAATATTGAATAAATCAAGAAAAAAACAGATTTTGTATATCAAGAAAATAAATCTAAAATTTTGCACCGTATATTTTGTGGATCTTATAATGACGATTTAACAGAACACCTGTTTGGAAGATAGACGCGAAGTTGTCACTTATCGTTCAGTGGCTAATATTTCATGAATGTTCAGGACTATAGACAAAACGTAATTATACGCTAAAGTAACCATTTCATTGCTCCGGTGTATCATATAAACACATTAAGAGGGGCAACGAATATTACCAGGGGAGAGACGCCTTTGAATCAAAAGTTATTAAACGAGCACTAGTATATGGCATAGTATGAAGATCATCCTTTTCCCTTCATTTTCATTTTATTATTTCGAGCGTTGCAAATTTTGAATCAAGGAAGTATCTGTGTTTTGATTTTTCTTATTTTGCTGTAAGGGAGGAAGACAATGTATTTGCTTTGACATTTTATTAGGTTAAATAGTGCATCATTGTAATATTAAAGAGTGGGAAGGGACGGTTTTTTTGGTCTTTTAGAGGCATTTTTTCCCGTCTGACTACTCTACAATTAGGATATTTTGTAGTGTTATCTCCTCCGACCTAGTGGTATCATAAGTTAACTTATCGTACGTCCCGAAATCCTAAACATATGTCATGGAAAATCAAATTTAATAAGTGTCGTTGAATGTAGGATAATTTTACCAAGTTTCACGATATGTAAATATGTAAATATGTCAAAAAAAAGGATCCCTAAAACGAGTTTTCCGTATGATTTGTCAAGCATACGTACCTTTCGTCAATTTATAAGAAAGCTCTATTAATAGGACAATTGAACACTATTTAACGAATTTATCCTGATTTTGTAATATTACATATTAGTATATTCAAATTCAATATTAGGACAACATCAAACATATAAATTTTAGATACTTAATCAAAAACTGTGAAAAATTAAAAATATTCGGACTATAAAGACACTTATATTGTTTTATTAAGTCAACGGTATAAGGGAGATATTTCCAATTGACGTAATACATAAAGGAGATAATTATGATTGACGTTATAAAACAATTGTTCTGAACGTTATAAGAAAATACTAGCCAATCAAATTGCGGGAAATTACTCTAATTCAAAAAAAAGAATTTGTTCAAACATATATGGACAATTGGTAGATATAATTTTTTTCTGAACATATTCGTTCCTTTCAGTCATATTGGTTGGTAGGCGGAATCATCTGACAATTACTTTTAACCATATACTTTTATAATGAGTGTGGCCAAGTTTAGTTAAAATTGTCTCTACAGTTTCAGAGAAGATTTTTGTAAAAGATAACAAAAATTTGCAAAAAAAAGTTTAAAATAGACTATGAGGGCCTTTTTGTCGCGTTTGCTTATTTGAAGATCTTATTTGGTTGAACAAGTTTGCTGTTTCATTAAGTAATGTCATTCGACAAAGTCAAGCAATCTCACAATTGTCTGATGCCAAGCAATGGTTCCGGACGGATGACAAGAAAAGACTCAACGATTGAAATAAATATTCATCAACATTCCACGATTTAAACATTGGTGTGTGGAAGGATGGATCAAATGTAAGATATTTTTAAAAGCTGAAGTGATTTATCCACCAAGATTTTACTTGAGGTGATGTTTTTGTACTGCAATAAAACAAATAAACCCTCATTCACTGTCTTTAATAACAATTTGAATTAAATAAAAGCAAAAACGCATGCAAAAGAAGACATATATTGGATGTCTTTTACCTGTAAAGATGTCGTTTTTAAAATCGAAGATGGCCACCATGACGGGATAGATTATTTGTGTGGCTACCCTCTTAATATGATATAAATTCACCTCAAGGCATGTTCATACGAAGTTTCATGTGTGTATCGCCATTTGAATGATTTGTGTGGTATGCTGCTCAACTATTAAAAATGCAATCGAAATATAAATCCTAATCTGAAGAACCAGAAGATAAAAAAAGTATGATAAAAACAAAAGAAAAACGTTATCATTAGAAATCACTTATAACTCTCGTCCGCGCAGACAGAAAATAAGTAACATACCGCAAAACAAAACACAGAAACATTAAGGAGAACTCATGTGATAAGTTCTTGTATCCAGTCCAAACCCGGCCAAACAAATAAAGCATAGCAACAAGTAAAGATGACCGGAATGATTGTTAGAGTTTTAACTGCAAATATCTGATCTACGGTCAACATGTTAGATTAAGTTCTACGATAGAACTGTGCAATGTATTAAGGGCTTTTAAAATGCTAATTGTAAATGTGTTTTTTTTTTTCCATTAGCACATTTTCATCAAGATGAGATAATTACTTCCTGGTGAACATTGTTAAATCTTGTGACAGTCTTATTTAATTAGTCTAAGTGAATGCAAACGATTACTGAAGTGTGATGCAATACTATTTCAGAGACATGACTGGCTATTTCAATGAGGGCAGTATTGGTGCTATTATATTTATTTGAATTATTTAAAGTTTTTCATGAGTTTGATAGACATATCTTTTTGGTTAATTTTTTGATATTTGAAAGAAATGTATGCATAGCTTACCTTTGTTAATGATAGAAACTTGGCAACAATCTCCGTAAAGGTCAAAGACACCATAAACAACTGAAAAGTAAAGTTTTTTTCTTCATTTTTTAAGGTCGTAAAGTTCTAAATCATTGCTGCATCCAGATAATTTGAAGTTTAGTGGACAGTATGGCCATTGGCGATCATATTACGTCTGGGTTTTTTTAAACATAATAACAATAACAACACATCAATGTCGACAAACGGCTGTATGTTAATCAACACAGATTGATACTCCATACTCTGAAATAAAACTGGGGGAAAAAGCAAGGCAACTAACAAAGATAAATGACGTTTCTGAATCAGAATAAAAAACACAACAAGCATAATGCTTTTCAGAAAGTAAGTTAAACACCTTCGAAGCAAAATTATAAATAATTCAATAGATCTACCAACGTTGAACATCATAATTAATTATTAAACAACAGATTAAATACGAATACCGCAAAAGCCAACGACAAACAACTAAAACGCAGACTGCTGACTTGGAAAATCCACGTTTTGAGTATGAAGTCGATAACGGCGATGTTTGTCAATGTTAATATTTAGCATTTGCTGACAAAATAATGTCACACCACGAAAAAAGAACAAAAATATGTTATTCGGACTATTGACCCAGTTTTGGCAGACATTTTCGACGATTGTGATTCTTTTTTAGTTTTTTTTCCACGATGTATGTCTATGTTCTATAGGTTAAAAGATATAGGAAGATGTAGAATGAGTGCCAATGAGACAACTCTCCATCCAAATAACAATTTATAAAAGTAAACCATTATAGGCCAAGGTTCGGCCTTCAACACAGAGCCTTGGCTCACACCGAACAACAAGCTATAAAGGGCCCCAAAATTACAAGTGTAAAACCATTCAAACGTGAAATCCAATTATCCAATCTATATAAAACAACAAGAAACGAAAATCACGTATAAATTACATAAACAAACGACTACTGCTGTACATCAGATAAGGTTGTTTTTGCTTGGTAAAAAGCACGACTATGATGAAATTGTCAATTACTTTCTAAGAAGATTGACATTTTCATTTCCGTGACTTATTTTCGCTTATACTTACTCGTATGTGCATAAAGATAGTGTAATTCTAATGATTTTCACATTTGGAAGTTTTCTGCTTATCTATAGTGTGCTAATGATAAGCAGAAAAAAACAAATTGGAAACTATTATTAATTGATATGCTTAAGGATTATTGCTGCTAGAGAATTCACCACGATAAGTTTAATGAAGTTATGGGTTTTCGATTTTCAGAATATGATACATCTTTCAAACAATTGCAAAGAAAATTAAGAAAAAGATCATAAGAGCAGTTGCCCGATACTGTTTTTCATTAAAGTTGTTGTTAGATTGTGGCTTAACAAATGTAAAATAACGGTTCTCATAAAGTTATTTTATTTAGACCATTCCTGCATATTATCTGTACTTTAATTATGTTTGTGAAGGTACGTAAATCACCAAGGTGGATGGTAGGACACATTTTTGAATCAATATAGCACATATACGATAGTGGCCAAATAAACTGTCAATTGACAAACGACATACGATGTAATACGAACTGATGAGAACATGTTAATTGTCTGTTGGGAAAGAGGAGCTTAAAAACATTTTGTCATTTAGATTGATTCATTCTAATCTGATACACTATTTTGTTAAAAACAACGTCCATCATATGGTCGAAAATAATGCTTGTTTTGTCTTTATCCTGTGTTCTGTAATATTTAGAAGAGGAATCAGAAGACAAATTGCTTCATTATGAGTTGTTTTGTGCAATGTATAGCTTAAACCATTTATCGGCTATGTCATGTATATATCAGCGATATTTGTTTCCAGGTTTTGACCTTATATTTTGTATTTGATATAATCTTGACTCGCGTTTCGCTACTTCTACTTCATCATGCTCATAAAACGATGACGTTTGCACCAATGGTACAATATAAGCAGTACATGGTCTACTATGAAAGCTCTTTTCACGGTATTTGCTTCACGATTGTTAAAACCGTAAGAAGATGAATTAGTTAAAGGAATATTTTAAAAAGTATTTCTATAACATAAAATAATCATAAGTAAAAGTCCTCAAATAAAACAAATATATTCTAGATACAACACTATCAATTTTACAACAAACATTTTCACATTTGATTCCTAAAATAACAATCAATAACTCAATAAATTAAAGTAACATTTACTTATTGCATATACCCATCCATATAGTGGTTTTACCTTCGGGTAAATTAGAAAAAGCTTTACCATGGTCGATACCATTCAAGTAAAATGTGTAGGGTACTGTCTGACGCTATCATTATACCAAGTTTATCACCGACTTGTACTGTATTTGAATTTAAGGAATATGCAACTAATCCCTTTCCGTTTTTGTATAAACAAAAAACACTGAAAGATAAAGTGTAAACAATGAAGGTTTCTTTTTATTTATATTTTCTTACCCGGTAACGTCTTTAGGGTAATCTTACTTAAAGTTATTTAAGACATGTAACTCTTTGTAATTATCAATGTAGCTTAGATTGGGTGACACAAAATAATCTATATCTCACAAATGGCATTGTTTGACGTTTTCCAAATAATGTTTTCATTATTTTATTATACGACATTACATGTATCTGTGATTAATGAATTAATGTGCTACTTAATATTAGCAAGGTCCTTAATAGTATTTCACTTTCAAAGGCAATATTGTCTCATTAAGAAACTTGCTAACTTATAAGTTCTTGTTTTATTTCTTCATTGCTTACTGCTTAATAGAAAGCTGCAAGTATGTCACATATAGTCAGTACGGTGTTGTGTAATACTCTGATTACTGCAATACTCAAAAGCACTAGCTTGCAATTGTATGACATTCTCAGTTTTTAAATGATATAAATATGCTACTGCAGCTTAGAAATACATACTTGCAAAGAATAAAATAATATCAAGGCAACCCATAAACACGTATATTGTTTCAAATTAGTACACGGAATATTGCTCTTACAAATTGAAATGTATCTATAAGATGGTCTGGGTAATGTGAAAAGTTTTAACTTTGTGTACATGTTTTTGGTCGTTGAAGAAATCAAACACCAAAATCTAACAACAAAATGTAGACAAATAACCCAATTGTAGCATTGGGAGTCATGCATTGATACATTGTTAATATATAAGCTCTATAATAAGAAAATTTAAGAACATTAATGCGTGTTGTGAGGTTTGGAATCTCGTGAAATTACATTCAAGGGCTGGGTCTTAATATCAAAATCATTGATTGCAACGACGGTAAGAATTGGAACTAATTGCGAGGAATACCTGAAAGATAAGAAAGAAATAAAAACATCATGTAAAAGTGTGTAGGGAAAGAAACAATATTTTAATTAAAAGGATCAACTGATGCGGGTCAGTAAAGGCAGGGTCGAGTCTGATAAAACATCAACTCTAAATCTAAACAAATCAAAAGTAAAACAAAGTTTTAGGATCATAAACCGATATCTGCCACATAATAGCGAATGGTGGTTAAAAAGACTTGATATCAAATGTTATGTGATATTTTTTTTAGAAAAATGTTTTGGTTTCGATGATGGCAAACAGAAATTTCCCAAAATTGTATCCTAATTCAATTAAAACGTGCATTATGGTTACAAAAGGTACCAGACTAATCATTTATTACACCAGACGCACGTTTCGTCGTCTTTTTAATTTAAGTCCAATAAATAGAAACGATATCCTTAACCATGTTAACCAACAATTATTCGAAAATATAAAAATTAAATACAACATAATTCTTATTTTCTTCACTAACTTCGGAAAAGTAAAAGGCATGCAATTAAATTGTTTGGGGTGTAAAACAAAAACATAAGAAATAAACCACTTTATGAACTATCATTGAAGATAAAACAAACTGGATTTCAGAATTGACAAGATGGAAATGAGTTATTTTACAATCGTTAAAAGTTGAAATACAAAACGTCAACCTGCATCCGGAACGACAAAAAAAAGGTTATTACATTAAAAGTACTTTAGAAATTTACGGCAAAAAATAAATTAGTAGATCCTATATTACCTATTTTTAAAAATTGTCCAATATTCGTAACAACAAGATATAGGTCCAATAAAATAGAATATTCAGACTAGTATAATTCGGAAACTACCTCGAAAAAAAGATATGGAGAAATTTTAGATAAATATCCTATAAGAAAACAAATCAAATTAGTTGGAAACTTATAAGATGATCTTCTCGGTGTAAAAAACTGTTTAGAATAGTCAAATCAATAATGTAAATGCCATTTTGTAAACGGAAAACAAAACCCTCACACAGCATGTAATGCTGTAACAGTATAAAGGTTGTGTGTTAGTAGATGTTAGACATGTGTTATGCTTTTAAAAGCATAATGTGCTGAATGATACAACAGATATTTTAATGAGGCAAAATTATAATACTAGAAATATATGGTTTCAAAAAAAGAAAGATATGATGTCATACCCAACACGTTAATTATATATTATTAATTATCAAAGAGAACGAAAGATAATAAACTCATCAATTAAGAATAAACTGACAACGCTGGCTAAAAATACAAAAAAGGCAAATAGACATACAAATAGAAACATTTCCATAACATAGAAAACTAAAGAATAAGCAACGCATTTCCACCAAAAACTAGAAATATAATACAAAATATTTGTTTCTTTCAATCTTGCAACCTCATACATCCAACAAAAGATATGAATTATACATTAATGACCATCGTCGATCATGTGGCCTATCAAATTACTGCAGTGTTATTCATGTTATCCAAGTGTTTAAAGTACACATTTTGTAGTCGATTCATGAAGTAGTTCATCTTACGTGTAATGCTATATTGTTGTGTATGCTGGTTTTTCCTTATTATCGTTTATTACAGTTATAACTGGTATCAGGTTAATAGAAATTTCCTACTTTCTATACTTGACCATTTTCGGTTATATTTTTAATGAAGCAACTATTCATTAGAGTTTAATTGTCACACGATTAGAAAAAAAATCCAATGCTAAAGTTTTAAAAAAAAAAATACACGAGGAAAACATGTTTCTCATCCTGAGACCCCAATTTAAACATCACTTGACAAAATATACAGTGGCATGTATGATATGAATGGTTCTTCAACAACGAAACAGGGACGGTATTTGGTTATGAAATAAATTAAGTTTTTAAATGTTTCTTAAATACAAAAAGAAAAGGATTGTTCACGGGTTAAATAGAATTATTTTAGTCTGATGAAAATGAAAAGGCTTGTAATAAATACATAACAACTCTATCAATGACATATAAAGCAATCTTCTATTAGTATAACAACACCTTATGTGATTTGTATATAGAGTAAAATTGAAAAAAGGAAATGGGGAATGTGTCAAAACGACAACAACCCGACCATAGAGCAGTCAACAGCCGATATTTATTTTTGTTGTTGACATAGCTGGTTTTTTTTATTTGTGTAGTGACTAAGATTTTAACACAGTGTTGAATCCAGTCCCTAATAGTTTTGACATTATAACCAATTATTTCTGTTTGTGTTGATTTTTGAACTTTGATTTTGCCTTTTGTTCAAGGACTTTCAGTTTTAAATTGTCGTTTAAACTTTGTATGTTGGTTTATTTACTTTTTACATTGAAGCAATGCCGAGACAATTTGTTATCTAAATGTTTGTCGAGAGAACACTACTTCGTATAAGATATAAACAACTGGTAAAAACCTGATTTGTTTCAACGTTGTCAATACAAACAAAAGGCTGACAATCATTGCTTTAAATTTCAAAATCATCATTTATTTCATTCATATTCAAATGTCTACATTCAATGTTACTATAATATTTCAACGCGAGCGAACGTTGAACTTTTTTAAAACCACTAAAACTTTTACCTTCATCAACAACTTAGTGCACTGACGATAACCAATATTTGTATAAAAGGTGTTTCATTTCATTTTGATTTGATAGATCTAGTAACGTTAATTTATAACTTGATTTTTGTTTTCCTCGCATCACTTTATATTACCTTATATTGATGCACCACATACACATTGGAACGCTGTCATCACATCGATATCATTTCATGAAGTCTATGAAATCTGGTGAATATTTACTTAAAAGTATGCTTGTGTTTTGCCTTGACTTTTATATATTTCAGGTGTTGTTCCAAGCGGTAAGTTTTTGAAAAAAGTCGATTGAAACATATCTACATGTTTTGTATCAATAGAATATTCAAAGGCAAGAGTGGTAACAGTAATTTGAAATCTGAGAAACGTGTAGAAAAGACTCATTCCTTCCTTAAAACATGAACTTACTTAATATCCAGCTTTCTTTCAAATCCACTCCCCAGTGAATTTTCGTTAGATCAGATGGTATATTTGTCGTACACCTGCCAATAGATCATAAAACTGATCTGAGATTTGTAATATTCAATACGGTTTGCATTTGTACATTACTATAAGATTGACAGATTTCTAAGGTATATGGACTGATATGTTTTGAATTAATGGTACCCATGAAAATTAATTAGACAATTTATCTAATTATCTTATTTTAAAATTGCGTTTGTTTTGGTGTTATATGTGTTTTATTGAAATATTTTTTAAAACGTTATATGTTTCAAAATCAGAAATTACATTGCTAGTTTCAACAATTGACATGAATCTGTGATGTTGTATTGCACACACTTTTTTTCAGTTTACATGATAAAGGTTCTTGACATAACTTGATGTCAGTTGTTTGTAATATCGTTTATTTAATTCAATTGTTATTTTAACTAAAACTGTTCTATCAAATGATAGTATAGAATCTATTAACTCATCATCAATGTATTTCATGGTACTGCTAAACAAGCTGTAATGTGATTAAGAAAGTACAAATAGACTACTTAAATTAAAACCAACTGAATGATAAAGCTTATACAGTCCGGCTGCTACAAGCATGTTTCAGACGAATTGTGTACATACTGCTACAAGCATGACATTTGGCATAGACCTTCCTCCACTATTACTCGTTTATTTCAGATGATGAGGCATTTGAAAAAACATGTTTCACTTCCGGTAAAAGCCAAAATGGCGGACATCATACTTAAATCGTCCCAATATCGAAGGCTAGTATTTGAAGAGGTAATAGTATCATGGTGCTATAATACTATTTGGTACAAACCCTTGTTATGTACTACTTTTGGATATATTATATAGATTATATGTCTTTAAAATCAAACATGGCAGACATTATACTAAAATAAGCTTATTGTTTTGAAAGGGTGATTGAAATGTGTTTTAACGTATTGCTACTATCATTTAATTATGCAGGAACCTTTCTGTGATGTTTCTAAGGGTTACAATGTATACGACATATTTCTTAAAAAACACCTACTTCTGGTAATATTCAAAATGGCGGACATAGATATATAGTATTTTTATTATTTTGATATTTAACTTCTTTTCAAAATGAAAACAAAGCTTGTTTTTTTTTTTTTTGTGGTGGTCATTAATTTGTCGGCTTTAAGTTATCCTCTAAAACCACTAATCATATATTATAGTTGATATTTAAATACATAGTTAACACTTCCGGTACAAAAAGAAACAATATTGCATAAATGTCAAAGATGTGTCCTTAATCCATATCTGTGATGTAGAGTTTTGGATAGATTGATTAAAACAATATTGAATCAATAGTACTAAAACATTTTAAAAATGTACATTATTTGGCAAAAAAACCCATGTTAATTTCCGTTCACAATCACATGCACATGACGCAGTGGACGGGAGACTTGATTTTCCACATTGACAACAACTGCGGCAACCTTTCCTACATCCACAATGTGCAAGTTTCTTACAAAATGATGAGACCTCAGAAAGAGTTTTTAAAAATGATGCAGTTCTCTGTTTGGTTAAAAAGGAGGAAAAAAAAGACTGCGTTGGAGACATTGATGGCATTTGAAGATGTGACTTTAACATACAGAATGATAATTGATCTGCCTAAATCACCACTGTTTACTGTAAGATCGCACACACTTATCAGCTGGGGTAAGCATGGTTAACAAATGCCATCAATGTCTCCAACGCAGTCTTTTTTTTCCTCCTTTTTAACCAAACAGAGAACTGCATCACAATCGGTAAATACATGGATCAAAATATGTGTGTGTGTGATCACTCATTTCTAGTTCATTTCAAAGGGCATTGATATATATTGATCCAAAGCTTTTCCCCCTCCTAAACACAATCTAAAGTTCGTGTACACCTATGGCACGGAATAGCGGAACAGTAATGACAGCATTATCAGTAATGACTGTTCGAATCATGACTCATTTAAGTTTGTGTTTCACTGCATCCGACACATGCACAATAATTTTAGTGTCTGCCTCTTACTGTGAACTTGAAGCTTAACTTGAAATATATAACGTGGTGGTTAAGACAGAATATCCTGAACATGTGTTGCTACAACTACCATATGCATCCAATCCTTGATCCACTCTTGGAACAGTTCACGTTTTTTTTTAAGGTATGGGCATTATACCCTATCAGCATACTTGTTATGAAACACTTTGAAACTGTAACAACAGTGGATGTCGTCTCATATGCGTACATAGACAATACTGGTGGATTAAAGGCTGCTACAAGAAACAAGAGCTATATTTAGGGAAAAGAGAATACATAGACGAATCCAGGGTAAAAAAAAAATCTCAAAATTGGCAAAGTTTTCTGAGAGATGACGACATTAAGAAAGAACTATTTATTTTTCATTCACAGGTGCTTGCTCAATAGATTTTGAGGAAAAGGTAGTTGTACCAACAAATGCTAAGGATGTTCTCTGTGTTATCCACCACATGATGGTGTTTACGGTTTGCCCCATGTTAACATGAAGAGGCTTATACTAGAATAAAAAAAAAAGATACATGTGCCTGATGCAGTGATACACAGACTTAACTGAGTCATGACTAGAACAGTCGATATTGATGTTGCTGTCATTGCCGTCTCGTTATTTCGTGACATAGAGGCAGACGAGCTTGGCTTACATTTGGCAGTAGGAAAAGCTTTAGATATATATCTATCCATAACCTTTCCAATGCATGTTTTTTTGAAAAGGAACTTTGTTGTTGACATGGATGGCGTTTGAAGATGTAACTTTATGATTTAGAATGATGATTGATCAGCCATCATCACCAAATATGGATTTGATAATGTCATTGATAAAACGATACATGTTTTTGTAGTAAGATCAAACAAACCTATCAGATGCGGTTGATGAGGCAAGAAAACATGTTTTTAGAAGGAAATACTTATTGATGCTATTTGAACGACTTGGTCTGGTGTTTTCAGCATGTTTTAAAACGTGCAATATACCATGGCGGATGTGGATGAGTAGCAAGCTTGGATTTCTTTCCTATGCTCACTAGCCCAGACGCTTATGAGGCTATTTGAACGACTCGGTCTAGTTTTTCAGCAATTTAAACGTGCAATATACAATGGCGGGTGTGGGTGAGTAACAAGCTTAGAATCGGTTCCTATGATAACTACTCCAGACGCTTATGAATGGCGAAGGGAAAAATATGATCCATTGAAACCCTTTTGGACAACTCTTAGTGAGTGCTCGTCACCTTATCAGGAGTGTATATTATTGATGTAAGAAATAATACCACGGTCTATGTAAATGAGGAAAATCAGCTCTTCGATTGCGAATACACATGTTTCTGCGGCCATATCAGTAATTTTAAAGATGTTTTAGTATTTAAGTGATTTTATTTTATTTTAATCGATCTATCCAAAACTCTACATCGAAGATATGGACTGAGGACTCATCTTTGAAATTTACGCCATATTTTTTTTTTAACGGAAGTATTAACTTTGTACTTAAATAGAAGTGGGACATTTAAAGACGTATCGTATCCGTATTTGATACGTTGACGTATCTAAACGTATATATGGGTTATTAGTCAAGTGATTATTTACGTGCTTAAGGATTATGTACCCTTCTGTTGATTCAATGCTAAACATATGGACATTTTATAGAAAATCCACAGCCTTTATCCTTGTACTATCATATTTGGCAGTTTGATGACTGATAGATATAGGATTATTGCATGCAGAGCTAGCATTGATTTCCTTATAACAAGTTTATTAATGTAGTTTTAAAACAAATAAAAATATGGTCCAAATCAAGTACACCTTTTAGGGTGCGCTCGTATTTAGTGACTCAGCGCGAGGTATTTTGGAATTTACATGTTGGTTAGAACTTTTTGTAAAAAAATAAACACTAGCACATCATAGAAAAGCAAGTAAGTAATCTATGATTCAAATTTTATAACAACAATCTCTGTTTTAATGGCTGTGGATTTTCTTTAACAATCTTGTTTTATTTGCCACAAAGTACTCTTTTTCTTTTAAATACAATGAAACAGTAAATTATAATGCTTTCCATCAATTTTCCCCTAGTATATGTACAAAATGGCCTGTCTCTATTATTCATTATGTCTGTAGTTTTTGTACAATTGATGTTTGAAAATGTTGTACAAAAATGGCTACAGAATATTAATCGAGAGAAGGGAAAAGAGAGGGGAAAAGGAAAGGGCGATGCAAATCTTTTATCACTTTCATTTTTGATATATGAATTGTTCGTTTAATAATGTTTAATTTATGTGTTATTTGTGTGTACATACTTGTTTGTCAAAATCTGAACTTAAATGTATTCATTGCCCTAAAAGTGATGTTTCTACTGTTTACAGTACTTATAATACAATATGAAAACATTGCATGAACGACAACAGATACTTACATTTACACACATATAACGATCACGTGATTTTCGTGTCAATCTATATACTGTATATGTTTTGAAACTTGATATTTAAATCTATTATCCAGGCGTGAAATTGAATTTTAAAACAAATAACGTTAACGTTAACAATATTCATACAAGTACTATAAATTTGCTATCAAAAGGGAATTGCAACAACAACATCATATTAGTCTAAATGATTAATACTGCTACCAATACTAATAAATTTAAAAATTAGCAGGCAATCTTTTTCCCAAATGTTTAGCGAAGTACACCTTTTAGGGTGCGCTCGACTTAAGTGGCTTAATGTTCATCATAACCTTTTGGCTGATATGGCCGTATTCACACCACAAAGTTTACTCTGAGTACAGACATACCGATGAATCTTCGGAGATTAAAGGGATGGCAGCAACTAGATATGTAAATTTTAAATGCATTGTATGTTTTAGAAAATTATAAACTTTACTATATTTTGGTATCCAGATGTTTCGTTCCTGCAGAAGGTGCCAAAATAAACAAAGTTGGGAAAGAGGTTCCAGAATCTCCCCTCATATAATACATGTTGTGAGTAGTATTGATTTAAATGGACAATAGACATCTGCTGACAATAAGTGATTTAAACTGTGTAACTGAGTGGACCATATCACATGAAACTCGAGTGTTTGTTTATTTTGCTATCTTCTACAGACTGGAAAAAATGGACATCAAAATCCAGGTATTTTTTTAATTTTCTAAAACGTATGCTACATACAACTTTTATATATTATGTAGTTCCTGCCATGCCATAAAACTTTCCTAAATGTACCAGTGTGTCTGTATTCATACTAAATGTTGGGGTGTAAACACGGCCATACTTTTCAATTCCTTATGATGAACCTTAAATTCACGACGGAGAAGTGGTGATGGTTTAAATATCCATTGTTTAGATATAAACGAGTATTCATAAATTGAAAAACTATCATGTTATAAAAAAGAGTGTATCAATGGGTATCAGTAAAACAAAGATATCTAACATAGATAGACATATATTTAAACCTGAAAATAATCTATTAAACAATAACACATAGATATTTTTCAGATACGTCAACGCATCAGAAACGGGTACGATACGTCTTTAAATGTCCCACTTCTAATAGCAACTATAGAATATGATTATTGGTTTTAGAGGATAATTTAAGTCAAAAATGTAATGACCACCACAAAAAAACAAACTTTCTTCACATTTTGAAAAGAAGTTGAATATCAAAAAAAAAAAAATGTCCGCCATTTTGAATATAACCGGAAATAAGTGTTTTTCAGACATATGCCGTATACATTGTATCCCGTAGAAGCTTCAAATAAAGTTTCCTGCACAATTCAATAATAGTAGCAAAACGTTTAAACACATTTCAATCACCCTCTCTAAAAAATAAGCTTATTTTAGTATAATGTCCGCCATGTTAGATTTTACCAGAAGTAGGGTTTTGAATGACATTAAATATATATAATATATCCAAAAGTATTACATAAAAAAGGTTTGTACCAAATTGTATTATAGCAGCATGATGAAAACGCCCTTTCACACACTAGCCTCTGATATTTATTGGGCTGATTTAAGTATGATGTCCGTCATTTTGGATTTTACCGGAAGTGAGACATATTTTTCAAATGCCTCCCTATCTGAAATAAAAAAGTAATAGTTGAGGAAGGTCTATGCCAAATTTCACGCTTGTAGCAGGATTTTTCACAGTTTTTCACAATGGAATATTAAAGCTTATAAGTCTAAGTCTAACTGTCTATGTCATGGCAAAATGAAGACACACTAACAAAAAAACAGCAGTATATACAATATTAAAAGAAGATTTGGTTTGATTGCCATTGAGACAACTCTCCACAAGAGAGCAAAAACACAGAAATACACAACTATAGGTCAACGTAAGGCATTCAAAAATAAGCAAGGCTTATACCTCATAGTCAGCTATAATAGGCCTCGAAATGTCAATGTAAAACAATTCAAACGAGAAAACTAACGACTAAATATATGTACAAAAAATGAACGAAAAACAAATATGTAACCCATAAACACACGAGAACCACTCACGTACAGGCTCCTGACTTGGGGCAGGCACATACATACAATAAGTGACGGGGTTAAACATTTAAGCGGTATCCGGAACAGGGGTGAAACAGCACAACGTAAGAAAGAACTATAAAAATCAGTTGATCAAGGATCAACACAAGATTTAAAGCAACAAACTAAGCGCCATACTCAACTCCGACATATACAGAAAAAACAAGACTAACAAAGGCGAGAGGCTCCTGACGTGGGAAATGCGGGTTATACATGTTTTTGATATTTCAATCCTCCTTCCATACGGTTAGCCAATGTAGAAAAACAAACACACAATAATACGCACAGTAAAACTCAGTTCAAAAGAATTTCGAGTCCGATGTCAGAATGATAACATAACAAACTCAACAAAATGGCAATGATACATTAATTAACAATGGACTACCAGCAATTACTGACCAGCTCCAAACCTCAATTAAACTGATTGAAATACTATATCTTCCTCATATAAATAGCAAGTACAATCCCTTCCGTTAAGGGTTGGTATTATACTATTATAACATATATATTTTAGAATAAATGTATTTATTTCCGATGCAAAGATGGTGTAAGTTATTCAATATCAGAGTCAAAATATACAATCCTAAATGAACTGATAACAGTATCGCAATTATATCCCTTCTTTATAAGTCTGTTTAGATGCTTTGTTAGCTTTTGGGGTGAATATCGACATTGATTGTGTTTTATAAAGAATATTACCATGCAAACAAATCTATGTGAATTATCTTATTGAAAGTGATACACAAATGTATCTAGCTAAAATATGATACGTTGTTACATACACGAGACAATCTTACAAGTTGATATATATCAACACCATAAGATGGTCACAACGGAACGCCATCTAAAAATTTATATTCTAACATGACGTCCTTCAAACGCTTTGAGTACCCACCCGTGGTAAAATATGAATATATTGCCAGGGCTGTTCCGATTGTACTCCCATGTCATGTGGGTTTTTTTTATGAATGGGGTACCCGACGTCATAGAAAGATCACGTAAGAATATAAGCATTTACGGGAAAATACACGCTTGTGAAACCGAAAATCATCACAACAAAGAAACGTTAACAAACGATGCCAAAATCTGGTATAAGCCAATTATTTTAATACCTATAATACATTTAAGTAAGTTAAAATATTTAAATTCATCCTAAAGTATATAAATACGTTTTTAAAAAATAGTTTTAGTACGTCACTAATTTAGTTTGCTCCGTTCTTTAACGCCAATTCAATAGTGCGTTTATTTATGGGAACGGCAAATATTGTTCTCCACCTAGAGCGCTTGACCCACAAGAAATACCGTATTTGTCATATTTGAATCGAAATAATTCGTGTGGGCTTGAATATATCGTGATTTTACCACGGGTTGTCCCTGTATGCCGATATTTTACCCCTCGCCATTGCTCAGGGTAAAATATTTGTCATAAAGGGCTAACCCTTGGTAAAATCACGATATATTCAAGCCCCCGTAAATTATTTCTTAAATAATCGATAGGAAAAGAACCATCTCTTTTATCATAAATTTTAGTATTGACTAACTCTGTCTATTTAATTATAAAATAAGGTATCAGGTTATGCATGAAATCCTTTGCAACACTTCATCAATCAAAACAACACAAGAGTACACCTGTTATCTTGGTTAATGTAAAAACTTGTGTAGACCAGTCGCCCTTTGAAATGTTTAAAAGTAAAATACAAAAGTACGGAATTTAGAGGAAAAATCAGTCCCTTAAAAATTGGCAAAATTTAAAAAATCAAACACATCAGACGAATAGAAACCAACTGTTATATTTCTGATTTGATAGATGCATTTCATCATATGAATTAAACCAGGTTTGATAGCTATCTAAACTAATCTCACTTGTATGATATATTCTTACTTTATTTGGCCTTTTTAAACAATTTTTGATTCGAGCGTCACTGATGACTCTATTGTAAACGAAACACGCGTCTTGCGTACGTGAAAAAATGCAAGTCCTGGTATCTATGATGAGTTTATTTACAACCACTGGGTCGATGCCACTACTGGTGGAGATTTATTTTCCCGAGGGTATTACCAGCCAAGTAGTAAGCATTTCTGTGTTGACTTGAGTTTTCATTGATATGTTCATAATAATAAAGAAACTCTTAACAAAACTTTGAATTTTTGAAATACTAAGGTTTTTCTACCTCAGGAATAGATTATCTTAGTGGTATTTGGCAAAACTTTTAGTAATTATGGTCTTCAATGCTCTTAAACTCCGTTCTTTATTTACCCTTTTGAAACATTGCTTGACTCAAAGGGTCAATGATGAGTCTATTGTAGACGAGACACGCGTCTGGTATCAGTGTAACATGTTAGTCCTAGTATTTATGATGATTTATTTATTTCCATTACATTGCCAATAATGTGTGAACAATATAAACAAACATAATAGGTACAAAATTTAAAAGAAGGGATATAGCAGTCACTACTGTGTTTTGATCATAATCCCCATAACACAAACAAATATACAAAAAGGAAAGATACGACTACACAAATGACCATAACACAAGGATACATAAATGACTTTAACACAATAATACATAAATGACAATAACACAAGAATACACAAATGACCATAAGACAAGAATACACAAATGACAATAACACAATAATACAACGACAAAGTATAAGTACCGAACAATGCTAGTTGGATGTTACTGGTCTTAAACGGAAGGGTCAACAATTTATAAAGACACATACTGGAACACGGCAACACTTTATTCAAATAAAAAGTCCATACCCAGAATCTATTCTTGAAAACCATCATGTATAAGTTGTGAATACTTATCATCAAGATAGTGGTATCTTCCGATAAATGTTGTTTTTTCACACTCGTTATTCAAAGACACCGGTGATGTTTTATAAAGTATGAATAGTAGCTGTTAGCGCTCGAATATCGAATTAGCTTTAAAATGTATATCCCATATGCAAGTGGATCGTGTATAATCGTGAAGTAATACTTTGAAAGTAAAATCGTCTTGCTTGTCATATTCCGGTATTGAGGTGAACGCTTACGTCAAATATGAGGAATTGACTGCTAATGTCAACTACTGTGGATTTGGTTATTTTTGTGTGTGCTGGTTTTCGTGGATTAAGGAAAACTAACATGGATTTCATGCTTTTGCCTAAGTTTGCATACACGCCTGTAGAAAATGTGTCACTCGTTGAACATTTCATTACGTGGTTAACCTGTACCAAAGAAATCCACGAAAAATGGTATCCAACAATTTATAACGAATCTACGTACAGTATGATAAAAACATTCACAAGTCAGAGTTTTTTTTTAAGTTTTAATCTAAATCCATGTCCAACAATGTTTGATTATAGTTCAATATAATAGATAAAACAGTATCGTTGTAACTGTATGATACAGTAGAAACGCTTGAAGTATTAACCAACTAATACCACATGTGAAATGTCTTATTATTGTGATGAAGTTCAAATTATCAAAATACTTCTGTTAGAATTGTGTTGAGAGCGTGAATGGAAACTGAAATTCAAATCTTAAGCTATTAGTGCACGCTAAATATTGTTTACTATGGTTGCTGTTAGTTGTTTCATTTTCCCCATCTATGCAGTTCTTCCTGTTACATATATCAATTCTTGATTTGTCAAACGATATGGTTGATATTTCCTGTGAATGAGACAACTAATAGGTCGAAGTTTTACTCCCTTCCGAAATTAAAGAACATGTTTTGTTAAGAAAATTAAATCTGGGTATGTTTTTTTTTATTTAAGGAAAAGAAAGATTATTACGCAAAGAGACTACATAACATGGAGGTTGATACTTCAATAAATGTTGATGCCACGACCTTCGTTTAATAGTACAATGATTTATTTTTCCGAGCAGTCATAAGTACAAAGTTGACCATAACGTTTGATTTAAAATGACTTATACTTTAATGATAAAAGCTACTATAACGAAAACATGATGTCGTAGTGTAGATTATATAAATACTTATTATTAAACATTTCAGAACAATTAGCTCATGTCACTAGTTATAATATTATTCAATTATGGCCTGTAGAAAAAGTGAATATCCAAAATTGTCAACACGAAAAGGTTATATCAATGAGGACGCAACTTTTAAGGATTGACAATTTTAGATATTCATCGCTTCTATAGGACCACAGTTGTTTAATTAAACCAAACTAACAGGGACAGGGTATTATTAATTATTGAAAAACACTTAATAATTCGTTTAAAAATCAAAAATTAAAAAGGTTATCCGCTAGTGTTAATTTTAAGGGTTACTCTTCCTTCCATGCAAGTGAATGAAAATTAACCGGATTATTCCATGTCACGTGATTGCGTGTTACCAAAAATGATTGTTTGTAATAAATGTTAGGTATAATAAATATAATTATAACCTTGATAAAATTTAAATGTTTTAATGATCAATATGTATACCGAACTTTAGCGAGATGCAACATATTTCAAAAATTAAAGCTACTCTTCAAATAGGCATTCCTGGTGACATAGTTCATTATTTTAATTATAAAACAATATATCAGAACTTCAGAATTATCAAGCCAACAACTTGCTTTTCCAAAACTAACTGTATGACATTAGTTGTAGCAAACATTGAAAACGGTTATGTTGCAGTAGTTTTACGAACGTAAACAACATTGATTGATTATCATGTAATACAGGTATCGTATAACAGATAACATTTTCACCGTTATATTCATATCTAGCGTTCCATATACCAAAATGATGACGGTAATATAGTGTAAATGATGTGTACATTTACATGTTTGTTGTACTTGACATTAGCATGCAGACTAATGATACGTATACTAGAAACTGCATACGTTACAGCATGTTGGTTTATTTTTGTTTTTCGGTGGAGTTTGTGTTGATCGATTTTTATAATTTTGTATATTTTTTCCTTATTTTTTTATTTTTCTTATGCCATTTTTGTATATTCTTACCGTAATCTCTTTTTATGTAAAATAACAACATGTCGACTGTATTTCATTCAAAATTTAATAAAGCGTTTTGTCAAAATGTGTCTAATCGGTCTTTTTAATTTAATAAAAATAGCTCGAATTTTAGTCAAATCTACATAATTGATCCAGTTTTACACACTATTTTGAACACAACTGTATAGAAAACATTAAATATATGCTATCACATATGTTTTTTTTTTAAACCATGTTTTTCAACTTTTCTACTCTGAGTTAACAATCGGATGATAATCATCGTAATGATGGGATGGTTGCATTGATAAAGTAAGGTTAAAAAAGTAGCTCATGTCGTATCTCTATCATGCAAAACACATAACTGTATTTGAGCATTTTTCGTTATCTGAAACTTCTTTTCTTCTTTCCTGTCTTAAATACAAGCTTTAAAAAGTCTGTACTTTTAGTGAATCCCCGAGACGTAAATATTTTAAAATTCAAAATCCTTGTTTACATTTTGAAAAAAAGCTGATATTTCTTAAAATATATCGGTTGATTACAACATATTAACTGTCAATGCAGTAAAACCTAATACACTATATTAAAAATGGTAAGTCATTTTCTGCTGTTTTGAAAATATACCTCATTAAAGATAAGGTGATCAAGAAAAGTTATTGACACTGACCATTATGAATTTTTGACGTATTTTACAATTCACAAGTTAACAACTGATTTAGCATGTTTAGGTTAAACAAACATCATTTTACATTGTTGACTGAACAGATTAATTTATAATGTCAGTCTGATATAAACAATTCTGCAGTGTTCCATTTTCAGTGGATACTGAAATTGCCACAAAGTCTTCAAAAATGCGGTTTGTAATAAGGAATTGATGATATCAAATTGATATAAAACATTGTGAAAGGGAGAAGACATGCAGATTTATAATGAAATTAAAAAGAGATTGGAAGTGCCAGCAATTTTTAAGTCAACATTGTCACAGTCCTAACTTACAAATAATGCAGCTGCCAATTTTTTATTTCCTTCCGCTTACACATTATAATTTGAAAATGTGAAAGGGTAAAAATTACTCAGTAAACCTATGTTCTATTGAATCTGATACATGGTTTTCTCCGACAAAAGCTATGATCTTTTTGAATAGCGATTCAATCAACCTTTTCCTTGATAGTAGTATTTGGCTTCGGTCATTTCAATAACATTATCATTAGTTTGTAAAGTATGATAAAAAAAAAAGTACCTAAGAAAAGTGAATATACCCATCCCTGAACTAGCTCGTCTACTTGTATTTCATAAACTTTGCCATTCACTAATGGTGTGTTGGTAAAACAAATACCATGACTACATGCTTTGGTTGGATTTGATCGCTTTGCAGTGGTACGATCGTTTTCAAGGGAAATGTTTTTACCACAGATATGATGAAACTTCCACATTTCTTGTTAAGTTGTTTGTTCAGTTTGCTTACTTCAACCATCTGTAATAGACAATGTGTTCCATGTTAAAAAATGGAAGAAAGTAATTATACTTTTGCATTCGTAAGATACAAAGATAAAACATATATAACTACGGGACAGGACGGCCAATCGTGAGATTCGTCATTTAGTTTCATTGCTCTCTTCATCAAAGGTCCGTATTGTCCAAATTTGATGTTGATTTGGTAGCAGTGACAGTTTTTCTCGTTTTTCTCAAATCTATATCGTGCTCACATCAGTGTTACGCTACATTCAAGTTTCTTAATTAGTTTCTTTATCCCTCCTAATGAAAACTCAAATATTTGAAGTGTCGAAAAATCAACGTAGCAATTCGCATTAAAAAGCCAAAACAAAAAAAATAAGTTAAAAAGAAAATTTCTAAGTGATTTTTAATGATGATGTAGAATAAAGAGAACAGTTCAGCTGTTTCTTACACGTAATTCTAATAAGAAAGCAACTAATACAATTTATATAAAATACAAATAATTGTATCTTTGAATTTGATTGGGGAAAACAAATATTCATTTTTATAAGTATAGATAGATACTAAAACAGATTGTAATATTCGTATGAAGTTACTTCAAAATTTAGCATAACATGAACATATTTTGATAGGTGTCTCGTATTCGTGGTTTATCTTTTTAAAGATTCTAATTGAGCTAAATTTGATTTGACTTTGACTTTGACTTTGACTTTATAATCATTAATACAATGTTATAGATAAGAAATATGATTCATTGGAGATTTGGGTATATTATGAATATGCAAATAATTTACATTGAAGTACGGTATGTAAGTGCGACATAGAAAAACATTAAATACTAGTTCGTTTGTCGGTTGTCATCACGAGTTTTAACAGTAGGGCATAGGATGTTTTCCTAAAATGATAACCCTCTGGTGTCATTTTGAGATACTTATTATCGTATTTAAAACACCATTACGCTTTTCTATATGTCACAGTAATGTATAATGTTTCTTTGTATATATGCTATTGTTAAACATCAAACATCAAAGATAAAAGAATATTAAATAAAATAGAAACGTGCGCAGAGTGTAGGATTTAAGGGAGTTGGCTTCTCAGTTTCAAAATAATTAGTTTTTCAAAGAACTAGCATTATTGATAGGAGATTAATAAAGAAATCAAAAGACCAAAAAACAAATATATAGGTAACCGTGCTCGTTGACAAGTTTAAGTCCTCAAAAAACTATTAAAAATAATTAAGATTTACCATTACACATGTTACACATGTAAAAGAATTATAAAAAGAAAATTTGGGGTCTCCTGACAAAATTTGCTACGGCATTAAAATGAACTAAACCAGAGGATTCTGAAAATCTGACAAAAATTAAAAAAACTAGACAAGCGAGCTTTCTTAATAGATGATTCTAATTTCTTATTGACATGATTGATTTGTTTCCTTTTCTGTGGAAAAAGTATTATATAAATTCCCCTAAATTTATTTCACACTTTTTTTTTATTTAAAAAAAATACTTTGCTGAAATCAGAGTACCGAAGTAAGATATATGTATAATTCGGCTTCTTGGTCTGTTTGTTGGTTCTTTGACACATTCCCCACTGTCATTCTCTTATTTTTGATTTAAGAAGTTAAGCTTATCTTCCTTTTCAAGACGCATGTTCTATGTTTCCCTTGTATATGTAGCGGCAATAAGTGAAATTATGGATTTAACTTAAATCCTAGGCAATAAGCTAACGCCTAGGCATTAAGTTATTGCCTGAAATTTTCAGGCATTAAACTTATTTCCTGAAATTTGATGATGATTATTCATCCTATTGCCGAACATGATTTTAGGCAATAGTAAACTCTGGAATTTACGATGTTTATGCATATTTGGTGATTTATTCTTCGCAGCGACATTAAGGTGATTTTCCCGCAAAACCGAATAAAAAATAGTGCAGGAGTTATTTCCCCTATCTGGATCAAAATGTTTAATGGCGGGAGACTTTTGACGGTGCAAACACAGTTATAAATAAAGCAATAGGTAAGCTTCGCGTATCACATAAATGATGAAATATATCACATATGGTGTCTTTTTTCATATTATAATGTATTTTCACATCAAATAATAGAAATAATTTGAGTGAAAGCTGTATTTATCAAAAGAAAGATCGCAAGCGGAGTTTAAGCTCCGCCCACTGTTTACCTTATTTGGAAAATCTATGTAGCCGTGAAGCTTGCAGTTTGCAAGTCTGTTAATTGAAGATAATTGAAGCAGCCTCGCACTTGTCAGTTGATATTTAAACGACCTGGTTGAGGAAACTGATGAGAACAAATAGAAAATTTATTCAATATGATCCAATGTCTGGGCAAAACATGATTTAGTAAGAAAATTATGGTGTAATGTATCGCTTTCAGGTATTATAATCTCGAGATATGATCAGATATACTAAAATTATGCAGACGGCATGGCTTGTGCATAGGACAGATATAACCACGTGTTGCAATATTTAATTGGCCAGTATCCATCATTTTTATACGAAAGACACCGAAACACAGCGGTTCTTCTTCACAGGGGTCCACAAAAATTATGAACGGTCATCTTGTGTCAGATAATTTAGGAAAAGGAAAAATAAAATAAAAAAAAAACGTGCCTGAAATACAAACAGCACTAAAGAACTTGCTACAACCATACTATATGATGATCATGAACTCACTGATCCTGAAGAACAAAGAGAGGCAATGGCAAAATATTTTCAAAATTTAGCAACACCTAAGGACGATCCTGATTTTGATGAAAAATTTCTAAATAACTGCCAATTCTGCTGTGAAATTATAAAAGAAATCTATAGCTTATCTGATTCTAGTTCAGACAAATTCAACCCCACCGAAATTTCTGCGGCAATATCAAATCTGAACAATGGAAAGGCATGCGATGAATATGGGCTATCTGCTGAACACTTCAAATCTGCTGAAGAGGTTGTTGTTCCGTATCTCGTTTCTCTATTTAATCAAATATTGGCTGAGAAAAAGGTACCAATCCAATTTAAAACCGGTATTCTTAATGCAGTATGTAAGAAAAACAAAGATGACAAAATTCTTGATAACTACAGAGGCATCACCGTATCATCAATTATAGGAAAAAATTTTGAACATGTTATCCTTCAGAGAGTGCTTCTGAAATTAGATAAACAATCAGAGTTACAATTTGGCTTCACAAGTGGCCTCTCACCAGCAATGGCAGCACTACTAGTCTCTGAATCGGAACTTATATAAAAAAAAAACCAAAAATCTAAATTAATTTTCGGACTTCTGGATTCACAAAAGGCATTTGATGTTGTTCATCATGATATTCTTCTCGACAAGTTATTTGACCAAAATATTGATCCAGATATTTGGGAAATAATTTTTGATATGTACAACAACCTTACCTCTAAAGTTAAATGGAAAAACGGATTTAGTAACAGCTTCCCTGTACGGCAAGGAGTCCGCCAAGGAGAAATTCTATCCACCCATTTGTACAAACTGTACATTAACGACCCACTTAAAGAACTTGAAGAGAATGGTATGGGCCAGTACATCGGCACAAACTTTACGGGATGTCCAACCTGTGCAGATGACATTATACTACTGTCATCAACTGAAGAAGAAATGCAATCTATGCTAGATACATCTAAAAGATACTCAGACAAACATAGATACAAGATCCATCCAACCAAAAGCGTTACAATTAATAAGTATAGTAACTCAAAAACAACGAAGAGTGAAGTTCAATTCAAACTCGATGATAAAAACATGCCATCAGTTAACCAAGGTACACATTTGGGTATCATCAGAGCAATTAAGCACCAAAATAAAACAAACATCCAGGACAGAATAAGCTTAGCCAGAAGAACAGCTTACTCTCTTATGAACGTTGGAGTACATGGTACAAATGGACTAAACCCTAAAACTTCCTATATGATATATAGAGTATACGTTCTACCAAGGCTACTTTACAGCCTGGAAATTTTGCCACTCAATAATGGGGACATTAAGTTGCTAAGAGATTTCCATGTGAATTTTTTGAGACAAATACAAGCTCTTCCTTCACGTACAGCAATTTCAGCAGTATACTTACTCGTGGGTGCTCTCCCCATAGAGGCAGAAATTCATAAAAAAGTTCTTAGCCTGTTCCACTCCATCTTTTCATCTAACAACGAGAATCTAAAAAAGGCTCTAGAGAGGCAATATGTTCTGCAAACACATGAATTAACCTTCCTTAACAGAGTAGCAGATATTTTATACATGTATAATCTTCCTCCATGGACTGATCTGAAAGATCAATTACCATCAAAGTTATCATGGAAATGCAAGGCAAAAGAAGCAATAAACAACTACTGGAAAGTTAATCTTCAAAGGGACGCCAATAGCAAAACAACACTAAAATTTCTCTGCATCCCTAATTTAGACATAGGAAAACCTCATTCTATCTGGAACAGTCTACCACTAAACATTGGCGAACTCAGGAAAGCAACAATAAAAGCAAGGTTATGCACAGGGACATATATATTTCAATCGCAGAAAGCTCGTTTCTCAAATATGAATCTTGATGCAACTTGCCAATCTGTCAACTGGAAGAAGAAGACATCATCCATTTTCTCACTCGCTGTCCCGTTCTGGAAGGTATACGCAGAGAATCTCTTAGTGTTATCAAAAGAATTACCATCAATAAAATTGGGCTAGGCAACTGGAATTCTAACTTTCACGAGATAACTTGTATTGCCCAACTAATCTTGGATTGTCAGCAACTGGCTCTAAACAATATTCTCCCTCTGGATGAGCAGGAACCTATGTTATAGACTCCATCTAAAGAGAGTATTCTTTCTTAATATCTAGTTCCCATAAGGTCAGTGTGGTTGTACCGCGCTATACCTTAACCAGCTATCTTCAATTTCATGAAATGAAATATGGCTTATTCTCTGGACAATCTAGTAGTACACATAGACAGATGTAGTAGCTATAGCAGGCAGAAATCTGAAAACTAGTTATTTTTATATTTTCTTCTTACCTTTTAGTAACATTGTTTTAGTGAATGTAAAGATTTTTTACTATAATGTATGTCCTGTAAATAATATTCAAAACTTTCTTAAAACTCTTTTAATAACCTTTAAATTGTGACACATTTTTAATGTACATAGAAGTTATTATTATTATTTTTTCAGGAATTTAACTGTATATATTTTTTTTTAATTTTATTTTTAAATAGTTATGTTTTCACTGAATAATTAATTATTATAAGGGTTTAACCAACCTTAATTTAGTAAGGTTGGTGTACTCCAACTATTGGAGGAAGTTATAGAGGAAAGAAGAAGAAGCCTGTGCATCTTATCGCCTTTTTAATGATAATATGCATAAACTGTATTATATAAAAGGGCAAATACATGTATTTCAATTGCATGATGCAACTGGAGGATCCAGCCATTTTATAAAGGAGGGGTTCCCAACCAAGGACAATTAAAAGAGGGGGTTCCGACTATATATGTCCCCTTTCAAATGCATTGTCATTGATCGGCCCCCCAAAAAAAGACCCCCCCCCTTTGATCCACCCATGTGCCATCAGTTATGTAAACATTGTACTTATTTACATCATGTCATTCGTCCAAAGCAATATTCCTGCAGGACACATAATATAAAAGCTTCCAATTAATAATTATTATGACTTATCTTGCCATTGATTCGGTTATTATATAATTTGCCGGGGCTAATTATTCTTCATCAAAACTACTCCAAATAATTATGAAGTGTTGAAAAGCTATTATATTTTTTTTGACTTAAAAAAAAAAACTTTGAAAGTAAGGCTTACCTTCATCCTTACGAAATGAACAATCTCTTGATGTTTTTAAAAAGGATCTTAAGACATATTTTTTCCGAAGTGCTTTCATTGATTTTTTGTAAATTTTGAAATTTATGAACAATTTGTTTTACCAGTTGATTGTATTGTGAACTTTTACTTAAAAAATTTTAATACTTGAGTCACTGTGGTTTAATGATAATCATTATTTTAAATTTATACAGAGGAAATTTTAAATTTTTCTTAACTCATTTTTATTTTTTTGAAACTTTTTACTTTTCTTTCATTTTGATTAATTTTAAATTTTTGATATTTTTTGTGTGGGTTGTACATTCTTTTATATTATTCTATTTAACCGACAATCAATGTTTTGATTTTACACGCCACTGCTCAGAAATTGTATTTATGTGATTGTATATTTTGCTTTTACATGTAAATACCATTGATTTCATCATACATGTATGTCTAATATCATTCATTATCACAAACTCTATTATCTGACATTCCTTGTATTTCACAAGTGGGTCTCATTGGGGGTCTAAGCGTGACGCGGGATTGTTGGTTTTTTTGTAAGGATGACACGTGAAAGTCAAATAATTGTGTCGTGAAAACGGGAAATGAGGTCTTGCGGGACCCGGGAAATGACAAAAAAATGAGAATTGCTTACGTACATAGTGTGAGCGGGATATGGGAATCTGACAAAACAGTAAGAGGGATCCGGGATGGGAACCCCCCCCCCCCCCCCCCCCCCCCCATTACACCCCCTCATAAGTCTAAATATATCAGTGATTTTCCTAATCTTTTTCAAATGGGGCCTGGAAACTTTATGCTAATAAAAGGAACCCTGAACATGTAATCTGGAGCTCAACCACATGTATGATGTACACTTGATCACCATTAATAATGGTTGCTAGATTACAGTCTGGTATCTATCATTCTAGAACCGGAAAGGACTATTCCGTATCCAGCATGATATGAACTCTCTCTCTTTTCTTGACGATGTGGGTAGCAGTTGTTATTTTATTTTGAGAGCAAAAATTAGAACAAAAGCTATATTGTTTGTGTTTATTTGTGTCCTTTAAATTTAAAAGTCCCCAACGGATACAGAAAGAATTTGTTAGGACCTTCAAATTACTATACCGGTAGTATACATGTAGATATCAATCTATTTTTTTTTTAAATCGGATGCAATTCAACAAGGTTTAAAAATGACAGCAAAGTCTTTATGTCAATTAAAAATGACTGCAGTCAGCTTGTTATTTTCTGTGCTACAATGTATGCAGGGACGAAACTTAAAGGGAGCCCAGTCGCCCATGGCTCCTATATTTTGAGCTGGGCCCCTAAACTTTCAGACAAATTTTAGTTGAACATATACATGTAGAAACTAATTATGAAATATCTGGTCTGGGCTCCCAGTTTGAAATTCCCAAGTTTAGTCCCTGTGTATGAGTTTGCTTTTATTTCACTAGTGTTTCCATGTTTTATAAACAAAAAGTCCAAAAAATATTATTATTTCTTAAAAGGCTTTGTTAAGATCTCTATACATATTGTATTTATTATTATTATTATTATTATTATTAACTGGAACACCTTCCTCATGTTCCCATCTATGAGTCATATTAGTCTAATGTTATTGGTTCTTCCAATTTTGTTGATGCAATTCCTTTCTAATAATGGATTATGCCATTCATAGTATGAAAGTCATTATCACATGTATTAGGCAAAAACAATATATGTCTGTTTGAGGTTACATACATCAAATAAATAGGGTACATGTAGGTAGGTCAGTATTTCCATTTTATTTTATTTTTTCATTTTATTTTTTTGGCATGATTTAGAGTCATGGGGTTTTATCTTGTCATGGGCCGAGTTTACCTGTATTTTTAAAGATTGAATTATTTCCCTTTGTTAATGGTTGGAAAAAATGGTGGCAAAATAGTTATTTCATCACACGAGTTGCGAAATTTCCTTAAGAGAGCTGCCATATTTACAATTGTGAACATTAGGATGTATCATGCAATTGACTTATATTATTGGCAACACTACAAAAATGTAAATGTACTTTTGACTCAAGTTCAGTTTACTGTTCACTTTACAACAGAAATAAATGACTAAAGGGTCAGTGCTCAAAAAAAGGGTAGATCAGGTAACCGTAAACAGACATATATATATATAAGAAAAGACTAAAAGAAGCAATGATCTGAGGCTAATTAATACAGATGGGTGCGGTCCTAACTTTGACAAAAGTTAACTTAGACATGTGTTAGAGTTAACTTGTTGACTGCTTTTTAAGTTAACTTGAGAATTTTTAAGCAGACCAGCAAGTTAACTTCGTCTACGGTGGACCAGACCTACGGTCCGTTTTTTTATGACTGCTGCAGACCTATCGACGGGTCTGTTCCAGACCAGACCTGTGGACAAGTCTGCTTTTGACCAGTCCTGAGGACAGGTCTGCCCCAGACCTGACCTGTGGACAGGTCTGCTCCTGACCAGACCTGTGGACAGGTCTGCTTCTGACCAGACCTGTGGACAAGTCTGCTATTGACCAGACCTGGGGACATGTCTGCTTATGAAATGTTGTCGTTTTTGCGACTTTTCATCAGACTTGAGCTTTATTAAAATATGTATAAACAACATTCGCATTGTTCTTCCCAAGAAGGCCTCTGATAGCAAATTTCTTTACTCTCTATACTCTACTAGACATTATTAATAACAACACAATTCTTTCTCTTTTTCTTTTTATATATTCTTATAAACATTAGTCAATTACATAGATCTATTATATTTTTTTAATTGGAAGGCGGATAGAAATTAGGGTTATCCAACGCATCGGAACAACATTCGTATATCATGGGATATCAACATCTTTGTCGACGTTACTTGACTTACTTTATTCCCCGTGTTTTACCTGTCCCTTCATAATTTTTTACTTTACCCATTTATACACGCATGGATATTTCTTTGTTATTCTACTTATTTGGATTGGATTTACTATTCTTTTTCCGCAGAATATTCTAACGAAAATTGTACAGTTGTACAGTGTCCGGATATGTACGATGTGGTAAAACTACCAACAATCTCGTCAAATTCGTCCGATTTGTCGAGAGATTTGTGCACATGAATGAAATAGTTGTCACTTGACGTTTAACTACAAACAAAATCAATCAACCGACATAATAGATTAACAGTATACTATTACCAGAAGAGAACCTCAAATACATTTTTTTATTAATAATCACAAATGAATTCAGACATGTCAGTGTTGGTACATGTACTTGGATGATGCAGCCTAATAGTTTCGTTTTACACACCATAGTGACTGTTCAATATTATGAATACAGAGATGAAACGCTGACATTCTCAATGTATGCGGAAAAAAAATTGCATTATTTGTTTCCCTTATTGCTTACATTTGCCGTCCTACTAACATGTCCACAGGAGTGCCAGGAGAAGACATAATTAGGCGCCATCCCGACAGCGGTCATTTATTTTATACATTGAATTCAGACATGAAACATATGGCTGATTTACTATGCGGATATATATAGATTTTTAAATTAAAGTGCACATATGCAGGTCAGTTGTTGGTCGATGCAGTCAAATAATTTTGTTGTATAAGTCAGCATGAGGTATCAAATCTACTGAAAGTTTGTTACGTATCAATATTTTGAATAAAAGGAGGACATGCTGACATCCAAAATTAATGCGAACAAAAATTTGTTGTTATTATATTTCAATATTACTGTCCATTGTATTATACATTGAATCCTGGCATAAAAAATATGGCTTATTTACTATGCGGGTATACATGGTATATAGATTTACAAATTAAAGTGCACATATGGTCAGTTTTGGTCAATGCGGTCAAATCATTTTGTTGTACAAGTCAGCATGAGGTATCAAAACTACTGAAATTTTGTTACATATCAAAATTTTGAATAAAAGGAGGACATGCTGGCACCCTAAATTTATGCGAACAAAAATTTGAAAAAATATGGCTGATTTACTATCAGGTATATAGATTTATAAAAAAAAGTCCACACATGGTCAGTTTTGGTCAATACGGTCAAATAATTTTGTTGTACAAGTCAGCATGAGGTATCAAAACTACTGACATTTTGTTACGTATCAATATTTTGAATAAAAGGAGGACATATGCTGGCACCCTAAATTGATGCAAACAAAAAATTGTTGTTATTGTATAGCAATATTGCTGTCCATTGTAATATACATTGAATCCTGACAAAACAAATATGGCCGATTTACTATGCTGGTATATAGATTTACAAATTAAAGTGCACATATGGTCAGTTTTAGTTGATGCAGTCAAATAATTTTGTTGTACAAGTCCGTATGAGGTATCAAAACTACTGAAATTTTGTGACGTATCAAAATTTTTAATAAAAGGAGGACATGCTGGTACCCTAAATTTATGCGAATTAAAATTTGAAAAAATATGGCTGATTCAATTACTAGGCGGGTATATAGATTTATAAAAAAAAGTGCACACATGGTCAGTTTTTGGTCAACACGGTCAAATAATTTTGTTGCACAAGTCAGCAAGAGGTATCAAAACTACTGAAATTTTGTTACGTATCAATATTTTGAATAAAAGGAGGACATATGCTGGCACCCTAAATTTATGCAAACAAAAAATTGTTGTTATTGTATAGCAATATTGCTGTCCATTGTAATATACATTGAATCCTGACATAACACATATGGCTAATTTACTATGCTGGTATATAGATTTACAAATTAAAGTGCACATATGGTCAGTTTTAGTTGATGCAGTCAAATAATTTTGTTGTACAAGTCAGTATGAGGTATCAAAACTACTGAAATTTTTTTACGTATCAAAATTTTGAATAAAAGGAGGACATGCTGGTACCCTTAATTTATGCGAACAAAAATTAGAAAAAATATGACTGATTTACTATGCAGGTATATAGATTTATAAATAAAAGTGCACACATGGTCAGTTTTGGTCAACGCGGTCAAATAATTGTGTTGTACAAGTCAGCATGAGGTTTCAAAACGTAACAAATTTTTTTTCTGCATCAATATTTTGAATAAAAGGAGGACATGCTGGCACCCTAAATTTATGCGAGTAAAAAAACTTGTAGTCCTGTGTTAAAATGATGCTTTCCTCTAAAATACGTCCTTTCATAGATATACATATAAATAAAGTGCAAATATGGTTGAATTTGATAGGTATTGGATTATATATTCAGTGCCCGTTATCATTGTAACCAAGATCGTTTTTTAATTTATAGATTGGCAGATCACAGATAAATGTGTGTTTCAAGCAACGTTTTATGCGAACTTTATTTTCAAATATTTGTATTAAATCCTGTTTATATAACGGAAGTATTAGTTTTACTCTATTGTCGATGTTTACACTACGAAACAAAGATATTAAAAAATATTTTTAAAAAATCGATGTAGAGCGGTCCTGGTTACAAGTTAACTTAGTGTTGAGCAGACCAGTCAAAAGTTAACTTGGGAACAGGTCTGGTTTCGATAGGATTTGTCAAAGCAAAAGTTAACTTTTTGGCAGGACTCACTGGTCTCGAAGTAAACTTATGTTAACTTTATGGCAGGACTGGTTTCGAAGTTAACTTATGTTAACTTTACGGCAGGACTGGTTCGAAGTTAACTTATATCTATAGCGGAACTGTTTCGAAGTTAACTTTTTGGCAGACATAAAAACAGTCCTAGGACCAAGTCCGCTTTTCAAGTTAACTAAATTTTGGTCCTAGGACTGGTCAAAGCAGTCCTAAATTTGGTCACAGGTTAACTTTGACCAGTCCAAATGACTGGTCATCAGGTTAACTTGCTGTACATGTTAGGACTGCACTCATCTGTATATAGTTTGCTCATCACAGCTGCCTACTTTGACATATTATTTTTATATATATATGTCTTTTGGAAAATGTTGTGTGTGCTGTTTTTAGACCCTTCTACAATGTTCCTTAAAAATGTTATAGTTTATGGGGTATCATAAGTTATCAGTAGCTCACAGATTCACTTGTTTGTTTCTGATTATTTTATATTTTTTGTTGGGGGAGGGAGCTGCCATGCTATTTTGAGTAGTGCTCTCAGCACTTCTAGTTAAGCATAAATTAGCAACATCAGTATCATGAGTTCATTTAATTTGCATTATAAACAAACTTGTGTGGCAAAAGTAATTTCTTTATTTAAAAAAAAAATATGATTCATTATCATGATCATACACAAATACATGTTACATGTACATGTATACACAGGTCCATACTAATTTTGACATATAGCTCTGTAACGATTTCAGTACTTATACATCTTTGGATTTTAATTGTTTGTCTTTGAGTGTTCCTGATGAAGTTAAATCCAGAAAAGCACACTTTGGACGTATGAAATTATTAAACATGTTGTTATCAATTTTTCAAAAGTATGTTATATTACAATCTTTTTTTAGGTGGCCTGAGAATTACAAGACTGAAGTTATAGTATGGATCAAGCTTTGATGAAATATAAAGTAATGGTTTGAATTTGGGATCTTTATTATAGACAGGTAAATTGTTTATACTGCAATTTTCTAACTATTGTACAATGAGACAACTCTCCTCAAGAGTCTTAAGTGAAACAGAAATTAATTAAAGAACCTTAGTGAGCATGCTCACATACCCCACGTCCCCACATTGTCATTGGAGAAATTAAATAAGTATAAGAAAAAAAAATTGTATAAGAAAAAATATTGAATAATAATTTCCTGTCAATATTAATAGTATGTCCTTATTATCTACAAAATTACATGAAATTCTGTTGTGTGTTTTCAGAGGAGTTGAGATGACAAACTGTTGCAGAAGTACATTGAAGCAAATAAGTTCAAAGGGGCATAACTCCTAGAAAAAAATTGAACCGTAATTTCCTGTTGATATGCACATCTACATAGTATGATCTTATTATCTACAAAGTTTCATGAAATTCTGTTGTGTGGTTTGAGAGGAGTTGCGATGACAAACTGTTGCAGTAATACATTAAAGTAAATAAGTTCAAAGGGGCGTAACTCCTAGAAAAAAAATTGAATCGCAATTTCCCGTCGATATGCACAACTACATAGTATGTCCTTATTATCTGAAAAGGTTTCGTGAAATTCTGTTGTGTGGTTTGAGAGGAGTTGTGATGACAAACTGTTGCAGTAATACATTAAAGTAAATAAGTTCAAAGGGGCGTAACTCCTAGAAAAAAAATTAAATCGCAATTTCCCGTCGATATGCACAACTACATGTACATAGTATGTCCTTATTATCTTAAAAGGTTTCGTGAAATTCTGTTGTGTGGTTTGAGAGGAGTTGCGATGACAAACTGTTGCAGTAGTTCATTAAAGTAAATAAGTTCAAAGGGGCGTAACTCCCAGAAAAAAAATTGAATTGCAATTTCCCATCCATATGCACAACTACATAGTATGTCCTTATTATCTGAAAAGGTTTCGTGAAATTCTGTTGTGTGGTTTGAGAGAAGTTGCGATGACAAACTGTTGCAGTAGTACATTAAAGTAAATAAGTTCAAAGGGGCGTAACTCCTAGAAAAAAAATTGAATCGCAATTTCCCGTCGATATGCACAACTACATAGTATGTCCTTATTATCTGAAAAGGTTTCGTGAAATTCTGTTGTGTGGTTTGAGAGGAGTTGCGATGACAAGAAACAGGACTGACGGACTGGCGGACGGACTGACGGGCGGACGGACGGACTGACGGACGGACGGGTCAAAAACATTATACCCTCAGCAACTTCGTTGCGTGGGGTATAAAAACTATAGGTCACCATCTAAGTATAATGGCCTTCAACAATGAGAAAACACATTAAAGGCCCCAAATCATAAATGTTTGTAAACATGTTTAGGGAGAAAACTAATGGCCTAATTTATGTGGGGATAATGAATGAACAAACAAACAAACAGCAACAAACAACAAATGCTTAATTACAGACACATACATATATATACAGAATGCGGTGGGGTTTAAGTTGATTGTTTAACCTTTAAATACATGTATGTTAGCAAGCCAGGCTTTTCTTCTAGTTTTTTATAATACATGTACATGTATGTGCAAATAAATTTTTCCTACATCGTGAAAAGATAGTATGATGTAAATTTAGAACTTTATACATGTTATATGCATATGGCAATGTTTAAATTAAAAGGCAACTTTGAATACAAAATGTATCTCATTTTTATAAGAACTGACATTCTGAAATCTATACATGTATCACATGTATCACACATAAGTAACTGTACAAGTATGTAGATATTTTCTGAAATAGCAATTATTAATATCACAATTTTCCATTCTTCATGAATTGCAATAATTAATGTACCCAATAAAATGATCATGATAATTTCTTAATTAAAAATGAACTTTCTGTACCAGCAATAATATTTTTTTACACAGACATGACAGATACACCTAAAATGATATACTGAACTTGCTAGCTCAAATTTCTTGTGATCATATTGATATTGAAGTATTCCTGTCATTGTTCACATTTGGAAAAAGGAGATATAAAACAATGAAGTTAAACATTATACATAAATTTAAATATTATTTATTACATAGTGTGCCTTTTTAAAATGCATGTGGAAAATTTATTTTTTGTTCAAATGTTGAATGAAGTCATTAATACTACAGGTAGAAAGGATGGGAATTATTTTGTTATTATGTTTGAACTAACTTTTAATTACTTTTTTTCATTTTGAAAATTTCAGTTGATATACATGTATACATTGTACATGTATTATGTTTGGATTTTTGTTATTTCAGGGATGAAGACCTTAGACCTGCAGTCAGACACCACTAAAAATTTGCTTATAACTAATTATGGCCATTACCATGATTATGGAAGATTTGATTATAATTTGTTCAGAAAGCTACCAAATATGTCTGTGAAAAATAGAAAAAAAGACAGCAATTCTACATAATGTACCATTCTAAGCAGAAGCATTGACTGTTTCAAGACCAAATGAATTGGAATTTAGTGTTTTGATGCTGAAAAAACGAGGAGTATAAATTGGACAATTTAACTTCCTTTTCATCATTATTGAAGTTGATGTTTTTACCTCAGTTAAAATGATATCCAAATATACATAATGGCAGTTAAGAGATTTGAGAATTTTCTTAGAATAGGAGCTTCAAAAAGGATTTCAGTTCATTAATTGTATTTCATGGATTTAAACAATGTGATTTGTTGTCTCTTTCGTGAAATCTTTTTAAAAAATCTGCAATATATCTAACCAAGATGAGCGAGAGATCTACAACTAGACATGCCATTCAGTTGAATTGTAAACATGGTAAAGAGGAATTTTGAAATATTCATTTATAAGACTTATATGAGTGTTTTGTTATTTTTATGGCGATTACAGGCGATTCAATATAAATATTAATCATACCAGTAAACTTACAGATATGAACATGTACAAGAGATATGTACATGCACAATGTATGCATGCAATTCACTGATGCACCACTTATGGAGTTACATGTACATTTTTTTTGTACATGTAATAATAAAAGTAAGAATATGACATAGGATTGTCAACAGGGTTTCCAATTTTTCGGCATTTGCGAAAGAATTTGGCGAAAGAAATATATATAACGATTTATTTTCCTCCATCTTGTTTATTTACTTTTTTCGAGTTTCTCGGACTTTACCCGATCGGACAATACTCGGAATTCACCTTGGCCTCATTAAGATTTGGACAGAAAATCAATAATCAGCTGATTGCATTTTATAGCTATCGACAACAAAGGACTAGTTAATGAAGGTGTTGATTGAATTGTTTGAAAAAATGATATGGTTAAATGGTTTCCGCTAAATGTCGCATAGTTTTTTACAGAATTTATTTACCACTTTGCGACGCACGTGTTTGAAGCAAATTGTTGACGTCTCCTCTCCTTTTAAAGATAGTTTAGATAAGAAAGCTGTTGTTGTGACGAAAAATGTTCGAAAGCAAGAAAAATCTCCGATTTAAAACTTTAATTATCCTTTGACTTTAATATAGGTAATTGATTAGAGATACTACTTTAAAGTCTTTTGAGTGACACACGTGTTTCAAGCAAAGTTTTACGTCTCAACTTTTTCATTTACGATGGTCAAGAAAAGAAAACTGTCGTTATGAAGAAATATATCCAAAAGATTGGGAACAACCCCTAGAATGAGAGTAACCCTTCAATGTTATGACAACACATGAAATGAGGGATCAATTTCATGTGATAAAAGCTTTTGTTTTGTTGTAAAAAACACTTCTTAGTACAAAAGGGCACATCAGTATTTTTCTTTTAAAGAAACTTTCCCTACGAACTATACTGGTATTATATGATAAAACATGTCCATTAATTTTGTTATATTCCAGGACTTATATCTTCTTTATTATTAAAATTTTTAGTGGCCCCCTCATTTAGAAAAGTTGTTTAAAATACAATGAATATTTTCCCCTTTTAAGTTAAAAAAATTTCTGTTTTAAAGTAAATATTTAGTGTTTATTCATTATAAAATGTAGACTTTAAAATAAGTTTGAGAGAATAATCATAGTTACAATGAGGCAAAATCATCTTATTTAAGGGAGGGGGGGGGGGGGGTGTAGAAAAAAGGTAAATTTTAAACGAAAAATATATTTATGTTACTTGGCGAAAAAAATAATAAAGTGGCGAAAAATATATTGTTTTGGCGAAAGAGGTGGCGAAAAAAATAATGGACCCAGGGGAAACCCTGATTGCCAATGAAACAACTCTCCCTCAGGGAACAAATAGTCATATACATGTACATTAATGTATTGGCCCCCAGAGAACAAGAAAATCATATTTTGTCATGATTTATATTTCAATATCATTTCATGACACACAAACTTAAGGTTTACAAAAGGTTCAAAAGCATAATAAAGTGTTTTAATTGCAGTTGTTGGTCATATTGATGTTGGCCTTCAATACTGAGCAAGACCTCTGTACAAGACTACAAGTGTAACAGCCACACAATGTTTGAACCAAAACAAATGGTATTTTTCTTTGTTTGCATTTATATCATGATGCTATAATTTTGTACATCTATACATTTACATACATCATATTCATGTGTATCTAACTTTTCTACAGGTATACTTGGAAATGGGAATTATATTATATTTGTCATGTCCCCTTTATTATGATACATTCATCTAATTACCACATTACAATGTATGCATTATAACATGTATCATGATTCCTTCATTTGATTACCACATTACAGTGTATACATGTATGGCAATGAGACCGCATTCCCAACACACAGACAGAAATTACTTTCTTCTTATTTTAAATTTAAATGTATCATATTTATGTACAGCTAGAATTTGATACAAAAATAAGATGATGTGGTATAATTGCCAATGAAGTTTTGATTAACAATTAAGTTGTGTTACTTTTGTGATTTGGTCAGGTAAAGATTTACCCATGACTTTTGGTAGGCAGTAGTTTTATAAGTGTTTACATGTATATATACATGTATCATTTTTACTTTCCTACTGACTTTTTTGTCCTGTCCCCTATATCACGATTCATTCATCTGAAACTTTTTGATTGTGTATATGTAAAAATTGTTATTAAGCATGTTGGTTATTAATGTATTTTTATATACATTGTATACTGGTACATAGAATTTCTTTTATTCTGACAGAAAAGAAATACCATTTCAGTTGGCTCCAATCTCCGCAATGAAAACATGATTGATCATGTTGATTGTGCTGAATATCACATAAGCACTTGCAGCTATTTCTTGGCTGTCCATTTGTATTAGTGGCCACTTTGTACAGTACGCAGGATTTTAATACAAAATGAGCGACATAAAAAAACAGACACTATTTCCAACATAATGGTAAAATTGTATACTTAAATTTTAAGGTTGAGAAATTAAGATGCACATGACATTAGGCTGCAGATTGAATCATAGGTACATGTACATGTAATTTGTTTAACTGGTTCAATGTGGTTATCGCTTAATAATATATACATGTAGTATAAGCATAAATTATAGAGCTCAATGGACTTTTTTAAAGTTCACGGTTTGGAGTACTCGATGCCACAGCTTCTTATCCTTACTCTAAAAAGGTTGTTTGTGCAAATATTACAACTGAATGAGAACAGAATCATATCCCCCATGTTAATGCTGGTGTATGCCTTTGAATATTCCAAACAAAATTATTTAAATAAAAGGAGGGCAGAATAATTTTACCAAGTAACTGTAAGAATGTTAGAAATTAAAATATTGCCCTAAATGACAATGAATGGGTTGAAAAGAAATATTCTGTCCAATAAAATACAGGAAATAACAAGGGACATAACAAAAACAAACAAGCCTGACAATTGTTGAAAAATCATAAACATTTAAAGGCAAAAAAAAAATCACTGTGCATGCCACCATGAGAACAAATTCAAAAAGACCTCCCGTCACACTTGATTAACAGCAGATATTTAACGAGTAAAATTTGATTTGAATATTATTATGCAGGTAGGTTATTTTAGTTGAATTTAAAAATAACCAATGACACCGATCAAACAAAAAAATCATGAATTTCTGAATTCTTTATGAAAATGCAACTTTTTTCAGTAAAATTTTAATGGTTTACAATACACAAACACTAGAAGAGGTATATTAGGCTAATCTATTAATTTATATATAATGAACTCGCACTAGTGAAGTTAGAGCTATACAAGCACCCCAGATGCAGATTCCGAATTTGAACCAAACAAGGGGGAGGGGTGCGTGCCCACACACTAATCGACGTTTGGAGGGCTACACATAAACATATAATAATGACCTGAATAATTCTGAATTGTTTCCCTTCAAATGATAAAGCTAGCAATAAGAGCAAATTTGTTTATTCGCTCAATCATATTATTACATAAAACGCCGGTGAAAACAAATTATACACATAGTTTTCCCGTCAGCCGATCCGACTATTATAGGGTCTTTCAAACGCTTTTTTCTTGCAATTCATGACGATTATGTTACTTCACGTTAAATAAATTGAAAAGTGCAGGTACAAGAGCTAAACCAATCCACTAAATTCTGGTATTGGTAGAAAGGTCACATTCCATATTTTTCAAAAAGTGCTGCTACTAGTTATAAAGCGTTCGTGTAATAGAAATTTCACAACCCGAAGTGCCAAAAAGTCAATAAATCGATAAAATTCTCCATGTTTTATTGTTTTTTATTTACAAAACATCTAATAAAAAATTAGTAGCAGCACTTTTCAAGTAAAACAAGTTATGCCGATTACAGGGAGCCCAAAATCAGGGCGATCCGATTTCATCTTCAACCTGCACTTTTGACTTTTTTGGAAAATGTCGTTACTTTCAGTTTGAAGTCACGTGACACTAGTGTATTTATATTTTTCTAAAAATAAAAGTTTGGAATGTAAATCAGAATAGACCCTTTTCCCTCCGTTTACTCCTTTGGCGTGTATTTTGGCTTTTAGACACTGAACAATAGCTCTGAGTTCAATATGATGTTTCTTGTGTATAAAAATGGGAAATTTCTTGAAAAGCCCTTAACATCGCTGCGTTGATATACAGTCGTTTCTTAATTATATTTCTAATATTATCTGTATAAATATACATTCATTTGACAGATCTTCAAAAGTAAGTTTAATTAGTAATTTTAACAGTTGAAAAACAGAATTAACTCATACTTTTTTCATGTTTTTGTGGTATTACAAAATATCAAAAAAATTTAAAATTAAAAAGAGAGATTGTATCCAATTAAAAAAGGGGGCGATTCTATAGAATAATTATAATTATTCATTTGTAACTTTGTACACTTCATTAGTCGAGCTGGTTTGAACTGTTCAAAAATAGACAACATTAAGATATGATTTTTTTGCTCCCACCATTTTCCATTCTTTTTTATTTGATAAGTAAATACCTTTGCTAACAGTTCCACAACTTGTGATAACAAAATAATTTTAACACAAATTTCTATCAAGTTTTCATTTTTTTTAAATTATTATTTGATGCGTTTTGATATAAATAACATATTTTATTAGTGATTCTATTTCTGGTCTCTTGTGGACCATTGTCTCATTGGCAATCATATCACATCTTCTTTTTTTTATATTTAGGATGAAACTGGGCCCTGTAGTTTTTTTTTTTTCTTTTACAGTAATAAAATAGAATATTTGAAGCACTCAGTATTTCTATGAAAGATGTACGATTATATATTTAATTTTAACTATTTTCAATTTAATTAAATATATTAAAACATATTTATATATTTTTACTTATTTTTTTATTTCAAAGAGTTTAAAAGTATAATTATAGTATTAAAATTATTTATTACTATTAAATTTAAAATCAACAAGTATTTTCTAATAATTAATCGTTTTTTAAATTAATGCCTAGTCGTTAGCTTATTGCCTAGGATTTAAGCTTAATGCCTAATTTCACTTATTGCCGCTAACATATATATATGCTATGTTAAAAGCCGTCATCAATCTCGAAAATAACAGAATATAAAACGAAACAGAAAAGTGCGCAGAGAGCTGAATTTAATGGACGTTTATAATAATAAAGACAACGCGTATTTATCATGGATTTGCTTTCTTGTTTTGTGGAAAAAGTATGGGATAAATTTCCCTAAATTTATTTTGCACTTTTTCCAGTTTAAATGAAAACTTATTTACTGAAATCATAGTATCGAAGATGTGTATATTTCTTTGGTCGGGTTGTTGTCTCTTTGACACATTCTCCATTGCTATTCCTTTATTTTTTTATTTTTATTTTGAAGTAGTATAGCTTACCTTCCTTATTCAGACGCATAACTATGGTTCAAACCGCAATATGACAGACTTATAGTGAACCATGAACAATAGGTTTAAACAAATAAAGTAGAAAGAAGTTGATCTTTATATATCGGCTTACCGATACGTGTTATTTCATTGTGACTGCTCTTTGAAATGTTCACACCTTTGATAATTCAGTTGTTGTCATTTGAAAAGTTCTGTTATTATTGTTGTTTGTAAATTGCTCTGATATAAACTAAGGTATTAGTTTCCTCGATAAAATTGTTTCATATTTTTGGTGTCAGTTTGTTATAAAACCTGTTATCCCATTATTCTTAAACTCGTCTCTTCAATCACGGATATATTACAATCGCAACATTGTAAATGCATTTTAAAAGCACATGTTTACATGTCAGATTGATAAAAATAAATATTTACTTAATATTTACCTGAATAGCAAGTTGTTATTATAACAAAATGGACGTTATTAGTTCAGATATTGTAACCAGGAAGGAAAAATGTGTAACTAATAAACAAGTCACGGTTACCTGTATGACAGTTGAACGAATATTTTAAATAGATAAAGCATTACTAGTGTATTATTTTTGCTCATTTTGACATTTTGGAGATTTTTACAGCTTGCAATACGCAGATATTTTTGTTCATTTTGAGGGCATAATCTGTCCATTTCAATTTTTCGTAAATATGTAATTACACAATATAAACTTTTTTACTGCTACATGTATGTTTAGCTAGCATACACAATTTTATCAATCATAGTCATGCTTGGTATCAATCTATCGTTGTATATAATTCAGTAAAGGAGTGATTAGCGCTGATAAATGTATTTAGTAATACGCTATATATGTTTGTGCACAGCTGGACAAATATCAAACACTGTTATAAACTAACATTGACCAGACATTAACATTTTAAAACGTTACACAAACATATACATTGAACATTTTAATTCGCGCTAGATAACATATCATTAAAAGAATGTTTCGTGCACTTTTTTTTCTTTTTTCATCTATGTATAACATTAAAAACTTAAAATGCAGTTACCAAGTCCATTTAAATTTACAGTACGCCGGCAAAGTCTTCAATTAGATGTGTTGTGTTTTTTCTTGTATTCAAGCTTCATTTACATATATATACAAATAGTCGAAGCAAAGGTTGTTGAAAGTGGCGTAAAACACAAACATGCGAATAATGTATTTCAAATGTGTACAAGTACAAAAAAGAATGTATAGATAAACCGACGGTGTAAAGTTTCTCAAACTATCTAGCAATTAGCTACCTTAAAAGTGCACATCATATGTTTACTATCTACTCTGCGTAAACTGTTCTTATTTTGACAGGTGCGTTCTTATTGAACCGTGATATTGTAAACAACGATAACATTTACACAAAAATAAGGCCGTGTTTACATCAAACGCCATGTACAGTAAACTTGTTTACAATTAGTTCAATATACTGGACATTGGTTTCACATTAAATTTGTTCACATCTATACACCTTGTTTAATTACCTGTACATAAGATTTGTTCACACTTGTAAACTCTATGTCATTTAAATGTTCTTTACGTAGAACCGAATGCACAGTTTTCGGACAACTTTTCTAGCAGTAAGGGAACGACCATTTGACTTCAAATCGGCGGGGGGAGGGGGGGATCGATGGAAATATTCCGAACCCCAATAGGATACAAAAACGGTCCCACAGATGATACAAAAATATTCTAAATGAAGAGTTTCCACACACATTATAGTGTTAAATATAGAAAAAAAAATTTATTGCCAGCATCGAAAAAGAAAAAACGGAATAAAACGTTTGCGCGGAAAAATGTCTGGCTCAGATAAATTAACAAAATATCCCCCTTTTTTAAGTTAAGTGGTTGCTTCTTTATGAAAGCCATTTTGATGATTTGCAGTAGTTTAAAAATAATAAAGATGCCTTGATTAAGCATTATAAAACGTAGGCTGCAGCAGCGTGCTTACAGGCGAAGCATATATATTTTTATTCTCATAAAGCCAATGCATTACATCGGTACAGAGATTAAAGGAGAAGAAGGAATGATATATTAGGGATCACGATATTCCTATCATTTCTGTTTGTTTCAAATGGTATTTCTTCTCCACGGAGTATTTGGCAAAGGGAGGGGGTAATGGTTTTTTTTTTTTAGTTTTAAGGGTAATTTAACGGATCCGAGATACATGTACTAAACAACACAATACATTTACCCCACACTTTTTAAGTAATGCATTTATGAGTGAATCTTTGTTTGAGTAAAGACCAGTGGCAAACATTTCTGTGCAAGTCAAGTCGATTCTGAAAGACCTTAATTTTCAAATGAATTATGTGTTCGGCAATGTTTAAAAAAAACAAATAAATATATCAAGTTTAGACAAATATTTCTGTAAAGAACTTTTTTAATAATTGTTATAAATATCAATTTTATTGTTTTTTCCTTAAATATACACGGTGAAACTAATGTTTTAAATGCATAGTTTTGTGTACACTTAATCTACACAAGGCCTACATCGAGTATCGACTGCATGTAGACAAAACATGTTTTACACTACATGTAAACATTGAGTTTTATCAATGGGAACATAATTTTGTTTAGTTTACGTGTGAGTTGCACTTAAACAATACCGAGTTTAGGTCAATGTGAACACGACCTAAGTATCCAACCATGTGTTTATCGATATCTATATATAGTTAATTTTAAAGGTGTAACATGTTGGTGTCTTTTTCGTGTTATTTCTAAAATATGTTTCAAGAGTTATTTTATCAGAGAAGAGCGAAATGACTGGTTATAAGAGTTTTAACTTAACAGCTTCTATTAAACATATTAATATTCTTCTACAAAAGCTAAATGGCACATTGAATGATATTTCAAAAGAAAAAAGAAAAAAAAAGGCAAAGGCGAAAAACAATCGGAAGTCTCATATATGTGTTTGCTTTTGTATTTTATGTACACCTATTAAATTATTATCAAATGCTTTGATCAGACATGTACAGAAGATACAGTTATGAGACATACCTACGCTGATTTTGTAACAATACTTTACGTTTTAATTGAAATGTATATGTATTGTGTCATGTGCATATTATGACATTAGAACAAATCGCCTGGGTGTATTATTGTGTTTTATTCAATTGTTGACGATATTTATATTATCTCTATTACTCCAAGCTTTGTTAAAAGTTGTTTTAATTAGCATTATATTAATTTGCAAACTAATAGAAGTAATTTACAGAAAGTGGTATAATACAAATAAATACAATACTTCTTTAAGTCAGATACATGCATTTTAAGGTAGCACATTACAAAGATTGTATACCTCGAATTCCACAATTTAAAAATGCTGTAATTTTCTTTATAACGCTTGAAAATTAATAAAAGTGGTATTTACGGATAGCTAAAAGATTACTTTTTCAAATTAATGCAATGTTAGTATTATACAACAAGTATGTAATCAATTATAATGTTAACTGTGTCTACAACATTTTCTTTCAATTGAAATTAGCTTCTTCGTGGATACCCTGAGAGGGTTGATGTTATTATTTGTTGTACCTAGAGCCATTTTGTACAACAGATTGTCTCAGATAGAACGTACAGATCAAATTTAACACCTAATCAAACATTATCTACTTTTATGTTGTAAAGGTGTTTACAATAATTACGGTTTATGAGAGAATGGAATACGATAGTCATTATTTGAGATACTCTTTTGTAGCTCCTGCTGTTTTGCTTAATATTTTGTTAAAATTTCCTGCGTAGTTATAGAAATGAAAGAGTTTAATTCATTCAATTGAACTAACCAAGATTTTGCTATTAATTGCAAAACATCTTTTTTTTTTTTTTTTTTTTTACCATAGCAAATATTTGTATTCGATTATTTCCTGATATATGTATACCTAAGTAGCCCAGGTCGCATACTTAGGGACCCCTGTATTCAAATAGCCTCACATGACCAGGGAAAATATCAAACGAAATAAAACTTCCCATAGTTTTACATAACTATATTTCTAAAAATAACCAATACAATTGATTTTACCTGATACGCATCACTTACACTGTAATACTTGCCAATAATCTTATACCCGGTTCACTGACTTACATTATACATGTGTTGATTAAAAACGTGAAAACTATATATTTGATTAAAAAAAAATAGCTATTATAATATTACATATGGTGTAGCATTTTAATTAGAATTGGGAACTATTCACTATATGTGAATGAACAAAAATTGAAAAGTATAAAGCACATGTGGTGAGTACTAATGTATTAAGAAATGTGATATGTGTAATGTACTAATTAATATAAATATTAATTTGCACAGACATGGATTCAAATATCTATTGCAGTACAAACCTTTCTTTCTGTACAAAAAAATCGAACATATTAGTCCCTTCGTAATAATTCGCCGATAGCCCAGCAAGCATAGTGGACAACGGAATTTATTAATTTATTTACATACATGTATCTTAATATATATATATAATCCACAATTACTCCTAATAACAAAACCTTGAAATCTTCTATAGGTACAACTTAGCTAGAAAACGTAAACTTCGTACGAACGAGAGCTTTAATAAAGCTGACATGAATGTAAACATGTAACTAAATACATAAATAAGTATATTATCAACGACCTCGCCAGCCATGAACAACGCAACAAAACCCATTAATGGGATAACTGGAAACCTGGGTCCGACCCAATGCGACAAGTCATCTCACGAGACATACTCGGACGTATATATTGTTTTGAAATATATATGTAAATGAATGTATCAAAATATATTCATAATATTAATGGAACTTGAATGTTGCCCTGTCTGCGGCGGGCTAGAAAGGGATAATATCAGGGATAAAAATTCCCGCTATCAAATCAGTCACGTGTCTTAAACCTAGTGACGTAAACTTATAAAACTGATACGCTAGTACCGTATATACAATAATGTCTCCCTATACTACGAAACGTGAGAAATTATACGTATACCCTAGACGCTCATATATATTATAAGGCATGAATGAATACAATATATACAGTGTTGCTGATAGCCCAGCAAGCATAGAATTACCAAAGAAAGGGTTTGAAGTGTAGTAAAAATATATCAAAGACCCAATTTTCGTGAAACTGAAACTCTCTTTTCTAAAGTATCTTCAATATCACCATCTTTGACAAAATGTATTTCCCCTCCCATGGTGCTTTATTCATCTTTCATTTACATTTGACTTAGCAGCTGCAGGAATGAAGACCAAGATTTAAACTTGGAGCTACCAGCTTAAGTATCTCTACAATGTTTTCTTTAGCTGCAGTGTATCTAATATGTTTATTGTGATATATAAGTCTGGCTACGCCTTTGGATCTAAAAATAGGTTTAAATATGAATTGTTCAGATTGTGCGTCTAAACCAGCTGACAACACATATCGTGTATAAATGTTAACTGGACATAGTAGGGTGAACAGTATCGAAAAAGACGTCTAGTTAACGAGTTTAAGTTAACGGATAACACACGGCTATATTTATATGCAAACTATTGGAAAATCATTATATTTTCGAATCAGGAATGTCGTCGTAAGCACCCTTGGTCATGTTTTTAAAATTTTCTGTTTTTTTTTTTTGGTACCCAAAGGTACCTCATCATACAGGTCATCTTCAACACGAAAAATGAAACAATTGCTTTCTGTGCTATTTGTTCAAATGATACGTATCATTAGCTTAACATTTAAATTTATCATATAACGAAAGCTGAAAAGATGTATATAATTTAAGTATAAGTATTTCATGATTTTAGTAAGACTATTTTTTTAGCTGAAATTCACTACATTTTGAACGAAAGAAAATTTATTGCGTGCAACTTTCACGGGATTTTTACTCTGATTACACCAATAAGATATGGTTCATATGTGTGCCAAACATCTTTCGTGTAATATTAATCGGTGAGAAGAAAATAGCAATTTAAAACACACATTTAGTAATAATTCTGCCTTGATTCAAACACGCCTTTTATCGTGCCGTTAATCGTTTTGTAGCTTACACTATCATTAACTAAGACAATTGTCACTAACTTCATTTCTCTTTTTTGGTTGTTGTATGGTCGATTTGTATGTTTTGATTAGTCTAGTTAGTTTGAAGATCGTTGCTTTGTTTTAGGAATTTTTTTTTGTAGTTTTGTAGAACTTTAATTGTTTTTTTTTTTTTTTCACTTGATAGTTTTGATATAATTGTAATATACAGATCAAATCCTTCGGTCACGTTTCAGACCCGGAATATGGCACACATTCACAGTCCTGTTATTAAATTATGCTCATCAATCCCTAAACGAAGTAGGAATGATATAAAATGGGCTAAGTGTGTTATATGTCTGGGTTCTTCTACTGAATTGCTTATTTATATGCGAAGAATTGGCACAAACAAAAGATTTATCAAGGCTATGGGAGTATAGAAAGATCATGTATACTTTAGTATGTTGCATGATGCTTCAGACCTAGACCATCTTTGTACTGATGATTACAAAATATTGTACCACAATTCGTGCTATAAATCTAACACTAGCAGACACAACTGCCATTATTTTAAAGCTGAAAAAAAAAATTCTTGTTCGTCTGTAAAAGTGTTTCAGGTCATATATAGAAGGTCGTCAAATTCCTGACTGGAAAAAGTCTCTTTGAGTAAGTGAGAACCAGCGGGCCTGAATCAGATTTCTTGGCGAATCGATTGTTTAGCATCATGGTAGGTCAACAGTTACTATGATATATGAGGAAGACATTTATCTAGCTAGTACTTTCAAGGAACCTAAATTTTCTCAGAAGGAGTACTCAGGTTTTAAGAATTATATTGTACGCCCGATGAAGTAGATACTTGCATGAATTTATATACAATTCATGTAGACAAATAGTTTGGTGTGAAAGGAATCAAGGGAAGGATAATGATAAAGGCACAAGATACCGATGTTCTGATCTTATGCTTTCTTTACTTCCCCTCCATGCAGCATACGCATGAGCTATGGTTTCAAACAGGCACCATTACTTGCACACAAGATTTGCGCCACTATATACCTGTCCACGAAATATGTAAAGTCTCGGGTTTGCCATCTGTAACATTCTACCAGCCGCACATGCTGTAACATGATACAACGTCATCCCTGTTTAGGAACAATAAGCGCACTGGTTTTTTTTAGTCTTGAAGGACAACCCAGATGATTTCGCCGATTTTTCAAACCTTTCTAATTGTGACATCGATGAATCTATATAGATGCAGCCCGAGATCTAGTTGTTAGGTTGAATTATCTCAAGTCAAAACTCAAAATGGATCATTGTGACCTAAAGAAATTGAACGTAAACTTGGCTACAATTTAAAATTTATCCATTGTCAAACGTCCTCCTTTTGAATCTTTTGTTAAACAATATGCAATAAGAGCTTCACTCAAAACATAAATTTGATGTATTTCCAAATAGCAAAACTACCCTCACATTCTCCTCTTCAGGATGGGAAAAGAAGAATGACTTGTTCCTGTATATGTCAAAGGTCAGATGTAAATAAATTTCTGCAAGATTTAGTTTGTACTTGTGAGAGGAAATCTGCGTTTTCAAAGGGTTGCATTTACTTCGAACACAATCTATCATGTACAGATTTATGCCCATGTCAGGCAAATGACATACGTCAAAATGTAAATACTCGTCTGGTTGCAGTTAGAAACATTGATGACGACGAAGATGACGATGAATACATCTTTAATTTTTCTGTTTGTACCTTATGAATCATTGTTAGCTATCGAATGCACATATTTTCTAAACAATTATAGATAAACATCTACCCGATTTTGAAATCGTGGGAAATATAGTAATAATCTATCTAAAGGGATAAGATATGTTAAAAAATACAAAGAAAACCCCTTCCATATGGTCTCTGACCTTGACGTTGAAAAGTTGGTCGGCTTAAACTACAGGAGACCATAGAAAATACATCGGTGCTGTACATAACCCTCTCCTTTATTATTTTTTTTGGAATACTTGTAAACATTATAGCTACTTGTTGCTTATTTAGTCATCTGTATATGTCGGATGGGGTGTTTTACCTGTTTCTAATAGATGTTTTGTTTTCATAACTTTAACACCCCTTTTGCTCCGTTTGCAGTATTTTTTACTTCTGTAAAGCGCAGCTATACACAGAGCTTTATATTTGAACCAATTTCACCGTAAATATTACACGAATTTCAAAACAAATCATTTATATATACTCTTGCACGCCCAATAATAGAATTTTCATATTTACCTAGAAAGTGACGAACACCTAACTATCAAAAGACGTGAAAAACACATTTTATGCTCGACAAATAATTAAAGTTTAGATAAAAAAAAAAAAAAACAATCTTAAGACTTGGCAACTGTATGAACTTTCTGTATCTTTTGTTTGATGTTGTTCAATTTACAAAACAGCCTATATGAAAGAAAAAAAAGTATACCAATTCAAAATTAATAGTAAACAATAAAAGAAAAAGTTATTACGAATCTAACAATACATACAAATATGCAATATTTGTCTTTGAATATTTTGGATTAATAAAATTTTCTTGGTTAAACGTATATAGATATAGGAAGATGTGGCATGAGTGCCATCGGGAAAACTCTGCAACCAAGTTACAGTTTGTAAAAGCAAACCATGATATGTCCATTAACAGTAATAGAAATTAAAAATAGAAAAGTAATTATAAAACATTTGTAATTGTTTGACTACAACATATGTGTTTTGTATTATGTGCATTTTGTTTTTTATTGCGTATAACACATTAAAATAACAAACATAATAGAAAAAAGCATAATGAATAGTTTAATAGAAATAAAGCTGTTAATGTCTTTTTTTAAATGGATTTATTGATATATAAATCACGTTGAAATTTATCATCTAAAATGTATTTATTTCCTTCAAAATTAAATGTTATTCTCTCTCAACATTATACATATCAAAAGTGCTTCCACATTCATGATATTGTACCTGTGTAGAAAAAAAGAAAATAAGACTGAACATATTTAACATTAAAAAAAACAATAGACAAAGACACATTTTCAATATTTCCTTATATAACGTATATATACATATATATATAAGACGCCCGACAAGCAAAAACGACCCTTATGGCAAAAATTATGAATTATCAGATTTTTTATTTATTAAACAGAAAATACTTATGCCAACTCAATGTAAAAAATTTGAAAACGATCGGTGAAAAATTAGTTGAGAAATTTCAATTTTGGTAACACAAGAAATGTGTTCTAACGTAAAATTCAACGTAATGTTGGAATCATACACTTTGACGTCGATTTAAGCTTGCAGCAATTTACTACTTTACTCTTCTCCTGGTACTTGACAAAATGTAGCCTGATATTCCTTCCTAGCATATGGACGATTTTTTTTAATAAAGATGTTCCTACCTAACACGTGCAATTCTGGCTGCAGGAATAACTACAGGACGAGCCAACTTATCGAACTATTATTAAGGACGATAAAGAGTATCTATTTCTTTTTATTTTGTTAATTTTTTTTTTGTAAAATTAATTTCTGATTTATCATGAGCAACGATGAAATAATGGTACTTTCTGATACCATAGAACAGGTTTAATCAAAACAGATAAAATTGGTTTCTAATCTCCATTTTCTAAGTAGTTTCATCGTTTTCTTGCTTACAATGTTAACCGACTTATCTTATTGATGATGATTTTTGGAAGAATTCTGCCACATGCGATACAGTATCACAGTTTGATCGTCAATCTTTTTTTTAGCTTGACAAAATCTACCAAACGTTAAGTATGACCAAAGGCTTATTTTTCTAATATCGTCCAGTTACATGTAGCACACACAAAGCAAGATAGTCAGTCATATACCGATTTTTTTCTCCTACAATAACAGAACAATAAAGACTCATATGTTGGATTTCAAATATAAAAGAATTCTTTTTATTTTGGTAGCGATTTCAGTGTTATTTTAAATGTAATAATAAAAAAAAAACACACTGAAGTGTGAACTCCTGATTCGTCCAGGGCACTATCTGTTTTTCATGGGGTTCGTGTTGCTCAATTTTTAAATTTCTGTGTTAGTTTTTGTTTCACTCGTTTGATTTTAAGACATGGTCATCTGAGTTTTCTGTTTATGATTTATGATTTCACGCGTGGTGTCTGTTTGTATTTATTTGATATTAAGATCAATTTGACTTATTTTTACTCTAATTCGATCTTTCTAAGGTTCAGATTGAATCAATCCATATTGCCAGTTAAAACAGTTTGTCCATTCAAAATCAAATTGACAATAAATGAAATATAGATTAAAGGATCTCAATGTGGGAATTTGTCGTGGAAGGTCAGTGTTTTGAACATTTAATCTAAAGGAGTGGAATATATTTTGCCAATAGGGCGTTTAATACTGGTATTAATTTACAGCCGATTCTATTGAGTGTGAAGGCAAAGGTAATATCTTTGGTTAGCTTGATTTGCGGCTAGCTTAACCGTGAAGTCATTTTTAGTTCAGGTAAACTACACTCCTTTAAAAGTAGACTCATCCGACAGATAACCAATCTGTCTGTAAGACCAAGCTACTCCGAAAGGATGGTCGTATACCTTAGCTAACCAAAGATATTACCTTTGCCTACACATTCAATGGAATCGGCTGTAATTAATTTAATTGTTTTATATTTTTCATATCGGGTTTTTTTATAGCCGACGATACGGTATGTTTTATCTCAATGTTGAAGACCTATAACTACGACCTGGGACTATTATACTAGTATAAGAGTCCCATCTACGACACACATCAGAATATATAGATGCAAATATTATGCGCGGACAGCAAGGCGACCAGACATTTGTCCATTCTGTTCAGTGGACATATCTAGTCTATAGATGCTCTGTGTTGAAGACCGTACTTTGACCTATAAGGGTTTACTTTTTTAAATTATGACATGGATGGTGAGTTGTTTCATTGGCTCTCATTCCACATCTTCTTATATCTACATCCAGTTCCATTTGTCTGAAATGCTGATACATATGTGTCAATACCTGACTGTTTTGATTCACAAGAAGATAACACAATCTGAGGTCCAGAGTCATGTCTGTTATGAGGTACTGTTTGTGGTAAACCATGCAGACTAGCATAATTTTTCAAATATTGTACCAATGAAAATGTATTTTTTGGACGTCTACTAAATTTTGATATTTTCTTGGTATATCTTTTGCTGTTGATGTGTTTAGTCAAATATTTTAAACGGGACTCTCGAATACTATAGGTAACAGAAATGTATCTCGACAAACTTACCTGTCGTCAAAAGTTTATGTAAATTTTGTTCGCTTTCGCTCTCCGTATCTAGAACGGGATTTATCTACGCCGTTTTATTTTAATTCACCCAATAAATACATATCTTTGCCTTCTTTGAATAGTTAATTTCTAGATGTATTATCTTCAATGTTATCGTGAAATGAGAACTGCAGCTGCGTGTGCAATTTCATCCGTTTCAGATATATTTCTTGCAATAAATATATACGCATGTCAATGTTTACAAAACAAACTAAAATGCACGTTAAACTAAAATTGATTTAAACGAAAAATAACATTTGAAAACTTTATTAAATAACATTAAAAATATATCTCAAGTGCGAAATTTCAATCTGTCCGTGTTCGTAATAAATATCAACTAGTTTTATGTATTACTTTAATTATAATAAGTTTCGCCTGGATATCCCTTATCACAGAAATTTGATTCGAAGTAAACTTGAAAATTTCAATATTATGCAAAAGTAAAATACATTGTTTTTTAACATCTAAAGTATGACATTTCAAGATTGAAAAACATATAAAGAACAACAAGTTTATTTGATGTGATCTAATTATATGTTTTTTTTCTGAGCTTGTACTGCCTCCATTAGTCCTTGCCTCATGTTAAGTTTACAGATCATTGTAATATATCCAGCATCATCTTTTTTGAAAATTAACGCAACATTGCAAAATTGCATTTGTTTCTGTTTCTGATTTTACATGGCGTTAAAAAATACCATTGAAAGTTTATTATCGGATTGTTAACCTTATCTATCCGTGAATTTAGAGATTTACATGACGGGTGGTACAGTCAGTGACTCCTGATCATTAAGTCAACATCATCAATTTAGAAATTGTCTTCTCGTCGTTGTATAACCTTTCGTACTAGAGTTGCATATTTATTTCAATCAAGTTTTAAGTCAAACAATTTAATTTAAGTCAAACAACTCAATTTAAGTCAAACAACTCAATTTAAGTCAAACAATATCCCGCATCTCATAATATTCACAATCAAAACGAAATTAATACAACGAAATTGAAGTGTGACCATTAAATAGTATACATATTTGTTTACTTTTAGTAAATGTAAAACAAGAATTAAGGTAAAACTTGTCCTGAATAAAATTGAGAAAGGAAATGCAGAATCTGTCAAAAAGACAACATCCTGGCCAAAGAACCGAATTTTAGGTTTATTATAGTTTTTGTGCCGTATGAGCCGAGTTAATTCCACCCCTTTCCACTTACATGACTTAGAAGATGAGTGGCCGGGATCTCTAAAGCCGACTTTGTAGGAGATTTAAGGTAAACTTCTAAAGCATTTATAAAACAAGTGAAACATTGAGTTACTGGTTACTGATGATACCCCCGTCGAAATATCTCGGTTAACAGGAAGTTGTTGAGTGATGAATCTGAAAACGCATCGCACGATATAACTGAATTATATAAACCCTGAAACCAAATTTCAGAAATCCTTGTAATGTAGTTCCTAAGAGATATGCGACGAATATATTCATGGGACGAACGGACGAACTGACGGATGGATTGACTAACGGACAAACAGAGGTTAAACAGTATACCCCCACTTTTTTAAAGTGAGTGATATAATTATGAACTGATATTTGTTTCATACTAACAGTTTTAAACGCATTGCAAATTTGTATGCCCCACCTACAAGAGTAGAGGGCATTATGTTTTCTGGTCTGTGGTTCGTTCGTTCGTCGTTCCGTTCGTTCGTCCCAGTTCAGGTTAAAGTTTTTGGTCAAGGTAGTTTTTGATGAAGTTGAAGTCCAATCAATTTGAAACTTATAGTACACATGTTCCTTAAAGCGTCGCAAAATAAAAGACGATAAATTTCAGACAGACTTTCTTCTCTTTCGTACTTAATTTCTTGTAAGCAAACTCTCTCGTGTGATTAAACATGCAAGATTTTCCGCATTTGCCATGCACAATGTTGCGCCAAATATTAAATTATTTTCTAAGGTTCTTCATACAATAACTTGCCTATTAAAAGTATAAAAGAAATCCAGCTGCGGAAAAAAAAAATATTTAAGTGTTTTGTTTTTTTTTTTACACAACATTAGTATTGTTTATATATTGTAGAAGGTTAGTACATGTATCATCACACATCGTGGTACCATGTATTAATGAGACATGGTGATGTGTGGGATTTTATTATATTGTTTATAAATCATTCCTCTCAAGACAATAAGAATATACAGCGTATGTCAAAACAAGCATTTAAAAAGTTTGAATAGAAATTTATCACAAAATTAAATTTTAAATCGTAAATACGGCATTATTTTACAGAAGTATTTATACGTAATATAAGAATATACTATTCAGTTCGCATGGATAACGCTATGTTTAGAAAAAAATATTTCAATTTCAACGTGCAATTTATCGGTTTGTTCTACGTTACATTCTAGCGTTTACTACCGATAACGAGTTCAAATGCGATAAAGGTGGTTTTTGCTTGTTGCTTGACGGGCGTCATATATATTCATAAACACTGTATCAAAATTGATTAGAACAGGAAAACTATATCTCATTACTACTATTGTCTCTATGATATGTGTGTCAAATTGTTTCAATTTATTTAAGACACCAACGTGAAGGAATAAATGTATCCAACAAGAGAACGTTGAAGTTCATTCTAAAAAGCTGTAAATACTATGTTAATATTGTTAAAAACTCTATCAATTAATTTAAAAAATAAATGTGATCCATGAGGATTTCTTTATCTTTTCTGGTATTTGCATGCCTCACGTTCCTTTGTTTTGTTTAAACCCGCATATCCAATAAATGCAGAATACATATATTTCCTTTCCAGGAACATAATATGATGTTTTCTCGTATTCTGAATGGATCTGTATATAGCATCAAGTTTAATGTTAATGTGCTACGGTAAAATGTGTGTCTTATGTCTTTTACATTATTTTTACTAAATAAATTTATTTTATCTAAATGTCTTTTTTTGGGTGCATTTGCTACACATTTCTTTGTTTTATATAACACAATGTTAACTGTTGTACACGTATTTTGTCTGTTGGTTTTGTTCGCACACCGTCTTCTATTAAATGAAACTGTGTGCGACCAACATACAAGTGAGCGGTTAAGCTTGCTCTCAACTCAGATTTAAAAGTCATACAGAAACCGGATACATATTTTCAAATTCCGACATATCTTGACCTATATATTGTTAACCTTATAAACAATTTCTGCATGATTTTTGATGTTTTGAAATGTGACACTAAGATGACTGCTAATTGAATAATAGTAATACAACCCCCCTCCCCCTCCAAAAAAAAAACAACCAACAAATTGATGCACATATTCAATATACTGAAGCAGGGTTAAAGGGTTAGTGTGTATTCATTTAATGATTGACTGATTCGGACACAAGAACTTTATTGAATCAGATAGATCTGTAACCAATTCTCATATAATTTGATTTGAAACTGGAGATGTAATGTCAGTGTGCACTTTTATATAAACTATGTTTTAAAGTTAATCCTGTGAGGACTTTACTTGTTGAGAATTAATCTTACTGATCAGTAAGAAAGAGTGCACGTCTGTAATATACCGTGTACATATCAGGACAAGTCTTGGGCACTATTTGTTGAAATAGTAAAATCTTATAATAAAAACGCGAAGTTAAATTTGATGTCTGCCTTTGTGTGCTTCTTTGTTACATCTGTTTATTTTAATGATACTTATGATGATAATTGTGACATTTTTACTTATTGTGACTGATTGTTTTGCTCACTCATTGTTATCAGAATACTGGAATATGATGCAACTGCCATACACGTGAGAGGTTTAGCTAGTTATAAAACTCGATTCAGTCCACAATTTCCTGCATAAGAAAATGCATGTATCAAGTCTCGAATATGACATTTGTTATCAGTTCGTTTAATGTATTTTAGACTTACATTATGCAATTTGATTAGGACGTTTTTACCTTTTTAGATTTACCTTTGAGTATTTTTTGTGATTATACTTTTTACAATATATAAGGGAAATCGTGTATAATAATATCATTTCATGTTGGATGTAATGTGTCTTCTGATTGGCTGACGTTGTTTTGTTTATTAACCCAAATCATAATTATGCCAAGTGACCGTGACGTCATCAACGTTTTTTCATGATTTTCATTTATTTTTAGATTTTTGAAAGAAATATTAAATTGTGTTTCGCACATTCACACTGATTGTATTTACGTATAATCTAAAATAGTCTCGTCATTTATCATGATGGAAGTATGATCTAGGTCAGAATAATTGAGATTGCTTGCAAACATTTACAGGTTTATTCAATTTTGCAAATTTATCTTTATCAACAAAGCACGTGATGTATTATGTTATTATATGTCACGTAAAAATGCCATATTTCCTTCTCCTTGTTCGTTTCAGTTGAAAATGTTTTCTCGGGATAACAATATGATCTATCACCCTCTCAGCTATGTGTTGTTTATATAATGACATTATCGATATTTAATTCACATGATTTAATAAATCGTTGAATGTGGTTGATAACTTTAAATTATGAGTTAGTACATCACAGATTCCATACAATGGATTAAGTATGTTTTTCTTATTAATAAGTGTGGTGTATTGGCAAAGTTAAGAGTGTGGTTGTTTATCACGTTTTCAAAATACAATATTTTGTTATCGTTAATGGACTCTACAAGTCTTTATTTTTTTCAATTCATCTGTAAAATATTTCACTTGTTTGACAATCGCAACAAATTACTTGCAAAAGGATATATCTTTCTTTATTTTGCAATTTCTTTCAACACATACATATTACTCCGACTGTCTCCCACTATCACAAAACAAAAAACATGTACCTTTAAACAATTTGATAATCTGTAGCATTAACATATGAACGTGATGGACAAAATTTGTAAACTGCGACAATTATGGTACATACTATCCCTCAATTGCCTGGACCATTTCCCTTCATAAGTAATGATACGAACAATCAACTGGTTTAATTTTCTTACCATTCCCACGATAATTGCAAAGTAAGTACAATAATCAGTAAACTTGAGCAATACTTGTTATTTGTTTAGCTTAGCACGTTCTAAAGACTTAATCACCAACCGTGTAACTCATTATCTCGACACTGACACCATATATTGTTTTTTTTTTATATATGGGATTAAAAAATGGAAAACACAAAATCACACAACCGCATGTGCAGCTCTGAGATGTTGTCCCTCTTTTATCATGCCATTGGTCGCCGATGCTCTTCAACGTTTTATGTGTCTGGCTTATACACTATTTTGATCTGAGCGTCAATTATGAGTCTTATCACTACAAAAGTTTAAAAATCTGAAAAGACCAGTGTTTGTCTGAATCTGTATGAATTTTTACTCCACATTCTTATTTTGTCTAATAAGGTTCTTGATTTTTCTTGACAAGTGTCTTGATATTATGAACATTGTCTTAAAATTTCTCGACTCTTCCTGGATCATCTGAAAAGAGTCTGGATTGGTCTCGACCAATTCTTGACTGTCTTAAATTTGTCTCGATCTGTCTTGACATATTCTTGACATTCTTAATAATGTCTGAATATGTCTTGACACATTCTTGACATCCTAAATAATGTCTGAATGTGTCTCGACACATTCTTGACAGTCTTTAATATTTCTTGACACCATCTCAACAGTGTAAATTTCGCCTGAAATGTGTACAGACTTATTCTGCATCGTTCTTTTTTATGACATTCTATTGCTGTTATATACTCCTTTTTGTTATGGCTAAACTAAATTTTGAAGAATCAAGGATAATTTGGTATAGAAAGATACCCTTCTGGTGCAACTAAATTGGAATACTTTGAATAATCCCCGATGTAGTTTAATTTTGAATGATTTTTATTAAACGTTTAATTAATTGTTTTCACTTGAAAAATAAGTCAAGTAACTTGTGGTCGTGTAGGTCAAAGAATTTGTCATCTTCATTCAAAAACCTTATTCATTTTTTAGAACAACCTATTAAAACGTTTTTTTTTCAAATTTGAGTGTTGAATTTTATAATTTTTTTTTTTATCAAAAACAAATATTTGTGATAACTCCTTCCTGAAAAGAATAAAAATGTTTAGATCTTTATTATGCATGTCTGTTTGAGATCCATTTCAT
>CM034362.1:49648916-49876356 GCA_019925275.1 Mytilus edulis
CAAAACACCAAAAGGCAATTAAAATTATTAAAATCAAACAACAAAAAACATACTGTGGTTGTGTTTAAAACAAAACAGTTATCTCATGTTGGCAATTCAAAGAAAACTAAAAACCAATTGTTCAGAGAACAATTGAAAGTCTTTCCACAACAAAGAAGATAGATTCTTCATACTGATGCGATAAATGATGGCTGAAGCGACATATTGCGAAACAAACATTTATCGCAAGAACAAAATGTGGCAGAAGAAAGAAAAATAATAACCAGAACAATTACAATAGGTCTTTCCACAGAAAAGTGGAAAGACCTAATAATAAGAATCAGAAGAAATACAATAAATCTTTCCACAGAAAAGTGGAAAGACTTAATAATAATAATAATCAGAAGAAAATCAATAAGTCTTTCCACAGAAAAATGGAAAGACTTAATAATCAGAAGAAATACAATCACATGAATAAGTCTTTCCACAGAAAAGTGGAAAGCCTTAATAATCAGAAGAAATACAATAACATGAATAAGTCTTTCCACAGAAAAGTGGAAAGACTTAATTAAAAACCAATTGTTTCTGAGAACAGTTGAAGGTCTTTCCACATCAAAGACATTTTGAAATGAATAAGCTAGTTACTTTATACTGATGCGATACATAAGTGGTTTCGATATACTTTTGGTTGAAACAAGGGAGATAATTTGCTACTTCTGGTGAAGTAATAAAATTAACGGTACCAATTGTCTTGCACCAGATGCGCATTTCGACAATACATGTCTCTTCAGTGATGCTCGTGGCCAAAATATTTGAAATCCAAAGCTTATATAAAAGATGAAGAGCTATAATCCAAAAGGTCCAAAAAGTATAGCCAAATCCGTGAAAGGAATCAGAGCTTTGCATGAGGGAGATACATTCCTTAATTTATAATAATTTCTAATATTTTGTAACAGCAAATTTTGATAACACAAAAAATCCGTATTTTCATGCCAGTACCGAAGTACTGGCTACTGGGCTGGTGATACCCTCGGGGACTAATAGTCCACCAGCAGAGGCATCGTTCAGTGGTAGTACTAAAATTAACGGTACCAATTTTCTTGCACCAGATGCGCATTTCGACAATACATGTCTCTTCAGTGATGCTCGTGGCCAAAATATTTGAAATCCAAAGCTTATATAAAAGATGAAGAGCTATAATCTAAAAGGTCCAAAAAGTATAGCCAAATCCGTGAAAGGAATCAGAGCTTTGCATGAGGGAGATACATTCCTTAATTTATAATAATTTCTAATATTTTGTAACAGCAAATTTTAATAACACAAAAAATCCGTATTTTCATGCCAGTACAGAAGTACTGGCTACTGGGCTGGTGATACCCTCGGGGACTAATAGTCCACCAGCAATGTCTCTTCATGTCTCATATGATAAGCCTTTAAAACAGGAGGTAATTGGCCACTTCAGGTTGATCGAAAGTTATTTCTAGTCTTGAGTGATAGGTTCATGTATTTAATTGACAAAATATATGAATTCCGACTACTTTTTCTTGAAAAAAGTGCAAAAATGGCTACTTCAAGTTTTCTCAAAGTCACTTCCGGTTGTCATTTTTCAAGGTCATATATCACCCAACCTTTTGTTAAAGGTGATATGGCTTTATAATGAACAAAGTTGAAGTAATAATCAATTAACCTTATAATTAGACATTTCAGTGGCACTAACTCCTATAAGAAGTTATTAGATTGTTTCGAACCAAATGTATCATATCTTCATAACAATTAAGCAAACAGTTTACTATGGAACGCCGGAACTGTCTTATAGTGTAAGTATTTAATGTGTTTTGTCGCTTTGTCTTTACGTCTTGTCGTTTCTTCTTTATGTTATGTGCAAATGTCTGTATTGCATGACACGGCATCTCTGTGTAATGTCAAATTAGTAATTTGTTTGGTCAAACAGTTGTATGATATGTCATTGCTAAAGTTTGTTGTGTACAATAGTCATTACATCATGCTTTAACTTCAATATATTCTGTGAATACTTCGAAACTTTATGATCAACAACCTTTACATTCTCTCATATTTTATCTATGTTCTTTCTATTCTTCTTTTATGTAATTCTGTTGAAAATTGCGTCCTGTTGCAAGTGTGATTGTTATGCCGAATTCTCTATAGGTTTTGTGTTAATACACATTTGTTCTATGTAAACCCCATGATATTATAGTCTTTGAGTGTTATGTTGTGTTAATACATATGTGTCTCCTGTGAAAAACACCACACATTATGGTATAGTTCCTATGCATTTTGCCGAACAATTGATACTCTCTGTGAGCATTCATTACGTCATGTGCAAATGCCTTTTACATTATTTGCAAACAACTTATACGTTTTGTGCAATTCTCATTTACCTTATGTGCAAACATCGTTGCTTAAGTGCAAACATCGTTTACCCTATTTGCAAACATAGTTTACCTTATGTGCAAACACCTATTGCGTTATGTGCAAATACCTATTAAGTTATGTATAACAACTACATCATTATGTGCAAACACTATTACGTTATGTGCAAATACCGCTTAGATTATGTGCAAACACCATGTAAGTTATGTGCAAATGCCTATTACATTATGTCCAAACATCTATTACGTTATGTGCAAACACCTATTACGTTATGTGCAAACACCTATTACGTTATGTGCAAACACCTATTACGTTCTGGTAAACGCTTTTTTGACACAGATCAAAACAAAACGCATCTGTGATATACACTTTAAAAATAAAGAAAATTATAAGTTTTAGCTTTCGAAAAAGCTCTGAACTACTTCGCTGTATTCTTTTTCAAGGTAATATCAGTGGCGGATCCAGGGGTGGGGGGGCGGGCCAGGGGGTGGAACCCCTTTTTTTGGGCCGATCAATGCATTTTAATTGAAGCATATAGTTGGAACCCCCCCCTTTTACTCTGGGTTTTTAAAATGGCTGAATCCGCCACTGAATATCCATTGAATGCTGAATGTGGATTGAAGGTAATATATGTGCATCGGGATGTTGATTTAGTATTGGAAATGTAGTATTTTTATATATTGATTGATATGTTATATAAATATTTAGGTTTTTTTTCTTCTTAAAGAGTGTGCGTTATACATCCATTCTTTTTATATTTTGTTCACTTTACTTGTTGAAAATTAAAATATTTACAAATATATAGACACGATTCTCGAGATGTGTCTCTCTGGAGGTGTGCCTAGATTGACAAAAGTCATAAAATACATTTAATGCATTTTTGAAAGCATTGTACAGGCACATTTTTTAGCAAACAAATCGTGCATATTGCAGATTAGCAATGCAAATAAAGACGTATTAATGATTGATATTTCAATTTTCAATTTCAGTGTGTAATATATATGCATAATAAAACGACAATGAATTAATAACATATGATCTGAAATGTAATACACATAGTTTATTTTCCGGCATTTGATGGCTTAATATCCCCAGAAGAGAACAGTCTGTAATTATTTATCTCATTTTAGCCAATAGTTGTTGCTTAATATCAGCCACATCATGAAGCAAACAAACAGAATTTATATGTGACAAGTAATTATTTCAAGATGGCGTGTATATCGACTGAAACTAAAAGCTCTGTCCTGTTATTCGAAGCAAAAAAATCTACAAGTAAAAAACAAAATGCAACCTTATTTCTTTACGGAAAATGTGAACGGAAAATAAGTTGATATAAAAAAAGAAGACGTGGTATTATTGCCAATGAGACAACTCTCTACAAGAGACCAAAATGACACAGAAATTAACAGCTTTAGGTCACCGTACGGCCTTCAACAATGAGCAAAGCCCATACCGCATAGTCAACAATAAAAGGCCCCGAAAAGATTATGTAAAAAATTCAAACGCGAGCACTAACGGCCTTATTTATGTAATGCTCTCTTTCATTGCACCAAGCGGGTAATTTCATAGGTCGCCATATCTTGCATACATATTCAGGTAAAGAGATGTGATTTGTTTTTCTGAGACAAGTGCTTGTGACCGTCCACTAGAACTTGCGGTCATCCGATGTTCAGTACCTCAGTACTTTGACTAATATCTTTTACATAAAGATGTTCACAAAAACTCAGACTAGCCTCTTTTAATAGTGAGAAAATATATTCGCCGAGCTAAGCGAAGCGAAATTTTGTTGGCGAGGGGTCTGGTGGCCGCTCAAGGCCCCAAGAAGCTCTGAGGAAAATAAAGCAAAATCGTGCCTTCTGAGCGTTTCCAGGACTCTTTCTTACATTGAAACGCAATTTTTTAGGCGCTGTTTTTGACAAGATTCTGGTCTCAAAGCAAAAACATAGATTCATTGTAATTTAAGACTTTATGGGTTTTACGGGGACAACATTAAAAGTAGACCGATATGAAGAATAAAGCAAAAATCATCATTCTCACAATCATTAAAATCGCATCTGTCTGTCTGTTCTTTGTCTCGTATTGTTCTTAGACTTTGATGATTGTTTCTTGTGACTAGATTTATATATAGTGACAGTGCAGTAGTATATTTTAAGTACTAGTACTGCTTAAGTCGACACTAAGATCACCTTGACCTTGTTTTACGGTATTAATGATTCTTTTATTGTTGAAGACCCTCCAGAAACTATCAAGATGAAGAACAAGAATAAAAACTTTGACCATTGATCATTTGTATTTTTACTATGCATTAATTTTGTGTGAGATTAGGTCTCATGCACATTTACTCCATCTTCTTTTGTTTCTGTTAAAGGGCGTGAACACGACTTAATGCAAGATTAGCCCTTTAATGTAAAAGATCATATGGTAATACATTGATCTTTTATAGATGATTTGACACCAGAAAATTGGTGATCTTACTTTAAGTTAAACTATGTCAGCTATCTAGTTTTATCTACAACAAAAAGAGCCAGTTTTGTATTCTTTGATATCAAGTTCAATTCTCCACGCAGAAACGAACATAGTTTTCTGTGTCATGTAGCATCGTAAACATTCTTAAAATATTTTCTCGTACAATGTCTGTTTAAAAATGAAAATCAACACTCAGACTATTTGGATGGAGAGTTGTCTCATTGGCACTTACACCACATCTTCCTACATCTTTATATTTTTAAAGTAGGACAATAAATGAAAAAGACAAACTCGGGACACAGAAGTACAAACAATAGACCATCGACTCTGAAAAATAAAAATAAAATAGAAACATGGACCACGATAAACATGCAAGGGCGACATCTGAGAGTAAAGAGAACTTGCGTTTTGCAAGACACTTTCCGTGAAAACAATTTGATATGAAGACAATCTTTTGTTTCAGTTCTTTTTTTCTTTTTTTTTTAATTTCCAACATGAGGCATTTGCCTCATTTGCCTCAATGTAGTTACGGCCCTAAAACTAATAAAAAATAACAAGGGTTTTATATTCTTTACAAATGTCTTATTATTCTTATTTTATCTTGATTCATTTTGAGAACTCAAATTGTATCAATGACATATTGCACATTTAAAGATTTTTGAAAACTGGGAGTTAGCCGGCAATTGTTTCATGGTGCTTTAAACGGATAAATAAGAGGGTTCCGAAATTCCAACAATACAAAACATGACAAGTGAACTTTCTTAATTTATTATCAGTAGCAGGAAAATTACAGAAGAATTTAAGCCTTCCCTTTCGTGTTAAAGTCTGTCACAGTTTTCTTTTCGTTATAGGTGATTTTTTTAAAAAGAATTTTGACTAAATATGTTCCGTCGATTTCAAGGCGAACACAATTGCATCAATTCAAGATTTTTACCGCACTTTGAGGATAATTTGGATTGAATCATATGAACTTCATGCCTCGCTAGCTATCATAATAAAAAAAAAACACGTCTCGCTTTAACAGTAGCCGAGAAAAGGGGGACCGATATATCTAAAAATGGCAATATTTAACGGAAACTGTCAAAACATATTTTAGAATGATAACATTAGTTCCAAAAGAATATATTTGTATGACATTTTATATTTTTTAACATAAGATTTCTCAAAATAATGATGTGCAGCAAATTCCTTTTATGAACTTAATTGTGTATTTAACATAAGATTTGTGTATTTAACATAAGATTTCTCAAAATAATGATGTGCAGCAAATTCCTTTTATGAACTTAATTGTGTATTTAGCTATATGTATCGAACCATTCGCGTTTATAACTAAACGCATCGAAGCTTATCGCATATACCGTATATTTCGCAATAATATTCATTGAATTTATGACTCTCCATTCGGAAAATAGGTTGATGTTCCTAATTTATACGACGATATTCGTTGAAATATTGAACAAAAAGATAAATTCATATCAACAACTGTGGAATAATGTATTGATTATAAATGTACTTTGTCGGTAAACGTAAAATTTATTTGTACGAGCTTTAGAAACAGGACAAAAAGCGAGGCTTACCGAATTTTCACCTGTTTCGCAGCGAGAACTAATACATTTTATATTTCTGACAATTGACACGTTTAGAATTTCCTTATTATTTGACGGAATATAAAATCCTAGTTTGTCGTAATTTGAATTGTCGATTATACATGTGGTTGTTTTGTTGGTGGGTTCGTTTTTGTTAACTCTATAGTCCGTCGGAAATCAATAACAGTATTTTACAATCCAAACAATTTAGGCCCGTTTTACTGAGATGATAGAGGTTCCGTACTGGAAAGTTATTGTAAATCAATACACGAGACTGGATACATGAACGTTCACATACTTTATTTTTGCATCCAACATATATACAATCACAGTTCATAAAGCATATTTACAAAACAGTAATCATGGCAACATAAATTAACCCGTCGCTGCTCGTAGATCACATGGTTCTCTCTATTTTTCTATCCCTTTCATTTTAAAAAGTCACCTTTATAAAACATGATCATAGAAACGTTTTTGACCAATGAAAATTTAAAAGGGTACTTATAAACAAATAGTTTCTAAATAATGAAACATATCAAAAGCAGATTAAATTAAGACTTAGTGTTAATTGACATTCTTCACTCTATATACAGTTTAGGTGTTGACAAATAAATTACATTGATGACCATTGTTGTCAAAAAGTATTCACACGACATGATCTTAATCTTAATCCATAAATATTTCATAGTAACGCTAAGACGACTAGTACATGTCTTTTATAAATTTATTGAAAAAAAGTTCAAAATCTTGTTTTCTGAATAAAATGCACTTCTAGCGTAATAAAAATATTGAAACTGAATTACTCATAAGAAATATTGACTTTTGATACCAAACATGACTTAAAAAGAATCAAATGCAAAATTTCACAATTTCATGCATTTTTACAACATGACAACTCTTCCAACATCCCTCTAGCTTCGGACCCCGAAGCTGTATAAATGTTGACATCAACATTTACATTTGACATACACTTTCCTCACTTTTCAGAATTTTGCGTATGAATTTTGAAAAAAAAATCATTCGGACGAACCTCTACTTTGTAAACGTATATTCGGACGAACCTCTACTTCGTAAACGTAAGTGAAAACCATTAACACGAAAATAAAAACCAAGTAATATACAACAATAAAACATCGTCTATTTAATGCTAGTTTCTGGTCTGTTGAGGTTCGAAATTCATCTAAGGCAGGCCCCTTACAACCTCCTTAAAATTTCAACCCGGACAGAATACCGGTTGCACTTTCAATAGAACAATATCTTGGTCAAAGTTATCAGAATGCCTTCCTTAGCTTTGGATAACCTGTCAATTGCCTTAATTAGCTTTGTGACAAATACTAACGATATCCAGTTCTCTGTTTTTTTGTAAATTACAAGGTGCGTGACCATGGGTTTTAAATCGCTCGTTTTCATGAATTAAAATTTAAAGAAAATAAGTTGCTTTCACAATTCTGTTGATTTTGACTGAGCTTTCAAAATTTTTGTAGTTGTTCAGACTACGTTTAGCACTATAAACATCAAGAAAAAGAAACAATAGACCGGCTATTGGACTTAAACTAGATACGAAATTGGTCAATCAAAATCAATAAAATATGTAAATATTGAAACATGAAAATTATAAAGCAAATGTTACATAAATTCAAACTGAAGTTGAATACAAGAGTTAGTAATTGCAAATAGTATATCATTTCACAATTGGCATCGAACCGTCTTCTCTGCATACGTTACATCACATCCATTGTAGAAATCCACCATACAGCGAATACAAGTGGTCACATCCACTTTGGCATATAATCACAAGATGCAAATCTTAAGTTGTTCATGGTCGTTGTCGAGGAATGTCATGTCGTTTCGATATTCTTCATGGGTTGCTGTTCGTTGTTAATGGTCGTTTAATCAAAAGGTATGGGTAGGTCCATATGTTCACAATAATGATTTCTCAAACAACTTTCGAATCACTGGGATAACGTTCTTCAATGGGGACACCCAGCTTGGCAGCGAACGGTTACACAGGATCGGCACTCGTCCTCCGCCATTTAACACGTTTAGAATTTCCTTATTATTTGACGGAATAGACAATCCTAGTTTGTCGTAATTTGAATTGTCGATTATACATGTTGTTGTTTTGTTGGTGTGTTTCGTTTTTGTTAACTTTATAGTCCGTCGGAAGTCAATAACAGTATTTTACAATCCAGACAATTTAGGCCCGTTTTACTGAGATGATAGAGGTTCCGTACTGGAAAGTTATTGTAAATCAATACACGAGACTGGATACATGAACGTTCACATACTTTTTTTTTGCATCCAACATATATACAATCACAGTTCATAAAGCATATTTACAAAACAGTAATCATAGCAACATAAATTAACCCGCCGCTGCTCGTAGATCGAGAGCGGGGCGAACCGGTGCGTCACATGGTTCTCTCTATTTTTCTATCCCTTTCATTTTGAAAAGTCACCTTAAGTTTATAAAACATGATCATAGAAACGTTTTTGACCAATGAAAAAAGAAAAGGGTACTTATAACCAATTGTTTCAAAATAATGAAACATATCAAAAGCAGATTAAATTAAGACTTAGTGTTAATTGACATTCTTCACTCTATATACAGTTTAGGTGTTGACAAATAAATTACATTGATGACCATTGTTGTCAGTATTCACACGACAAATTCAAATTCAAATATATTTTATTGCTAATCAAAGCGCCCACAAGGAGCAGAACAATCAACATTAATTACATACAAATAATTACAAGTGATTCAATATGATAAAGACACAATGTTATAAAAAAAAAAAAATAAAAAAAAAATAACCAAACCAAAAAATATTTATTAAGACAAGTACAAGAATACAACAAGCACAGTGTTTAATAATATAAGGGGGGTCACTGGGCATTTCTATATCTATATATCATTTAAGGAAACTTTCCTATATGAGGATAAATTTTCCAATAATTCTCCGAGTTTCTGGAGTATGAAAGTATCTTCAGACGACATGATCTTAATCTTAATCCATCAATATTTCATAGTAACGCTAAGACGACTAATACATGTCTTTTATAAAATTATTGAAAAAAAGTTCAAAATCTTGTTTTCTGAATAAAATGCACTTCTAGCGTAATACAAATATTGAAACTGAATTACTCATAAGAAATATTGACTTTTGATACCAAACATGACTTAAAAAGAATCAAATGCAAAATTTCACAATTTCATGCATTTTTACAACATGACATAATGTGCATATATTGTTTACAATTTACACCTGGTATTTGAGCATAAGTTGTTTAAATCTTAACCATTGTCTTTGATTTATACAATTATTGAAACGCGGACTCGAAGAAAACCCCTAAATGAACTATTACCCAGAAAGAAATATCCATATTACCGATTGATCAACATGGAAACGGGTAGCAGGAAAATTTATTTGTACATGTACAAACAAAGCAAAAAAAATGTTGTTTATCTGTTATTTGTATACAATAACTAGCTAATTGCAGGATAAAAGCGAATTACTTAACTGTAACAATTTTTTTAAAACTGGTGAAAAATTATGGGTTTTTTGTTAAAGGCCATAATAAGATCTATTGTTATTTATTTCTTTGTCATTTGTTCTCTCGTGGAGAATTGTCTCATTGGCATTTATACCACATCTTTTTTTAATAGATAGTCAGGTTTTTTTTCTGAAATTCAAAGGGAAAATTATGTTATGATGACCATTTTAGCAACGAAATTATTTATTTATTCTTATAGACAACAAAATAAACGATATGCATATCACTTATAAAAGAAAAAATAGAAGAAAACATTTCAATTTACTATAACATGTATTTTTTTGTATCGTTCTTGATGAAACGGTTCGAAAAGTTACCGGACCAAATACGGATAAATGAAAGTCATTATCTGGAGTTTCAAGTTGCGGGATTTAATTTCGAGTATGGCCAGCGAAGATGAAACAAGGCTGATAACCCTTTCATTTAAAAAAATATATGTGTATGCGTCATTTTTGTAGATTACAGGATAATGCAGTTTTTAATATGAAAAAAATAGTTTTTTTTGAGAAAATGCAGCTTTTTGTTACACCCTTCTACCTGTCTGATCCAAAATCGGATCAAATTTTTCCAACTTCCTTGTAAGTTTTAAAAAAATTGTCAGATAAGAGGGGCGGGTCACCGGACCACCCCTTTTCAGGACACCCACCCGTCCCAACACGCCTTATCAGGGACGGAGGAAGCACTAAGTCTTAGAAAGGTTATTCAGAATAATATTCACAACTGTTACAGGAAATAAACGAAAATAAAATCTTAAACATTTGTAGGATTCCTTAGCTGCTACATAAATCGTGGGAGACGTCATTACATTTGTAGCATTAATCTAGTACACGTTTCTCGCTAGATGAAAACCCTACTGGGATGGTAATAACAAATCATCCTGGTCTCTTGTGAAGAGTTGTCACATTGGCATTCGTACCACATCTTCCTTTTTATATCGTATTGTTCCTTTCGGTTGCACCTCTTGAAAACTAAAGTCGTGTCTGTATATTTGTTACAATTTTCAGCAAGAAAAGTAAACAAATTTGTAAAGCATGGATGCATAGCGCACACTCTTTAAGTAGAGCAAAATAATTTACCATAAAACTAGATACATTGTATGTATATAGCATTTTTACACCAATCAATATAATTAATATAAAAATCCACAGTTTGTTAGAAAGGTCAAACTTTTAATTTCTTTCATTTTCAAAATGCATATCATTGATGCGTTTTGTTTTAGTCTGTCAAAAAAGCGTTTACCAAAACGTAATAGGTGTTTGCACATAACGTAATAGGTGTTTGCACATAACGTAATAGGTGTTTGCACATAACGTAATAGATGTTTGGACATAATGTAATAGGCATTTGCACATAACTTACATGGTGTTTGCACATAATGTAAGCGGTATTTGCACATAACGTAATAGTGTTTGCACAAAATGATGTAGTTTTTAGACATAACTTAATAGGTATTTGCACATAACGTAATAGGTGTTTGCACATAAGGTAAACGAGGTTTGCACAAAACGTGTTAGTTGTTTGCACATAATGTAAAAGGCATTTGCACATGACGTAATGAATGCTCACAGAGAGTATCAACTGTTCGGCATAACGCATAGGAATTATACCATGATGTGTTGTGTTTTTCACCGGAGATACATACATGTATGTATAAACACAACATAACGCCAAAAGACTATAATATCATGAGATTTACATAGAACAAAGGTGTATCAGAACAAAAGCTTTAGAACATTTGACATAACAATAACACTTGAGACAGGATGCAATTATTAACTGACTTACATAAAAGAAGAATAGACACAGCATAGATAAAATATGAGAGAATGTATAGGTGGTTGATCATAAAGTTTCGAAGTATTCACAGAATATATAGTAGTTACAGCATAATGTAATGCATATTTTGCACAACAAAGTTTAGTAATGACATATCATACAATTGTTTGACCAAACAAATTACTAATTTTACATAACAAAGAGATGCCGTGTCAGGAAATAAAGGCATCTGCACATAACATAAAGAAGAATGACAGGACGTAAAGGCAAATCGACATAACAAATTAAATATTTACACTATAAGACAGTTCCGGCGTTCCATAGTTTACGCTTGTTCTTTTATATATATCTTTAAAAGTGTTGGAAAACATGCCAAAAAAAAGCAAAAGTCTAAATTCAGAACTTTACCTTGACCTTTGACTTTGACCTTATTGTTTAAGTTAGGACATAGGGTCTTCAAATAAAAATGATTCAGGGTTATACGGTTCAGGGTTTGTGAGTTAAAAAAATATAGCGACAAATCTATTGTGTAAAGGTAGATAACTCGTATAATATGTCATCAAATTTCTTCGATCCAAATTAGCCAAAAGTTTCTGAGGATGTAACGAACAATTTGTAAAAAGAATTTTGTCGCTATCTCTTTTTGTTACGAAGGAGATGCACACAGATTGTTAACAGTGAATAGGGAGATAACTCTTACAAAGAAAATGGTTCGGCTCAGCAGGGTGAAATTTAAAAGCGCATAAACTATACGATACAATATGAGAAATATCTAAGCGACATATTGCGAAACAAACCTTTATCGCAAGAACAAAATTTGGCGGAAAAAAAAATAATAATCAGAACAAATACAATAGGTCTTTCGACAGAAATTTGGAAAGACCTAATAATCAGAACAAATACAAAAGGTCTTTCCACAGAAAAGTGGAAATACCTAATAATAATCAGAAGAAATACAATAAGTCTTTCCACAAAAAAGTGGAAAGACTTATTACATTATCGATATTTAAACAATTTGTTGTTATATTAATGTTAAACAAAGTATTTACAAAAAAAGCAAAATTACGAAAAAAAACTAAACTTCGTGGATAATTCAAAACGAAAAGTGTCAAATGGCAAGACCAAAAAGCTCAAACATATCAAATAAATGGATGACACATGCCCTAAGATGTAATTTCGTATTATGTGATAATACTTTATTTTTGAGTTGTAAAATAATGTCTCTAGTGCAGCACTTCATGTCATCCGGGATTTACTGCGTTTTAACGTGTTCTGTTTTGACTTTTCAATACTGGCAAGGTGTTTACTATTTATTATTTATCTTTGGTGTTGTTGTTTCTAGTACGTTGCTAATTTTTGTTTCTGTTTTTGTTGACTTCATCTATAATTTTGAATACAAAAACTTTCTTATCTATAAGTTAACAAATATATTGTTTAAACACGTCACATTGCATTGACCAAAGCCTTTTTCCAATACTAAATTGTCTTTGTAGATTTTATAGGTAATATTGCATCGAATCTTATTACAATATACACAATACAAATTTTTGGGAAGATATAGTGTTACAAGAAGTTGAAACTTGATAACACGATAAATTATTTATTACATTACAGGCATCTTAACCCTTTGACCTGCCAATAATAATGTATACAATATTGTACACCCTTTTCAATAGACTCTGTCTAGACTTCTAAATTGAATTATGTCTGTGTTTCCTTCAACTGAACGCTATTATTGTATTATAAATGTAACACATCGGGCCATCGGAAACAATGTATATAATTGTTACCCTTTCAACAGAAATTGACAAAAGCAACATTTAAATGGCAATATTCAATATAATCAATTACATAGTCAATACACGAATGTGATATGACACATTTTTTTTCAACCACAGCATGTCGAAAGTTTTCTCTAGGGAAAGAAATTAACTCTTTTATTATTATAACGTAAATATACCACAGCAGATATTTTTTTTACATTATTTAGTAGGCACAAATTTAATCAAATCATCGAAACCATCCGTGAAGTAAGATAAAAGTCCAAGAAATTAAAACTTTAATGTCATTCTGTGACAAAAGTGTTGCCAAATCATTTACAGTTAGTCTTTATCGAATGCATTTATGAAAGTTTTTTCAATTGCATTGTATATTTTTCATTTAGATAACATGCATCACACGTGATGTTTAGATTCTGAACTCTTTGTTAGACTTCTTTAAAAGTAACGATCTTTATGTAGCACTAACCTTAGTAATAGCCTTAAATTCCAACATTATGTGTTCATACTATAGTATTTGAAGGAAATGATAAAGTTACAACCGTATATTAGAAGTATTTAAGAGATATGACAAATGAATCATTACTTGATCTCATACTTTTATATTATGGAATCAGATTGTCTATAGACATGTAACTATATGGTTTATTTTATTAAATTATGAAGCTTATGAAGTATATGAAAGTCTGCACAAAGTCAAAAATATGACAGATGTTTGACACTCTTTTCGTGGATAATGATTCATGATGTCAAATTGTTTTTTTATAGACGTTCATCGTTTGTTAACATACCTTCATGACCTTTAAGTCCGATATTTGTTTAATACCTTCTGTTATCCTAATCTCCCTTCGCGCTTGGTATCGTATAATGTAAACAGTTTATATAACTTATAGTTGTTGTGTCCTGTCCTTATACAGTTGTGTATGAAATGTTGTAGACATCATCAAAATATTTGACAATTTCCAGATTTACTGTAAACGAGTTGGTGTTAATTTTTAGTCAGAACCCCAAATTGAAATATATTCCGTCAGTCTGACTTACAAACCATATCATATATATCTTTATCAATTTGATAGAAACCAGAATCTGTCTCTGTCAAATGATAGAAAATAAAGATTTAAAAGAAAGTTACTGTTAAACTCAATCCAATGTATCTAGGCATGAAAAGTGACTTTATCAATGAATATGTACAGAAATGTCGCTCAAGGTTAGATGATATTGATATCATATTTCATTTTGATTTAAGGTGCAGTTCACTTTATGTATCTCGTAAACATGCCTATACAGAGAGACTCGATAAGCGATTGCTACTGCATTATTTTATAGTTCATATATCATCACGTTTTATGTCGCTAAGCTATATGTCTTTTTCTTAACACATGTGTTAATTGGCTTCATTTCATTTCAACATCACGATGTATACAATGTGAAAGATGTTTACACAAAGGTATACACTTTGTATATAAATATTATTAACACGATATTGTCATTTGGACAAAAAACCGGAGATCGCATCACAAAAACAGTTAAGCTGCAACAATTCATTCGGCTAAACACAAAAGACTACAATCGACGCACAAACGTGTAGGGAAGGCTCTAAGTTAAAATAAAAAGAGTAAAATCATAAAAATAATAAACTCCGACGAAAATTGAAAACTGCATTTCATTATGTAGAAAGGGATTTATTAAACCTGGTTTTTAAGATAGATAAACCTGTCTTATGTACAACAGTCACATCAAATTCCATTACATTGAAAACGATGCGTGAACAAAACAAGCAGACATAATAGTTTAAAATTGAGAAGCATGCCACAAATAGGGGTATAGGAGTCATCATTGTGTTATAATCTTTATCACTTACTACCAAAACAGTCAAAGTAATTTTCCGTTTTGTTTTGTAATAAGGTAGGTCAATCAAAGCCAGTTCATACATGTACTTTATCCAAAAAATGGATACATGAGTTTTCAACTTCTTACACCTCAAGCGAATGTTTCTTTTGCTTCAGGTTTCCCTATCAATAATTTCTTTCTAATGCTTGACATTGAAAAAAATGACAACAAGCTGTCTGTAAGTCGTTTATGGAAGAATATTAATTCAACGAAAAATCAGATTGAGGGAAATATTTGATAAATAAAGCAAGGTAAAAGGTAATTTATCTAATTAAATAATTCAGACACGAGAATAACATTGACTGAGATAGACCTGTGAACAATCGTCATACGACTTGTTTTCTACTTTTTAGTGTACTTTACATGTGTACTTTACGTTATGTCAAGTTCTATATTAAGTTTTGAGGATATTTGCACGTGTTCAGAATAACAGATACTTTTCAGAACAAACTAATTAGATTTGAAGTTCTCATAATAACAAACATACATACAGAAAAGTCATGTGCACTTTTAATGAAACGTTGAACAGTTACAAATTGAATGTTTTAACATATTGTGTCAATATGATATATATTATAAAGAAAAATCACACCTTTCAGTGTGAGTGTACATGTACGCTTTTCTTATGTCAAATAAAATGAAATCGGTAACATGGTTAAGGCACTCACAATTCTGCTATTATTTGTAAATCAAGAGGTGTTAAAAACAATTGCTATATAATCATAATAATATTATTCAAGTTAGAGATGTAACTTAAAACCCACATCGAATTAAATATTATTGATATTCAAGTTAGTATATCTCTGATTGCTTGCGATGGATTTCACTACATTCTTGCATTTAATATGCCCATGGTTGTATTTCAATGGAAAGAATTTTGTTATTCGTTATGTTGTCTGATTATAATTGATATGTGTTTCTTAAATCTCTTCTGTTATTGGGCTCCACAATTTATTAAAGACGACCATTTTTGGACAACTTATCTGTTAAATATTTTAGAACACAAACAAGTACTGATATTGTAAAAATGATTTCTGCAAGTGGATTGTCTAATTGATAATCAACAGATAAATGTACATATTGATATTGATTTAAAGTATACATTACATAATACCATAGAAAAAAGAGCAGCTGCATCTTACGATAATCCGTAATCACCGTAAAGACACAAGACATGTACCTTGAAACAGTTTGATATTATTGAATTATTAGTACATTGACGTTAGTAAGTGATATAGATACAATGGATAAGCGTTGATTCTTGAAAAAGAAACCACGATAAATAAATAGACTGACGTCACAACAATGGTTTAAAAAGAAGATATTAACTACTTTAATGCTGATGCATACTATCAGTCAATCGACTGAAACATTTCCGGCACGAACAAACAACGGATATGCTTTTATGCCACTTATAATGGTTTCAATCAAAACTAGTTCATACAGGTTCTTCATCCCCAAAAACGGAAACATGCTTTTTGTAACTTCTACCACCTCCAGTGGTTTACCTATTTTCACAGTTTCTTTCTGAGTCTTGACATTAAAAAAAATTGATAACAAGCTGTCTGTAAGTCATTTGTGGAAGAATATTAATAAAACGAATAATCAAATGTATGCACATATTTGATAAGTTTAAGCAAATAAATGGTATCTATCTTATCAGTTATTCAGACACAATAAATTCGTTTATCGAGATAAACCTGTGAACAATCGTCATATGACTTTATTAGTTTTGAATGTTTAATAGTGTACTTAACTTAATGTTACAAGTTTTATATCAAGTTCTGAGGGAATTGGTACGTGTTCAGAATTACATATACTTGTTAGCACAAAATAATTACATACTAATAAGCTATGTGCACTTTTAGTTAAAACGTTTAATTGATAACAGTTGAATATTTTAATATATTCTATAAATGTTAAATGTCTAGAACAATATAGTTACAAAACGGCTTAAATCAATTACACAAATACAATCGGTTTTCCAAAACAGCTGTTCCTGCCGTTTTCAAATCAATCACTGGTTTCTAGTTGCATTATTTAAAAATACTCTATAAAAACAGAGGTTTGCATCTGATATAATTGTAAAATATTGCCACTAATTCCAACACTATGTCCGTAAAAATGTATTAAATGAGGGGCGTCAGTGAAGGTATTTTTTTGTTACATTTAGCAGAATTTCTCAAACCAACTGCTTTTAAAAGCTAATTGTATATTTAAAAATGCAAAATGCATAGCAGTTTGATAATGATTAAAAAAATAATACTCAATTTTGACTAAGGTTAAATGATTAAATTTGACTGTGTACTTGTTCATCCCTCACCCTACAAATAGAACTTGTAATTTAAACTGGTATAATTTAAAAAAAATAGTTAAAACTGTTAGAGTCAATTATGGAAGCCTGATATACTGGAGACAAGTGATAGTAGGTGCGTCTTTCTATGTTTTGATGTTATACTGTTGTTTCAGAAAAGGGAGAACGTTTGGTACCATTAAAACGTTTAATCCTGCTACAATTGTTGCATCTGTCTTAAGTCAGGAGTCTGACGTTCAGTGGTTGTCGTCTGTTTAGGTGGTTCATAAGTGATTATCGTTTGTCGTGTTTATAAACATTAGAAAGTTGGATTTCCCGTGTGAATGGTTTTACACTAGTCTAGTAAATTTTGTTGTGCTTTTATAGCTTGCTGTTCGGTGTGAGTCAAAGCTCCGTGATGAAGGCCGTACCTTGACCTATACTGGTTCACTTTTATAAAATTGGTACTTGGATGAAGAGTTGTCTCATTGACACCCATACCACATCTTCATATATCTATCGTAGGAAAATGAGTGATGGTAAGGAAAATGAGTGACTTACTCTATGTTTCATGTTTTCCCTGTGAGGGAGGTGTCCTTCGCTTAATTATCCAAAACCTTTCCTGAGCAAGTCTGTCTGCCCTTGACCAACCCTCGTTGTCGTCTATGATTTTGATGATAAGGTTTTTGATATTAGCTTGGGCGTGCCCAGGTGAACTCAAATGACAATTTACCGGGCAGTTTGGCTCGTTGATGTAGTCACTTCGATGACCATTCATGCGTGTGTTGAATTACTGTTCTGTCTTACCAACATACCGCATGCCACATCGACACCGAAATAAGGTATACAAAATTATTGGGTATATTGTGTACAGTCCGAGTGGTAAGTTATACATTTGTGAGTATTCAGTATTTGTTGGCAGGTCAACGATCGCCCATTTCCACTCATTATGAAACCACTAAATATTGATGTTAGTCTTTTAACTCATAATTATTACAAAATACATTGGAAAAAAGCACAACTTTCTCAAATGGTCAGCCACAACCAAAAACACACAAAACACTAACCTGAAAAAAGGTGTGATAATCATGCATTGTCACTACATTAACGTCAACATGGGCATGAAGAAAAATGAAAACTGCGACGTTGTTGATGTATTCTGTCCTTCAATTGACTAAACCATTCCCTGCTATAGCTGTATAAGAAATGATACAAATAAACAACGGATACAGTTTTTAACCAATCACAAGATAATAACGGGGTAATGACATACATCGAAAGGATTGGGCTGTAATTGTTCCATTTTCGCACACCATATTGTGAAACTCATAAACCACGTTAGTTCATTATCTCAACACCAACAGAATATTGTTTTTATCAATGCAGGAATGGTCATGTGCAGTTATGCCAGTAAAACAAACTTTGTGGAAGGATTCTATTTGCGATGGTTTTTCCTTGATCATAGTAATACAAATCTACCACAACTTAACTGAAATTACAGAATACTAGTCTTAAATAAAGTGAAAAAAGGACATAGAAAAGTCTCTGAAATAGAACATTTCAAAAAGTAGATTATTGTTCACGTTGATAAGAAGAGTAATTTATTTTCGAGGATGAAAACACGGTTACCTTGACTTCCATTACGTCTGAATAAATGACTGTATTACAAAAATGTAATGAAGGATCAAAATTAGATGTAAATACTTGTTTTTCCTTTTTCCCGATTAATGCAATAGTGAATGAAAAGGATGACAGATATCAGCGGGGCATTCAAACGCAATAGATCGATAATAAACTGACAACGCCATGACTAACAATAAAAAAGACAAACAGACTTTATTGTTGAATTTTGTATAAACTGATGAATCAACAACCCCCACTTTATTTTTTTCTTAATTGCTATTGATATTACTAAGTAACATTATTGTACAAGAATGTCGTCTACACGAACTAGCTGTGAACTTGCATCCCATTAATCGTTGTTTCTTAAGTAAATTTAGCACTTGGTTTTCAATAAAGTCGGTTTTATAATCTTAAGATAACGAGGAATTCGACTCATTCTCATTTTCTTCATCAGGCATATCACGTCTTTAACAGTATATGTTTGAGTCATATTATAATGTCCAGGAAATAAAGAGCGGTATTTGGTTAACCCTGAATTTTTTATAAATTCACGACATTCAACGGTGCAATGCCGGCTAATCAGCAATTTCTACAAATGAATTAGATTTTAAAAATTATATACGCAGTCTATATAAAAATGTAAAACTGTTTACTTGCGTATGTGTATTCATGTCAATCCGAAAGAACTTTCGAACATTTTAAAAGATATCTCATTCTCTGTAATTAAATCTAACAAAACTATCATTACATTGTTCAACCACAAATCTTATGTTAACAAATCGTTTTACAAAATATCCTACAATGATTTTCAATAAACAAAAACAAGTTGAAGCATACTGAATATGAATTAAGTCCGCCGTTGTGTTATTGTGCTATTGTGTTTTGATAAAGTTTGTTTTCTTTTCGTAATTGTTTTGTCAAAGAGTTATGTTAAGCCTTTTTGGTTCCTTTGTTCCAATTATTATGTGAGGTCTAGTAATAACAACTAAAACACAATAATGACTGCTGTAACCAAATATGTTGGCATAATTACATATAAAAAATAAGATGTGGTATGATTGTCAATAAGCCAGCTCTACACAAGAGACCACATTACACATACATAGATGTCACTGTACGGCCTTCAGAAATAGGCAATTTCCTTACCACATACATGTAATCGACTATAAATAGCCCCGAAATGACAAATAATTGTTTTGTTTACACATTCTTTTAAACTTAATGTAATTGAATGCATCATATCTGTTAGAGGTCTGGCTAGCTGTAAAAAGTTTAATGCACGTTTGTAGATAAAAAAAAATACTGTACGTTCCTGGATGATGACAGCTGTTTCCTATTTGCTTGATATAAGAAAGAACAATTATTATTATTCTACTTTTCCCTAGAAGAAATTGCAAATACACCTATTCCAAAACTTATCATATATACAATGTTATGGTAACAATACGTTACAAAAGTTTTGGAATTTTTCCCTCAATTTTTATCAATTATGTAATGAAATGGTACACACAAGATATTAATATCAATTGGTTATTGTGTGTTATTCATTATCAATAATCTGACATCTAAAAACTCTGATCTAATGTCAACAAATGATAATTATTTATTATCCATGTCAATAATATAACGAACAGAACATTTAGAGATTTAGGTGCTCCAGAACAGTTAACAGATCTTGCTCCACATGTGGCACCCATCAAGTTGCTTATGTTATTGCAAATCTGGTAAATAATCTAATTCGGTAGGTCACATTCGTGAAAAGGGAAGGGTATTTCAGTGACAGTCACTTCAAAATAGGTAAACAGACATGTACAAAGTAAAAGAACATTGATGATCCACAATTCAGATGTTCCAAATACAGCTACGGTGATATATGCCTGGGAGAAGAAAAACTGTTTAGAATAATTTATACTTTTGCAAACAATAAATTAAAAAAAAAATGACCATTAAATAGATAAACATGTTAAGACCGAATACAACAGAATAAAAGCAAATACGTAAAACAACCTAGCACAGCACATAAAAACAGCACAACAGAGCCACGCATTGTCTGTCACACGACTTGATCCACACCTTAAAAGTGCCGTCAGAGTTAAATGTCTAAACAAATAATACAGTTAAAATGTTGTTTGTTATGTTATTATTTGATGTATTTAAACAAATATATATGTATGTTATAGTGTTCTGTCATAGATGAAACGAATCGCCATCTTAAAATTCTACAAAACAAACGACAACACGATTTGGTTGACCGTAATTGAATTTACGGGTCAACATCTGCGTCCACAATATTTCCTCTAAATGTTTTCCATTAGTTACAAACAATAACTGGATTATATTCCATTTGCATGATGTGGAAACATACTTATCATAAATGAATTGCATCATAAAGACTCAGAAGTAATCGTTCTCTATTAACGATATTTTATTAATGCTATGACAATTCCTTCAATGCATTTTATCCAAATGCAGAAACAAAGATAGATTGGAAACATTTGGCAGTCCATAAAGAAAAAAGTTGTTGAAAATGTCTTCTGTCTAACAAATTGGATCTTTTTTTTTTAAGTATTGTCCACAAGAGCTAGGAAATACTTTCAATACCAGAAAAACAAACCATTGCGAACCTTAATATTTAGGGCCTTCGTAAAAAATCAAATACCCTGAACTATATCACAATTATTCGTTAGTTTTTTTAACAATTGCATGAAACGGAAACGAAATAATGGTAATACGTTTAATGACTAAAATAAAGTAATTATTTTTTTTATTATTATTATTTGTTGAATATTGTTTTTTAACTTTTACCCTAAAAATGTTCGTCATAATTTCATTACAAATTGAAAATTGATTATTATAAAGGTATTTGTAAATTGTTTGGCGATTAGATTGTATCTGTTCAATCCATTGCATGATATTCTAGATTATGTAATGAGTTGACAGTTATTTCTTTTTTTTTATTTTTATTAGTACATTCGATACTTTGAAACACTCAAACACCTATTTGTTATAATAACAAACAAACCATTAAGACATTTAACTAGATGTGCAGAAAATAAGTCAAGACTAGTAATAACGATGTATACCTTCACATATTTTTAGTCAGTTAGAATACAATTGAGAATGTGTCAAAGGGTCAACAACCCGACTAAAGAACAGACAACAGGAAAGCAGGCATCTGACTGTTATGATGAGTATATTGGATTTAAATTGTTTTTATTGTAAACCACTTTCTATTAACTACTTAGATTATTTTGAAAAACAAATATAATGCTTGTTTAAAAATGCAAGTTCAAAAAAGCTTGATGTCTGCGTATGTTTTGCGCACAACTGTATCTTCTGTACACGTTTATACATTTAATTTGATAATACTGGTGGGTACATCATGTACTTAAAACGCAGACGCAAACATCTTTATGAGACTTCCGTTTGTTTTTCGCCTTTTCTGGTGTTTTTTTGGTGTTTGTTTTTGTAATAGTATTCAAGGTGCCATTTGCAGAAGAATGTTAATATGTTTGATGGAAGCTGTTAAGTGAAATAAACGACCATTTAGTTCTTCTCCGATAAACAATATGAATCTTAAATGTTTTTATATTATTCCAAGTATAATTGTATAGTTTCTTTACATTTAAAAAGAAAACAACGATATACCTAGCACGTTTTATAAGTGTAGAAACAAAATGAATGGAGATGTATATAGTCCATAACCAATTGATAAACGGAAATATTCATTTTCTTCCTAATAACAAGTAATATCATATGAAAGTGCTTTTAGGTGTATGCACGATTATTGACCACGCATTCTCCGATTGAAATGATAATGTCTTAATTAATTACAGTTATTCACATACTTGTTTTGCACTAGTATAACGCCAAAGAAAATGAGAGAGATAGTAATAGAAAAGATTAATACGGAATTCACAAATACCTTCTCTTGAGAAACATTATGTTCTGTCAGTTTCACGGCTGTAGATAGAGATATAGCTTCTCACTGTTTTTAGAGGAGAAATCATCTTCTTCATCACTCTCTTAGTGATGTGGGACATAGCGTTGTCTGGTGTCAATACAATGATTAAAGGTTTTATCGTTTATACAATTTATCCATGAACCAAATTGAAAGTATGGTATGTATTGCATCATCGAAAAGTCTGACTGACAAGATTACCAAATGGGCAATACACGGCATGAACTATATCACAATTATTTATAATAAAACGTGTTGTCTGTATAGTCAGATAATTCATTAAGATGACAACATAATGCTTACACCTTTTTTGACGAAATAAAAGTTATCCGTTATTGTCAATTTCTCTATATGATAAGTTGTGAATTTGAAATAGATTGAAGACACTAAACATGATAAAGGAATATTCACATTCATCAGTAAATTCAAACTGACAATTCAGTATCATTACTTAATATAACAGATTTTTTTTTAAACAAATACTGTCTGAAGAAACAGATCTCCATCCAAGTAAATCATTATAGTTTAATCCTGATCACAGATATAATGATATTTGTTTATATTACCGGCACAATACTAAAAGCTCATTCGAAGTTAGTTTTGTTTTCTTTTGCTCTCTCGATTTGTTTTCATATCTCGAGCAGTCTCCTTTATACATGTTAACATAGATATACATACATCGTTATTGTCAAATGAGAAAGTGCAAAACCGCTGATTAAAAAATGAACAAACGAACTGTTCTTGTTTTTTTTATATGAACAAACTAATTTGGAAAATTACAATAAGTCTGAAAGTCTGTCTGAAACAAGTGTTTTTATAGTCTGATATTGCGTGTTGAATTGTCGTATTTAATAACTCATCGACCTGCAATAACAGTATTAAGCGATTAATAATATATAATATTGGAGTTTCCGTATCACCCTTTCACTTATTTACATCTCCTCATCACCAGACATGACAAATATCTCAAACTTGACTCATTCAGATCATCGTCCTAGTGACAACAGCAATATGACACATATACTGCCATGTTCAGTTCTCCTTAAAGACATTTTGGTTTTTGATGACACAGTACAACACTGTCACATTTCGAAATGTGAGACCAAAGGCTGCAAAACTTGTGCAATTTGAATTACAGATGCTGAATTCACTAGCAATTTGAACAAGAAGTCATATTTTACCAGAAGTTACGGTGATCTGAATTGTAAATCGATAAATGTCGTCTACGGATTGGAGTGCAACCTTTGCGGATTGGTATATGTCGGTGAAACGAAAGGAAGGCTAAACAAACGTATGTGCGGTCAAAGATCAGACATTAACCTCAATGTTAACGACATTCTATACCAGCATTTCAATCAGCCCGATCATTCCATCGTTTCTATGATAGTTCGCATTATCGAGAAGATATACCATAGCTCTAACAATCCTAATCTTTCAACGAATCTCCGTAGACAAAAAGAGGACTACTGGATTAGACAATTGGGAACTGCGACACCTTATGGTTGCAATGACAAATTTGATGGTATAAGTATTTTATCTATCGTGTAACTCGTTGAATGTGATGAATACTTTCAACTCGACTCCTAGACGTAGATGCAGTCATGGTCATCGACATTATACATCACCTTCTCTGCATGATGTATCTATTAATGACTTGCTGTCATTTATACAAAAACCGTTAAGTATTCATCACATTCGCACGAAACTTTATTCGTTACCCCTTTCAAAACTTCATTCTCTGTGCAATTTATGTTTGGAATCCACTGTTACAAACCCTCATTCAAACCAATACAATCTTGAAGCTATAACTTCGGATATTGCTCGTCACAGACTTTTCAAGCCAGTCCGCATTGGCAAAGATGAAAAATAGAAAAGATCTTTCCTTAATCTTTCCTTTGCCAACAAAGGTCTCGATGGCGTCAACTTAGGCAATATCCTTCATCATAAATTAGTTCAATCGAAATAACCTCCTTATTTCAAAGACCAGTCTGTACTAATCATTTCTTATACCTATACCAAACCTATTCCAACTAAATTTTTCAATTACAAACACGTTTTGCAGGATCTCGATATTGACGACTTCAAGTCTAAACCTCCTGATAGCACGTTATTACCGGTGACCTGAAAATTGTTAATACCACTTCTCTACGAAATGTGTTATCGAAAGGTCCGAAATATCGTCAGCCTAAATTCATCAATTGGAAATACAACTTTAAAATTTTAATGGATTCAGTTGAAGATTATGCCAGGCAAGCGCGAGAAGGAAGACTTAGATACTCTTTCCGAATGGATTAAGGCAGTAAGGTCGTTGATACAAATCAGAATTAAGAAACTGAATTGGTCTATCAATGCCCATGCTACGTCAATCTTTAAAGACCCAATTGTTGCAAAACACTTCTCCTACCTCCATGACAAATATGTTGTTGTCCCCGCAGATAAAGCCCCAAACAACATCGTTTTTTAGTGTAAAACTCATTACATTAACTGCTTGATAAGCGAATTAGGTATTGATAATTCACTTGGAAACTCAGCATATACCCTCACGACACTTACCAAAGAGGAAATCCTGGTTAACGATAGGTCTGTTCTGTGTCCCTTGGAATTTCAACCAAAGATGAAGAACTGGATCTTCCATCACTGTATTGGATACCTAAACTACATAAGTGTCCTTACAAACAACGGTATATTGCTGGGTCTTCCAAGTGCTCCACGAAACCTGTTTCTAAATTATTACCATCTATTTTATCAGCAATCAAAGACGGGCTTCAAAGTTATTGTGAAACTATCTATTTTAGAGGTGGCGTGAATCAGATGTGGATACTTAAAAATTCGTAAGATCTTTTAGAGTACATACAATCTAACTCTATTTCATCTTGTAACAGTATTAAAACATTTGACTTTTCCTACTCTTTACACAAGTATTTCACTTTCCAAACTAAAAGACAAATTGAAAGAGTTGGCATTGCTTTGCTTCATAAAAAAGGAATGGCCAATGTAGATACAAGTATCTTGTCTTAGGGAGGGATACATCCTACTTTGTAAAGGATCACTCTGATTCAAACAAAAAATTCTCTGAAACTGATATTATCAAGATGCTTGATTTCTTGATTGGCAAAATATTTGTTACGTTCGGAGGACGTGTTTTTCAACAGACTTTCGGTATTTCAATGGGAACAAACTGTGCCCCTCTACTTGCCGACTTGTTTCTTTATTATTATGAGGCAGACTTCATACAGGAACTTCTTAGGACGAAAGATAAGAAGTTAGCAATATCCTTTAGCTCTACTTTCCGCTATATAGATGATGTTCTTTCACTAAATAATTCCAAATTTGATGACTATGTGGAACGCATCTATCCATTGAGCTAGAGATAATGAAATTAACGGTACCAATTTTCTTGCACCAGATGCGCATTTCGACAATACATGTCTCTTCAGTGATGCTCGTGGCCAAAATATTTGAAATCCAAAGCTTATATAAAAGATCAAGAGCTATAATCCAAAAGGTCCAAAAAGTATAGCCAAATCCGTTAAAGGAATTAGAGCTTTGCATGAGGGAGATACATTCCTTAATTTCTAATATTTTGTAACAGGAAATTTTAATAACACAAAAAAATCAGTATTTTCATGCCAGTACCGAAGTACTGCCTACTGGGCTGGTGATACCCTCGGGACTAATAGTCCACCAGCAGAGGCATCGACCCAGTGGTAGTAATAAAAAGGATAAAGGATACTACATATACAGTTTAGTCGGCCTCATATCTTGACTTACATCTCGAAATTGACAATGAGGGTCGGTTGAAAACAAAACTTTACGACAAAAGATAGGATTTCAGCTTTCCAATTGTGAACTTTCCATTTCGAAGTAGCAACATTCCAGCAGTACTTGCATACGGGTTGTATATCTCCCAATTGAAACGATATTCCCGTGCTTGCATTTCCTATCATGATTTTCTTGATAGAGGGTTGCTGCTCACAAGGAAGCTGTTAAACCAAGAGTTCCAAATGGTGAAGTTGAAATTATCCCTTCGTAAATTTTACGGACGCCATCACGAGTTGGTTGACCGTTATGGAATAACCGTTTCGCAAATGATATCGGATATGTTCCTTACGTCGTAATTACAATCTACTTCCCTTTCATGAATGTGACCTACCGAATTAGATGATTTACCGGATTTGTTATCACATAGGCAACATGACGGATGCCACATGTTGAGCAGGATATGCTTACCCTTCCTGAGCACCTGAGATCACCCTTAGTTTTCTGGTGGGTTTCGTGTTGTTTATTCTTGAGTCTGTTATGTTGTGCCATGTGTGCTGTTGTTTGTTTGTCTTTTTAATTTTTAGCCATGTCGTTGTCAGTTTGTTTTAGATTTATGAGTTTGACTGTCCCTTTGGTATATTTCGTCCCTCTTTTTTCACCTAATTACATCGTATTTGGAGTAGTCAATAGTTTGATAATGATGCTTTCTCTAAGTCAACTTATTTGCAATAATTGAAAACAAATCCTCTACAAAGTACACAAAATATAAGCAGGTGTGGTATGATTTCTCTGCTAGTTTTCTGTTACGTATATGATGAAGTTCATTTATAGAAGAAAAAAATCAGCGAGATCCCATATTACAAAAATAAATCGATCTATATCCATCAGACACCCTTACATCAAAACTGGGTCAGGTCTAGGAATAGGATTATTTGAGTTTCTTAAAGATGACAGACGAGGTAAACTATGGACAGACAATCAAAGTGAAACGGAAGAACTTTCAGCCATCCGACACATCACGATTGTGCGTTAAACATTTTAACAATGACCAGTTTGTGGTAAATCAGTTATTTGCAGCATCAAATGGATATAAAATGAAAACGTTGCAGTATACAATAAGACCTTATAGATGTTATTTGGAGGAATTTTGTGTTACCGGCTCAAGCGAGAAAATCAATCTCGTTAAGATGATCAACGACAATCTATAAATATCTGCATTTCAGTCCGCAAAAGTGATGTAGACACAAAAGAAACAAGTGTTGTGTTCAATTCATGTCTTCAGTGGCAGCAATTTTTTGGTGCTAGACTGAAAAGAAAATCATAACAAAAAAAAGGCACTGGTTTTGTAACGCTCGTCAAGCAGTTTGAAGTTGTTGGGTGTTACGTTTTTTTCTCAAAACTAATACAATACTTTTATTTTATTCTACAGTAACTGTTGACTTAATATAACTTATCAGCTGATTATTCCCTGGGTAGTCAGTGTGGTGTAACAGGGTACATCAAGAGAAGCTTGGAATCTTGATAGTTTTTGTAACAAGCAATATTTGACGAATAAAATAATTATGTTGAAAAAAAAAAAGTGTTAATCAGAATGTCTAATTTTTTTATGAGTTTGTAAGCTTTTCTTATGTGTATATATTTTATGTTTTTCTTTTAAGAAATATATCTTTGTCTTCTAATCAAAGACAAAAGTACTAGTATCAATTTAAATGTTAATGCTTTATTTTATAATTCACATTTAATAAAAAAAAAAGTGCTAGTATTAGTTTTGATATTTATGCTTTTCTTTTTAGATATTTATAGATACACATTTTTAGAATCTACTTATTCTAAAAGTAAAGGAAATCAATTTGAATATTTTTTTAAAGAAGACATTTTTGTATAGAGATTTCTTATTAAAGTGTATGTTTCTATATTTATTCTATTCTTAATTATTATTTTTATCTTGCAATCCTAATTAAGACTGGCAAAATAGCAAAACTCCATGTAAATCACTACTTTGCCGGAGCAGGCAACATAGCCACTGTCAATTAAGCACAAACTACATGTATCGTAATCGTATCAACATTTATTGAGTTGCTTACGTGGGTTTTTGTCGAATACTACTATTTCGGACAAAGGAATAACAACGATGTCTATGGCGATGCCAATGAGTTAATGTTCACAGGAGACCAAAATGACACTGAAATTGACAACTACAGGTAACTTTCAACAATAAACAAAGACCATACCGCATAGTCAGTTATAAAAGTCCCTGAAATGAAAATGTAAAATAATGCAAACAAGAAAATTAACGGCCTTAATTATGTACAAAAAACGAACAAAACAATAAATATGTATAACATAAACTATAAACGACAACTACTTAATTACAGGCTCCTGACTTGGGACAGGCATATACAAACAGAATGTGGCGAGGTCAAGCATGTTAGCGGGATTCCAACCCTTCCCTAATCTATGACAGTGATATAGCAGCACAATACGGGAACGAACTATTAAAATCACTCCTTTTCCGTTGTTTGCTCAATAGACCACCTCAATTATGTAGACTGCTTCCACCAGTTAATTAGATGCTTTTGCATGGTGATCACACAAAATTAAGGTCAACAATGTGTAAAGTAATTGCGTTACGATATTAACCTTGCTTTGTACTAAAAAAAACATGAACTACCTTTCAACGTGCTAAATGTATTCTACTAAGTTACCTTTCTCAGAAAGACATTCTGCCTACCTAGACACAATATGTTAAATGAAGAATACTAATATGAAAGTATTTAGTTTTACGATTTCAAGGTTCAAACCCAGGAATTCTGCAATTTAGGCAATCACGCTACAACGAGACATTATAAACGGTTCTACTGAATTGAGTGGTTGCTATTTTGAAAATAATCTTACTTTTCCCTGTGAATTCCACTATTTTAAAAGAGTGCAGTGAACATAATAATCCTAGAAAGTATATGTATTGGAAGTTAAACATCATGTATGAATATATAATAAAATCATCTATTTTAGACATGAATGTGTATTCTTTTATTTGATGATTCCAACCTCTGTTCATATTAAAGGTCAAATACAAAACGAATGAAACACACAGTCTGTTTTATTTAACCACGAAAAACTATGATACAAATCTACAAGATTCGTATGTACAAATATAGAATGCGTAAATGTGTCTCATTTATTTTTTTCTTCATACTTCTTCAAATGCAAACAAACGTTGACGGCTAATCCTAAAGGCATCTCGAAAAATTCTTTTAGATCCTTTTTGTCGAGTGCTAATAAGGCAGCCCCATTGACTTGTTCTGATCTGAATTTCTCAACATACGGCGCACAGTTAGGTATTGACTCTATGAACTCACAAACTGTTTGCACCTGTAGAGAAACAACATATATAAAATGCTTAATTAATTTCACAACATAGGTTAATGTTTCACAATATAGTTACTTGTTGATACAAACCATATATCTAGCATATGTAAATAATATAAGTGCGACATTTATGCACACTCTCTATTCTGATTTGTTGATATGTATCATCATTTTCAGACTGTTTAGATTTATAGCAACAGAATAAATACGTGTGTGTACAAATTGCTTGATTATCTAAATCTCAGGGCGGACAAATATTTACATCCTTTGTAATCAAACCCTCATCCATGTAACTACAAACTATTTATAGACTTTTAATTGCAAGGCTTAACCATGTTAACAGCAGAAACGAAATCTTTCTAAGTGCTCACACGAAAAAAACATATACGTCAAAGCACTGTGGGTAATTGCAAGAAATATCTTAGATGAAAAACTACTTTTTTATCGAAATGTTGTCCTCACATAATTATATTCTCTAAACATTGCAGATCGTTTTATTTATGTATCGCAAAGTCCATCAAATCATCCCTTAACAAGAAAAGATGTATTATCATGCTGATTGCACCTTGGTAGTAGATAGTGTTCGATTTAATTTAAATTTTAGCGGTTTGACAGAGATGTTGATTTAAGCCACCCTTGCTGCTGGTATGGGACACTCACCATTTCGACCAGTGAATATTACTCATTAAAGTCCAAAATTAAGATACAAATAAAACATTATTATTGGTAAATATGTTAACATTAAATATTCATACGTTAAAATTGTAAGACATTTTGATATGCTTTGGGTTTTTTTTTATTAAAAATCGCAATTTAAATACTTACTCGATTTTCAATCAATACATTCACCGTTAAAATATTTATCAAACCCGACACCTCATGTATACTATTTGATGTTACTCGCGTTTTGAACTATTCATTTGAGTCACGAACGTTTTAGAAGACATTCATCGTTGGATATGTTCCAAATTAAATATACTTATATACGTGCGAGGATTTTAGAAAAAAATGCTTATACTAAGGTAATGTTTATACATACATTCCAATCTGCTGGTCTCCCGCTGAAATTATGCGCCTTTTTGATAGCCACCTGTGCTCCAGCTCCAGCTCCTGTAGCAAATTCTGATGATAAAAAGGTATTTCAAATTGTGATATTGGCTGTAAATAATGTATTTATTCACTTGTGTTATATAAAGACTGCTTGTTGATTGATATGTGTATTCACCAAGTATTTACATGCGACGGATGTTAAAAAAAAGATACATTTAAATGTTGCAAAATGTTGATGTAGGTTTTTTGTACATCTGCTTGTGTCAGTTATTTGATACATTGACTTTTATTATAGATATTATTGGGTATGTTGACTATTGTTATGGGCATTAGTTAGTATGTTGTCTATTGTTATGGGCATTAGTAAGTATGTTGACTATTGTTATGGGCATACTACGAAAAAATGGTAAAAGTATCACGCATTTTTATTTTAAATGACAGGAAAAGTTAAATTCCAAAAAATACTGAACTCCACGGAAATATCAAAACGGAAAGCACCTAATGAAATGGAAAAAAATCAAAACTTCAAACGCATTAAACGAATGAATAACAACTGTCATATTCCTGACTTGGTATAGGCACAAATAATGTAAAGTTTGCACACACATAGAAACTGAATGTATTGAACAACATTGTGTTTAAAGACATTCAAAAATGCAAAAGCAGACAAATACATTTTCTTCAAAAAATATTTTAACGCTATTGCTTTGTATTACAATTTCTTCATGCACCATATTGTTGTTTTTAATTAACTGTTTGGATGAAATAAGCTATCAATGTTTATAAGAGTTCTGTTGAAAACAACGTTTAATATAATATACGATGGTATCACTAGGAATAGAACAATAAGGTGTAGCGATTACAATAAACATTTATCAATGTATCCATTTGCTGATTGGAACAATTACCTACACATCAAAACGAGATGTTGACAAAAGTAAACAATACATTATATCTACCTCTTTTTTCTGTGTTTCCCTTCTTCGAGTTACAATCTGAAGCCAATATATAACAGTTAGGTCATACAGATGAACGTTAACGAAATTTCTGTAGCATTCCATTTAAAAGTATATGTATCGGGTTAGAGGTGGATGTATATTGTTAATAATATAAATTCAGGAAATAGGAGATTGAACTAAGTACGACCATAATTTAGAATTTTCTTATTTGTTCGTTAAATGTAGCTTAAATGTGACAAGTGATTGCTACTTTTCATTTGTTGTTCATTAGCTGCTAATTTTTTTCGCTTATTTTCAAAACAATACGATACTATTTTTTAAAGGAATTGCTTTCTTAAAATGAAGATATTTCCATACACGAAGAAAAGATCTTCAAGTTTTGTAATGTTAGTTAAGTAACAACCCCTGACATTTATGTCAAGCAGACATGCATAACACAAGTACTTATAAATAAATAGTTCATGTCATTGGATTACAGACTAAGCAGAAAGTGTAAATACATCCTCCTTTGTTATTTGACAAAATTCAAGAGAACTCTATTAATAGCTGAATATGCACATATTTTCGTATGTACGTAATGGAAAAGTGAGTTTTTTTTAGGAAGTACAATTGAGAATTGTGTGCCTCATAATATCAAAAACGGTTTTCACATTCATTAATATTATTTGTGTTGTGCATGATGAAGCTTAATCCATGCATTTAAACACAACAATGCGCATATTAGACTTCATGATCGCAGTATTGCAAGTCGGTGAAATATATTTGATGTGTTTGATTACCAACAAATATGGTCACTTATCAATATATTCTAACGAAAACAATTTAGAAAAGTCTCAGAGACTCAGTTATTTAACAAAGCTAGAGGCTTAAAAGAGCCGGTGTCCTATAACTTAGTCTGTTATCAAGCACACTCTCCAACATTGAAGACGAGAACAGACTTCAAGATATACATCTCTATTTTGTTGAACTTATATTACTGATCTTTTTGTCTGTTTAGTTTCTTTAACTTATTAATAGATCTTGCCTTACTGATATTTTTTTGTGATTTACAGTTACACACAGTGTGTAATTGTCCTAATAGGAGAATTCCTAGGGTCAACACGATTCATATGGTATTAGGACAATTGAAACCTGTTTAACGAATTTATCCTAATTTTGTAATACTACATATTAGGATATTCAAAGTCAATATTAGGTCAATATCAAACATATATATTTTAGATACTTAATCAAATACTGTGAAAAATTATAAATATTCGGACTATAAAGACACTTAATTTTGATATTGTTTTATTAGGTCAATGGTATAAGGGAGATTATTCCAATTGACGTAATACATAAGAGCGATAATTCCGATTGACCGTATAAAACAGTTGTACTGAACTTTATTAGGAAAATATTAGCCAATCGAATTGCGAGAAATTACTCTAAATCAGAGTAAAAGAATTTGTCTTACATATATGGACAACTGGTGGATATATTTTTTTCTGACCATATATGTTCCTTTCAGTCATATTGGTCATTTTGTTGGTTGGTAGGCGGAATCATCTGACAATTACTTTTAACCATATACCTTTATAATGAGTGTGGCCAAGTCTAGTTAAATTTGTCTCTATAGTTTCAGAGAATATTTTTATAAAAGATAACAAAAATTTGCACAAAAATGTTTAAAATTGATTATGAGGGCATTTTTGTCGCGTTTGCTTATTTGAAGATCTTATTTGGTTGAACAATTTTGCTGTTTCATTAAGTAATGTCATTCGACAAAGTCAAGCAATCTCACAATTGTCTGATGCCAAGCAATGGTTCCGGACGGATGCCAAGTAAAGACTTAAGATTGAGAATTCATTATAAATATGGTCCAAAGATCAACCTAAAAACAACGATTGAATTTAATATTCATCTACATTCTACGATTTAAACATTGGTGTGTGGAAGGATGAATCAAATGTAAGATATTTTTTAAAAGCGGAAGTGAGTTATCGACCAATATTTTACTTGAAGTGATGTTTTAGTAATGCAATAAAACAAATAAACCCTCATTCACTGTCTCTTATAACAATTTGAATTAAATTTAAAAAAAAAAAAACGCATGCAAAAGAAACATATAGTTGATGTTTTTTACTTGTGAAGATGTCATTTTTAGAATCAAAGATGGCAACCATGACAGGATAGATTATTTTCGTGGCTATCCTTTTAATATGATATTAATTTAGCGCAAGGCATGTTCATACGAAGTTTCATGCAAGTATCGCCGTTTGCAGGATTTGTGGTGTATGCTGCTCAACTTTTAAGAATGCAATCGAATTATAAATCATAATCTGGAGAACCATGAGATAAAAAAAAGGATGATAAAAGCAATAGAACAACGAGAACTCATGTGATCAGTTCTTGTATACAGGCCAAACCCGACCAAACAAATAAAGCAAAGCAACAAGTAAAGATGACCGGAATGATTGTTAGAGTTTTAACTACAATAATCTGTTCTACGGTCAACATGTTAGATTAAGTTCAGCGATAGAACTGAGCAATTTATTAAGGGCTTTTATAATGCTAATTCTAAATGTTTTTTTTTTCATTAACACATTTTCATCAAGGTAAGATAATTACTTCCTGGTAAACATTGTTAAATCTTGTGACAGTCTTATTTAATAAGTCTAAGTGAATGCAAACGATCACACGCAATTCTATAAATTTTGACTGAAGTGTGATGCAATGCTATTCAAGAGACATGACTGGCGATTTCAATGAGGGCAGTATTGGTGCTATTATATTTATTTGAATTATTTATTGTTAAACTATCGTTAGTTTCTCATGTCAGTCAATCTGAGTTCGATAGACATATCTTTTTGGTTAATTTTTGATAAATATTTGTAAGAAATGTATGCATAGCTTACCTTTGTTAATGATAGAAACTTGGCAACATTTTCCGGCAAGGTCAACGACACCATAAACAACTGAAAAGTAAAGTGTTTTTTTTTTCATTTTTTAAGGTCGCAAGGTTCCAAATCGTTGCTGCAACCAGATCATTTGAAGTTTAGTGAACCGTTTGGCCATTGGCGAGCATATTACATCTGTTCTTTTTAAACTCAATGACAATAACAACACATAAATGTCGACAAATGGCTGTATTTTAATCAACACAGATCGATACTGCATCAGTAAACGAGATCATCTGGAATAAAACTGGGGGAAAAGCAAGGCAACTAACAAAGATTAATGACGTTTCTGAATCAGAATAAGAAACACAACAAGCATAATGCTTTTCAGAAAGTAAGCTAAACACCGTCGAAGCAAAATTAGAAATAATTCAATAGATCAGCGAACGTTCAACATCATAATTAATTATTAAACAACAGATTAAAAACGAATACCGCAAAAGTCAACAACAAAAAACTAAAACGCATACTGCTGACTTGGAAAAACCACATTTAGAGTATGGAGTCGTTAACGGCTATGTTTGTCAATGTTAATATTCAGCATTTGCTGACAAAATAATGGCACACCACGAAAAAAAGTACAAAAATATGTTAGTCGGACTATTGACCCAGTTTTGACAGAAATTTTCGCCGATTTCGATTCTTTTCTAGTTTTTTTTTTCCACGATTTCTGTCTATGTTCTATATTTTAAAAGATATGGGAAGATGTGGAATGAGTGCCAACGAGACAACTCTCCATCCAAATAACAATTTATAAAAGTAAAACATTATAGGTCATAGTTCAACACAGAGCCTTGGCTCACACCGAACAACAAGCTATAAAGGGACCCAAAATTACAAGTGTAAAACCATTCAAACGTGAAATCCAATTGTCCAATCTATATAAAACAACAAGAAACGAGAAAAAACGTATAAATTACATAAACAAACGACAACTACTGTACATCAAATAAGGCTATTTTTGCTTGGCCAACAGCACGAATATGATAAAATTGTCAATTACTGTCTAAGAAGATTGACAACTTCATTTCCGTGACTTATTTTCTCTTATACTATTTGTATGTGCATAAAGATAGTGTTATTCTAATGATGTTCACCCTTGGAAGTTTCCCTTATCTATAGTGTGCTAATAATAAGCGGAAAAAAACAAATTGGAAACAATTATTACTTAATATGCTTATGGATTATTGCTGCTAGATAATTCGCCATGATAAGTTAAATAAAAGTTATGGGTGTTTGCTTTTAAGAATATGATATATCTTTCAAATTATTGCAAAGAAAATCAAGAAAAAGATCATAAAAGCAGTTGCCCGATACGGTTTTTCATTAAAGTTGTTGTTAGATTGTGCCTTAACAAATGTAAGATAACGGTTCTCATAAAGTTATTTAATTTAGACCATTCCTGCATATTATCTGTACTTTATATTATTTTTGTGAAGCTACGTAAATTACCAAGGTGGATGGTAGGACACATTTTTGAATCAATATAGCACAAATACGATAGTGGTAAAATAAACTGTCAATTGACAAACGAAATACGATGTAATACGAACTGATGAGAACATGTTACTTGTCTGTTGGTAAAGAGGAGCTTAAACAGAATTTTATTTTTACTTTAATGGATTATAACAAAACGTAGTTTATATACAAATATGTATAACCATGCATATATGTATAAGCATTTGTGTTACATTTTGTCACTCAGATTGATTCATTCTAATCTGATACACTATTTTGTTCAAACAACGTCCATCATATGGTCGAAAATAATGCTTGTTTTGTCTTTATCCTGTGATTTGTAATATTTAGAATAGGAATCAGAAGACAAATTGCTTCATTATGAGCTGTTTTGTGCAAAGTATAGCTTAAACCATTTATCGGCTATATCATGTATATATCAGCGATATTTTTTTCGAGGTTTTGACCATATATTTGGATTTGATGTAATCTTGACTCGCGTTTCGCTACTTCTACTTCATCATGTTCATAAAACTATGACGTTTGCACGAATAGTACAATATGAAAAGTACATGGTCTAATATGAAAACTCATTTCATGGTATTTACTTAACGATTGTTAAAACCGTAAGAAGATGAATTAGTTATAGAAACATTTTAAAAAGTATTTCTATAACATAAAATAATGACTAAGTAAGAGTCCTCAAATAAAACATATTAATATATATAGATACTACACTATCAATTTTACAACAAACATTATCACATTTTGATTCGTAAAAAAACAATCAATAACTCCAATAAAGTATAGTAGCATTTGTATCCATTCAATTAGTGGTCTTACCTTCAGGTAAATTAGAAAAAGCTTTACCATGGTCGATACCATTCAAGTACAAGTGTAGGGTACTGTCTGACGCTTTCATTATACCAATTTTATCACCAACTTGTACTTTATTTGTATTTAAGGAATATGTACCAATCACCTTTCCAATTTTGTATAAATCATTAAAACTGAAAGATAAAGTGTAAACAATGAAGGTATCTTTTTATTTATAGTGTCTTACAGGGTAATCCTTACTTAAAGTAAGTTAAGACATGTAATCTTTGGAATTATCAATGTAGCTTAGATTGGGTGACACAAAATAATCTCTATCTCGAAAAATGGCGTTGTTGGACGTTTTCCAAATAATGTTTTCATTATTTTATTATTCGACATTTACATGTATCTGTGATTAATGAATTATTGTGCTACTTAATATAAGCAAGGTCCTTAAATATTATTTCTCTTTCAAAGGCAAGTATTGTCTCATTAAGAAACTTTACTAACTTATAAGTTTTTGTTTTCTTTCTTCATTGTTAGTGCTTAATGGAAAGCTGCAAGTATGTCACATATAGTCAATACGGTGTTGTGTAATACTCTATTACTGCAATACTCAAAAGCATTAGCTTGCAATTGTATGACATTCTCAGTTTTTTGAATGATATAAATATGCTACTGGAGCTAAGAAATGAAATACTTGCAAAGTATAAAATAATATCAAGGCAACCCATAAACACGTATATTGTTTCGATTAGTACAAGAAATATTGTTATTACAAATTGAAATGTATCTATAAGTTGGTCTTGGTTATGTGAAAAGTGTGAACTTTGTGTACATGTTTTTGGTCGTTGAAGAAATCAAACACCAAAATTTAACAACAAAATGTAGTAAAATAACCCAATTATTGCATTGGGAGTCAAGCATGGATACATTGTTAATATATGAGCTCTATAGTAAGAAAAATAAGGAACATTAATGCGTGTTGTGAGGTTTGAAATCTCGTGATATTACATTCAAGGGCTGAGTCTTAATATCAAAATCATTGATTGTATCGACGGTAAAAATTGGAATCTAAATGCGAGGAATACCTGAAAGATATGAAAGAAATAAACAACATCATGTAAAAATGTGTAGGGAGAGAAAAAAATATTTTAATTAAAAGGATCAACTGATGCGGGTCGGTAAAGGAAGGGTCGAGTCTGATAAACATCAACTCTAAATCTAAACAGATTAAAAGTAAGACACAGTTTTTAGGATCATAAACCGATATCTGCAACATAATAGCCGAATGGTGGTTAAATAGACTTGATATCAAATATTATGTGATATTTTTTTAGAAAAAAGTATTGGTTTCCGATGATGACAAATAGAAAATTTCCCAAAATTGTAGCTTGATTCAATTAAAACGTGCAATATGGTTACAAAAGGTACCAGACTTATTACGCCAGATGCACGTTTCGTCTTTTTGATAAAGTCTAATAAATAGAAACGATATCCTTAACCAACAATTATTCGAAAATATAAAATTCAATACAACAGAATTCTTATTTTCTTCACTTATTTCGGAAAAGTAAAATGAATGCAATTAAACTTTTTGGGATGTAAAACAAAAACATAAGAAAATAAGCCACTTTATAAACAATATCATTGAAGATAAAACAAACTGGATTTCAGAATTGACAAGATTGAAATGTTGAAATAAAAAACGTCAACCTGCATCCGGAACGACAAAAAATGGTTATTACTTTAAAAGTACTCTAGAAATTTACGGCACAAAATAAATTAGTAGATCCTATACTACCTATATTTGAAAATTATCCAATAATCGTATCAACAAGATATAGGTTCAATAAAAACGAATATACAGTAAAAATCGGAACTACCTCGAAAAAAAGATATGGAGAAAGATAGATAAATATCCTCTAAGAAAGCAAATCAAATTAGTTGGAAACTTATAAGATTATCTTCTTGGTGTAAAAACTGTTTAGAATAGTCAAATCCAATAATGGTAAATGTCATTTTTGTAAAATAGAAAATAGAACCCTCACACAGCATTTAAAAACTATAACAGTATAAAGGTTGTGAGTTAGTAGATGTTAGACATGTGTTATGTTTTTAAAAAACATAATGTGCAGACAAATATTATAAATTATTATAAATTAAGGAATGTATCTCCCTCATGCAAAGCTCTTATTCCTTTCACAATTTTGGCTATACTTTTTGGACCTTTTGGATTATAGCTCTTCATCTTTTATATATTTTTTTTGGATTTTAAATATTTTGGCCACGAGCATCACTGAAGAGATATGTATTGTCGAAATGCGCATCTTGTCGCCTGTGCCAAGTACGGCTTATAACAAGTGTTTTCATTTATTTGATATTTGAACTTTGATTTTGTCTTTTGTTCAAGGACTTTCAGTTTTAAATTGTCGTTTAAGCTTTGTATGTTGGTTTATTTACTTTTAACATTGAAGCTTTACCGAGACAAGTTGTTATCTAAATGTTTGTCAAAGAGAACACAACTTCATATAAGATATAAACAAATGGTTAAAAACCTGATTTGTTTCAACTTTGTCAAATACAAACAAAAGGCTGACAATCAGTTGCTTTAAATTTCAAAATCATCAATTATTTCATTCATATTCAAATGTCTACATTCGATGTTACTTTAATATTTCAACTGTAGCGAACGTTTGAACTTTTTTGAAAACCCAAATTATGAAAATTTAAAAGCAACTTAACTTTACCTTCATCAACAACGTTTTGCACTGGCGATAACTAATATTTCTATAAAAGGTGTTTCATATTTAGTTTGATTTTATAGATCTAGTTAACGGTAATTTGATAACTTGATTTTTGTTTTCCTCGCTTTACTTAAGATTACCTTGTATTGATGCACCACATAAACATTGAAACGCTGTCATCACATCGAGTATCATTTCATGAAGTCTATGAAATCTGGTGAATATTTACTTAAAAGTATGCTTGTGTTTTGCCTTGACTTTTATATATTTCAGGTGTTGTTCCAAGCGGTATGTTTTTTAAAAAAGGTGATTGAAACATATCTACATGTTTTGTATCAATAGACTATTCAAAGGCAAGAGTGGTAACAGTAATTTGGAATCAGAGGAACGTGTAGAAAAGTCTCATACCTTCCTTAAAAAACATGAACTTACTATAATATCCAGCTTTCTTTCAACTTCAATCCCCAGTCAATTTCCGTTATATCAGCTGGTATTTTTGTCGTCACACCTGCCAATAGATCATAAAACTGATCTGAGATTTGAAATATTCAATACGGTTTGCATTTGTAGAGTACTATAAGACTGACAGATTTCTAAAGTATATGGACTGATATGTTTTGAATTAATGGTACCCATGAAAATTCATTAGAAAATTAATTTAATTATCTTATTTTCAAATTACGTTTGTTTTGGTGTTATATGTGTTTTATTGAATTATTTTTAAAAACGTTATATGGTTTTCAAAATCAGAAATTACATGGCTAGTTTCAACAATTGACACAAATCTGTCACGTTGAATTGCACACAATTTTTTTCATTTTACATGATAAAGGTTCTTGACATCACTTGATGTCAGTTATTTGTAATATCGTTTATTTATTCATTTGGTATTATAGCTAAAACTGTTCTATCAAATGATGGTAAAGAATCTATAAACTCATCATCAATGTATTCCATGGTATTGCTAAGCGAGCTGTAATGTGATTAAAAAGGTAAAAGTAGACTACTTAAATGAAAACCAACGGAATAATAAAGCTTATACAGTCCGGCGGCTACAAGTATATTTCAGACGATTTGTGCACATCCTGCTACAAGCATGAAATTTGGCATACCCTTCCTCAACTATTACTTTTTTATTTCAGATGATGAAGCATTTAAAAAAAAATGTCTCACTTCCTTTAAAATCCAAAATGGCGAACATCATACTTAAATCGGCCCAATATCGAAGGCTAGTATTTGAAAAGGTAATAGAATCATGCTGCTATAATAGTATTTGGTACAAACCCTTGTTAAGTACTACTTTTGGATATATTACATGTATTATATAGATTATATGTCTTTCAAAACCCTACTTCCGGTAAAATCCAACATGGCGGACATTATACTAAAAAAAGCTTCTTTTTTTAGAGAGGGTCATTGAAATGTGTTTTAACGTATTGCTACTATCATTAAATTATGCAGGAACCTTTCTTTGATGTTTCTAAGGGATACAATGTATACGACATATGTCTTAAAAACACTTACTTCTGGTAATATTCAAAATGGCGGACATAGATATATAGTATTTTTATTATTTTGATATTCAACTTCTTTTCAAAATGTGAACAAAGTTGGGTTTTTTTTTTGTGGTGGTCATTAATTTTTTGGCTTTAAGTTATCCTCTAAAACCATTAATCATATAGTATAGTTGATATTTAAGTACATAGTTAACACTTCCGGTAAAAATAAACCAATATGGCGTAAATGTCAAAGATGAGTCCTCAATCCATATTGTCGATGTAGAGTTTTGAATAGATTGATTAAAACAAAATTAAATCAATACAGTACTAAAACATTTTAAAAATTACCACTATTTGGCCAAAAAAACATGTTCATTCCCAGTCACCACCACATGCACATGACGCAGTGCACGGGAGACTTGATTTCCACATTGACAACAACTGCGGCAACCTTTCTTACATCAATATGTGCAAGCTTCTGACAAAATGATGAGACCTCAGAAAGAGTTTTTCAAAGTGATCCTCTTTGTTCCTACGTCATCCATTAGTGCCTGGACTGGGTAGCAGAAGAGCCAATTTCAAGCTCGTCCACTTAACACGTTTCTTAGTATATTTTACGTTTTTCATGCTGGAAATGACTAGGCTAAGTTGAGGCAATAATCTCAATTAGCCTTCCCTTTTGCGTTAATATTTATTGCATGCTAACCCCATCTGATAAGTTAGTGCGATCTTACAGTAAACAGTAAACAGTGGTGATTTAGGCAGATCAATTATCATTCTTTATGTTAAAGTCACATCTGCAAAAGCCATCATTGTCTCCCACGCAGTCTTTTTTCCTCCCATTCAACCAAACAAAGAACTGTATCACAATCGGTAAATACATGGATCAAAATATGTGTGTGTGTGATCACTCATCTCTAGTGCATTGATAGATATTTATCTAAAGCTTTTCCCCCTTCTAAACACAATCTATAGTTCGTCTACCCCTATGTCACGGAATAACGGAAAAGTAATGCCAGCATCATCAGTAATGACTTTTCGAATCATGACTCATTTAAGTTCGTGTTTCACTGCATCAGACACATGCACAATAATTCCAGTGTCTGCCCCTTAATGTGAACTTGGTGCTTAACTTGAAATATATAACGTGGTGGTTAAGATAGAATATCCTGAACATGTGTTGCTACAACTACCATATGCATCCAAGCCTTCATCCACTCTTGGAACAGTTTCACGTTTTTTTTTTTAAGGTAAGGGCATTATTCCCTATCAGCATACTCGTTATGAAACACCTTGAAACTGTAACAACAGTGGATGTAGTCTCACATGCGTACATAGACAATACCGGTGGTTTAAAGGCTGCTACAAGAAACATGAGCTATATTTAGAGAAAAGGGAATACATAGACGAATTCAGGGTATACAAAAAAATTCTCAAAAAAGTTTTCTGAGAGAAGACGACATTAAGAAAGAACTATTCACAGCAGCTTGATCAATAGATTTTGAAGAACAGGTAGTTGTAGCAACAAATGCCAAGGATGTTCTCTGTGTTATCCACCACATGATGGTGTTTCAAGTTTATCCCCATGTTGACATGAAGAGGCTTATACTAGAATAAAAAAAAGTTCCATGTGTTTGATGCAGTGATACACAGACTTAACTGAGTCATGACTCAAACAGTCGATACTGATGTTGCTGTCATTGCTGTTTCGTTACTCCGTGACACAGGGGCTGTCAAACTTTGGCTTGCATTTGGAAGTAGAAAAAGCTTTAGATATATATCTATCCATAACCTTTCAAATGCATTCTTTCTTGAAAGTGAACTTCGTTGTTGACATGGATTGCGTTTGAAAATGTAACTTTATGATTTAGAATGATGATTGATCAGCCAACATCACCAAATATGGATTTGATAATGTCATTGATAAAACGATACATGGTTTTGTAGTAAGATCGAACAAACTTATCAGATGGGGTTTACGAAGCAAGAAAACATGTTTTTGGAAGAGAAAAGACTTATTGATGCTATTTGAACGACTTAGTCTAGTGTTGTTCAGCATGCAAAACGTGCAATATACCATGGCGGGTGTGGATAAGTAATAAGCTTGGATTTCTTTTCCTATGCTTACTAGCCCAGACGCTTATGAGGCTATTTGAAAGACTCGGTCTAGTTTTTTCAGCATGTAAAAGGTACAATATACAATGGCGGGTGTTCATGAGTAACACGCTTAGAATCGGTTCCTATGATTACTATTCCAGACGCTTATGAATGGCGAAGGGAAAAATATGATCCATTGAAACCCTTTTGGACAACTCTTTGTGAGGACTCGTCACCTAATCAGGAGTTTGTACATTATTGATGTAAGAAACAATACCACGGTCTATGTAAATGAGGAAAATGAGCTCTTCGATTGTTAATGAACATGTTTCTGCGGCCATATCAGTAATTTTAAAGATGTTTTAGTATTTAAGTGATTTTATTTTATTTTAATTAATCTATCCAAAACTCTACATCGAAGATATGGACTGAGGACTCATCTTTGAAATTTACGCCGTATTGGTTTTTTTCTAACGGAAGTGTTAACTTTGTACTTAAATATCAAATATGATTAGTGGTTTTAGAGGATAACTTAAAGTCAAAAATGTAATGACCACCACAAAAAAACAAACTTTCTTCACATTTTGAAAAGAAGTTGAATATCAAAATAAAAAAAAAATGATATATATCTGTAGGACTCAAATCTATGGCGGGTTCCAAATCTATGGCAGATTCCTAATTTATGGCAAATGTGACGTGACAAACGCCAACCAACTCAAATCTATGGCAGATTTTAGTTTTTTCCAAATCTATGGCAGATTTTGGGGAAAGAGTAACATATAACTCTTGTTACATATCTTTTATTGTTTGTGTATTGCATATGTTATTGTTTATAATAATATTGTCTGTATGCTATATGCCCTCCTGGGGCCCTAATTTGGTAAATAAAAATATTCTATTCTATTCTATTCTATAACGTCACAATTGAATAACGCCGCCATATTACATCCTTGCCGCCATTTACGATGGCGGAACCCATAGATTTTAACACTATTCAAGATGAGGTATTTCCCTGACAACAATTTGTGGGTGGTTTCATCTGGGTGGTTTAAAGGAAGATGTCACCTATTATCCTGAAGAGGGACAAAATATGCAGTACCAGCCGAAGTCCGTGCTGAAAAAGTGTACCGCTGTTTTCAGTACCGCATATTTTAGAAAAGGAGTTTTAGCAGTAGTTTACTGTCTACGGCTGGCACAGTTTATGAAGTGAAAGATAAAATTAACAGATACAAATTTGATTTAAATCATCATGATCCATCATCGAATAAACAGATGTATTTACGATATCGCTGAAATAAATATTATTTGAAAATTCAAACTGTTCATTTTATTTGTTACTTTTTTACTTTTTGTTTTTATAAAAAGCGGCCTTTTTGTTTGTTAAAGGACTTATTAGTTGGTTTAATGAATGAGTTAAACAGGTACCATGCACAGATTAATGAATGTTTATTTTTACAGAGCACAACATTTTAATCTTTAGTCTGTATTAAGGTATATGAATTTATCATTTCAATGATGATTTTTTTTTTGGTTGACCATTATGGAATGTTTATTTAACAAATGTTTATAGACATGCTCCCGTTGTCGTAAATTTCAACTTGCTTAAGACAAGTCATTGGTCGAAAATGTACAGTACTGCATTGTTTTCTATTTGCACAAAATTTGCAATAGATTTGGAAACAACATAAATTCGCCATAGATTAGGACATTACACAACTTGCCATAGATTAGGTTGTAAAAAATATTGCCATAGATTTGGGATGACATGACGTCACATTTACCATAGATCAGGAATCTGCCATAGATTTGGAACCCACCATAGATTTGAGTCCTACATGACGTCACATTTACCATAGATTAGGAATCTGCCATAGATTTGGAACCCACCATAGATTTGAGTCCTACATATCTGTCTGCCATTTTGAATATTACCTGAAGTAAGTGTTTTTAAGACATATTTCGTATACATTGTATTCCTGCACAATTTATTGATAGTAGCAATACTTTCAAACACATTTCAATCACCCTCTCTAAACAATAAGCTTATTTTATTGTAATTACCGCCATGTTGGATTTTACCAGAAGTAGGGTTTTGAAAGACATCTAATCTATATGATGTAACAATTATTATTATAGCAGCATGATACAAACACCCTTTCACACACTAGCCTCTGATATTTTGCTGATTTAAGTATGATGCCAGCCATTTTGGATTTTACCGGAAGTAAGACATATTTTTCAAATGCCTCCCTATCTGTAATAGATGAGGAAGGTATATGCCAAATTTCATGCTTGTAGCAGGATGTGTACAATTTTTCACAAAGCTGTCGTACTAATAAGTCTAATACTGACTATGTCGTGGCAAAATGAAGACACACTAACTAAAACAAACAGCAGTATATACAATATATAAAGAAAATTTGGTTTGATGGCCATGGAGATAACTCTCCACAAGAGAGCAAAAACACAGAAATAAACAACTATAGGTCAACGTAAGGCATTCACAAATAAGCAAGGCCCATACCACATTGTCAGCTATAAGAGGCCTCGAAATTACAATGTAACACAATTCAAACGAGAAAGCTAACGACTTAATATATGTACAAAAAATGACTGAAAAACAAATATGTAACCTATAAACACACCAGAACCACTGGCGTACAGGCTCCTAACTTGGGGCAGGCACATATATACAATATATGACGGGGTTAAACATGATAGCGGTATCCGGAACAGGGGTGAAACAGCACAACATAAGAAAGAACTATAAAAATCAGTTGATCAAGGTTAAACACAACATATGAAGCAACAAACTACGCGCCATACTCAACTCCGAAATAAACACCAGAAACTAAGATAAAAACTTATACAAGACTAAGAAAGGCCAGAAGCTCCAGACGTGGGAAATGCGGCGGGTTAGACATGTTTTTGATATCTCAACCCTCCTTCCATACGTTAAGCCAATGTTGAAAAAACAAACACACAATAACAAGCACAGTAAAATTCAGTTCAAAAGAAGTTCGAGTCCGATGTCAGAATAGATAACAAAACAAACTCAACACAATGGCAATGATACATTAATTAACAATGGACTACTAGCAATTACTGACCATCTCCAACACTCAATTAAACTGATTGAAATATGTCTTCCTCATATAAATAGCAAGTACAATCCCTTCCGTTAAGGGTTGGCATTATACTATTATAACATATATATTTTAGAATCAATGTGTTTATTTCCGATGCAAAGATGGTATAAGTTAGTCAATATCAGAGCCAAAATATGCAATCCTAAATAAACTAATAACAGTATCGCAATTATATCCCTTCTTTATACGTCTGTTTAGAGGTTTTGTTAGCTTTTGAGGTGAATGCCGACATTGTGTTTGCTTTGTAAAGAATATTACCATGAAAACAAATCGATGTGAACTATCTTACTGAAAGATGTCATTGAACCGATGATGAAATTTAGTAAATGTGTTGACTAGTTTGTGATATCGAAAACCCTGGTGTACTAATTTTTCAGTAATACACAAATGTATCTAGCTAAAATATGATAAGTTGTTACATACACGAGACAATCTTACAAGTTGTAAAATCTTGTATAATCCAATTATTTTCATACTTATAATATATTTAAGTAAATTATATAAATTCATTCAAAACTATATAAATATGTTTTTGAAAATAGTTTTAGCACGTCATTAATTTAGTTTGCTCCGTTCTTTAACGCCAATTTAATAGTGTGTTTATTTATGGGAACGGCAAATATTGTCCTCCACCTAGAGCGCTTCGACCCAAAAGAAATGCCGTATTTGTCCTATTTGAATCGAAATATTTCGTGTGGGCTTGAATATATCGTGGTTTTACCACGGGTTGTTCCTTTTTGCCGATATTTTACCCCTCACTATCGCTCAGGGTAAAATATTTGTCATAAAGGGCTAACCCTTGGTAAAATCACGATATATTTAAGCCCCAATAAATTATTTCTTAAATTATCGATAGGAAAAGAAAAATCACCTCTTTTATTATAAATTTTAGTATTGAGTCACACTGTCTAGTTAATTATAGAATAAGGTATCAGGTTATGCATGAACGTCTTTGCAACACTTCATCAATCAAAACAACAGAAGAGTACACCTATTATCTTGGATAATGTAAAAACTTGTGTAGACCAGTCGCCCTTTGCAATGTTTAAAAGTGAAATACGGAATTCAAAGGAAAAATCAGTCCCTTATCAATTGGCAAAATAAAAAAAATCAAACACATCAGACGAATGGGAACCAACTGTTATATTCCTGATTTCATAGATGCATTTCATCATATGAATTAAACCAGGTTTGATAGCTAGCTAAACCACCATCACTTGTATGCCAGATGTATTAGACTCTTACTTTATTTGGTCTTTTAAAAAAAAAAATGATTCGAGCGTCACTGATAACTCTATTGTAGACGAAACGCGCGTCTTGCGTAAGTGTAACAATTCAATTCCTGGTATCTATGATGAGTTTATTTACCACCACTAGGTCGATGTCACTACTGGTGGAGATTTATTTTCCCGAGGGTATTACCAGCCAAGTAGTTAGCACTTCTGTGTTGACTTGAGTTTTCATTGATATGTTCATAATAATAAATGAACTGTTAACAATTTTTGAAATACTAAGGTTTTTCTACCTCAGTAATAAATTATCTTAGCGGTATTTGGCAAAACTTTTAGGAATGATGGTCTTCAACGCTCTTAAACTCCGTTCTTTTTTTGCCCTTTTTAAACATTGTTTGACTCGAGGGTCACTGATGAGACTATTGTAGACGAGACGCGCATCTGGCGTCAGTGTAAAATGTTAGTCCTGGTATTTATGATGAATTTATTTATTTCCTTACATTGGCTATAAAGTGTGAACAATATAAACAGACATATTAGGTACAAAATTAACAAAAAAGGGATACAGCAGTCCCACTGTGTTTAAATCATAATCCCAATAACACAAACAATTATACAAAAAAGAAAGACACGACTACACAAATGACCATAACACAAGAATACACAAATGACAATAACACAAGAAAACAAAAATGACAATAACACAAGAATACACAAACGACAATAACACAAGAATACACAAATGACAATAACACAAGAATACACAAACGACAATAACACAAGAATACACAAATGACAATAACACAATGATACACAAATGACAATAACACAATGATACACAAATGACAATAACACAATGATACACAAATGACAATAACACAATGATACACAAATGACAATAACACAATGATACACAAAAAACAAAAACACAATGATACACAAATGACAATAACACAATGATACACAAATGACAATAACACAATGATACACAAATGACAATAACACAATGATACACAAATGACAATAACACAATGATACACAAATGACAATAACACAAGAATACACAAATGACAATAACACAATGATACACATATGACAATAACACAATGATACACAAATGACAATAACACAATGATACGCAAATGACCATAACACAAGATTACACAAATGACCATAACACAAGAATACACAAATGACCATAACACAATAATACACAAATGACAATAACACAAGAATACACAAATGACAATAAAACAAGAATACACAGATGACCATAACACAATGATACACAAATGACCATAACACAAGAATACACAAATGACTATAGCACAAGAATACACAAATGACAATAAAACAAGAATACACAGATGACCATAACACAATGATACACAAATGACCATAACACAAGAATACACAAATGACCATAACACAAGAATACACAAATGACCATAACACAAGAATACACAAATGACTATAACACAAGAATACACAAATGACAATAAAACAAGAATACACAGATGACCATAACACAATGATACACATATGACCATAACACAAGAATACACAATGACAATAACACAATGATACACAAATGACCATAACACAAGAATACACAAATGACCATAACACAAAAATACACAAATGTCAATAACACAATGATACACAAATGACAATAACACAAGAATACACAAATGACAATAACACATGAATACACAAATGACCATAACACAAGAATACACAAATGACAATAACACAATGATACACAAATGACAATAACACAAGAATACACAAGTGACAATAACACAAGAATACACAAATGACCATAACACAAGAATACACATATGACAATAACACAATGATACACAAATGACAATAACACAATGATACGCAAATGACCATAACACAAGATTACACAAATGACCATAACACAAGAATACACAAATGACCATAACACATAATACACAAATGACAATAACACAAGAATACACAAATGACAATAAAACAAGAATACACAGATGACCATAACACAATGATACACAAATGACCATAACACAAGAATACACAAATGACTATAGCACAAGAATACACAAATGACAATAAAACAAGAATACACAGATGACCATAACACAATGATACACAAATGACCATAACACAATAATACACAAATGACCATAACACAAGAATACACAAATGACCATAACACAAGAGTACACAAATGACTATAACACAAGAATACACAAATGACAATAAAACAAGAATACACAGATGACCATAACACAATGATACACATATGACCATAACACAAGAATACACAAATGACAATAACACAATGATACACAAATGACCATAACACAAGAATACACAAATGACCATAACACAAAAATACACAAATGTCAATAACACAATGATACACAAATGACAATAACACAAGAATACACAAATGACCATAACACAAGAATACACAAATGACAATAACACAATGATACACAAATGACAATAACACAAGAATACACAAGTGACAATAACACAAGAATACACAAATGACCATAACACAAGAATACACAAATGACAATAACACAATGATACACATATGACCATAACACAAGAATACACAAATGACCAAAACACAAGAATACACAAATGACCATAACACAAGAATACACAAATGACAATAACACAATAATACACAAATGACAATAACACAACAATACACAAATGACCATAACACAATAATACACAAATGACCATGACACAAGAATACACAAATGATAATAACACAATGATACACAAATGACCATAACACAAGAATACACAAATGCCAATAACACAATGATACACAAATGACAATAACACAATAATACACAAATGACAATAACACAATAATACACAGATGACCATAACACAAGAATACACAAATGACCATAACATAAGAATACATAAATGACCATAACACAAGAATACACAAATTACCATAACACAAGAATACGCAAATGACAATAACACAATGATACACAAATGACCATAACACAAGCATACACAAATGACCATAACACAATAATACACAAATAACAATAACACAATGATACACAAATGACAATAACACAAGAATACACAAATGACAATAACACAAGAATACACAAATGACAATAACACAATAATACAACGACAAAGTATTAAGTACAGAACCATGCCAGTTGGAGGTAACTGGTCTTAAACGAAAGGGTTAACAATTTTTACAAAGACACATACTGTAACACTTTATTGAGATGAAAAGTCCATACCCAGACTCTATTCTTGAAAACCAACTTGTATCAGTTGTGAATAAATAAATGGGCATTGCGGATGACATAGCTGATTATTTTTATTATAAAACAATATATAACTTCAGTGTTATCAAGCCAACAACTTGCTTTTCAAACACTAACTGTATGACATTAGTTGTAGTAAACTTTAAAAACGGTTATGTTGCAGTAGTTTTACGAACGTAAACACCATTAATTGATTATCATGTAATACAGGTATCGTATAACAAATAACATTTCCACAGTTATATTCCTATCTAGCGTCCCATATACCACAAGGATGACGGTAATATAGTGTAACTGATGTGTACATGTACATGTTTGTTGTACTTGACATGAGTATGCAGATTAGTGATACTTATACTAGAAACTTCATACCCTTACAGCATGTTGGTTTATCTTTGTTTTTCGTTGGAGTTTATGTTTTTCAATTTTTATATATTTTTTTATATTTTTTTCTTATTATTTTTTTTTCTTATGCCATTTTTGTATATTCTTACCGTAATTTTTCTTATGTAAAATTATAAAACACTTTCGACTGTATTACATTCAAAATTTGATACAGCGTGTTGTCAGAACGTGAACAAATGTTAATATGTCTAATCGGTCTTTTTGATTTAATAAAAATAGCTCGAATATTAGTCAAATCTACATAATTTATCCATTTTTTACACACGATTTTAAAGACAACTGTATAGAAATATTACATAAATGCTACAAAATATATGGGTTTTTTTAAATCTTGATTTTCAACTTTTGTACTCTGAGTTTACAATCGGGTGATAATCATCGTAATGATGGGATGGTTGCATTGATAAAGTAAGGTTAAAAAAGTAGCCCATGTAGTATCTCTGTCATGCAAAACACATAACTGTAGTTGAGCATTTTCCGTAATCTGAATCTTCGTTTCGTGTTTTCTGTCTTAAATACAAGCTTTGAAAAGTTTGTACTTTTAGTGAATTCCCAAGACGTAAATATTTTAAAATTCAAAATCCTTGTTTACATGTTGAAAAAAGCTGATATTTTTTATAATATATCGGTTGACATGGTTGATGACAACATATTAACTGAGAATGCAGTAAAACCTCATACATTATATTAGAAATGTTAATTCATTTCCTGCTGTTTAAAAAATATACCTTGTTATAGCATGTATAGATAAGATGAACAAGAAGTTATTGACACTGACCATTATCAATTTTTGACGTATTTTACAATTCACAAGTTAACAACTGATTTAGCATGTGTAGGTTAAACAATCATCATTTCACATTGTTGACTGAACATATTACGTTATAATGCTAGTCTGATATAAACATTTCTGCAGTGTTCCATTTTGAGTGAATACTGAAATTGTCACAAAGTCTACAAAATGCAGCTAATATAAGGAATTGATTAAATTAAATTGATAAAAAACATTGTGAAAGGGGGAAGAAATGCAGAATTATAATGAAATTAAAAAGAGATTGGAAGTGGCAGAAATTTACTACTCACCATTGTCACAGTCTTAACTTACACATATTACAACTGCCAATTTTTGATTTTCTTACACTAACACATAATATTAGAAACTGTAAAATGTAAAACTATTTTCTATTGAATCTGATACATGGTTTTCGTAGACAAAAGCTCTGATTTTTTTGATAGCGATTCTATCAACCTTTTACTTGGTAGTTTGGTTCGGTCATTTCAATAACATTATATTAGTTTTTAAAGTATGATATCAAAAAGTACCTAAGATAAGTGATAAACTCCATCTGGTAACTAGCTCGTCTACTTGTATTTCATAAACCTTGCCATTCACTAATGGTGTGTTGGTAAAACAAATACCATAACCAATTGTGTTGGTTGGATTTACTCGCTTTGCAGTGGTACAATTGTTTTCCAGGGAAATGTTTTTACCACAGATACGATGAAACTTCCACATTTCTTGTTCAGTTTTTTGTTCAATTTGCTTACTTCACGCATCTGAAATAGACAATGTGTTCCATGTTAAAAATATGGAAGAAAGTAATAATACTTCTGCATTCGTAAGATAGGAAGATATAACATATATAACTACGGGACAGGACAACCGATCACGAGATTCGTCATTTAGTGTCATTGCTCTTCATCAAAGGTCCGTATTGTCCATATTTGGTAGCAGTGACTGTTTTTCTCGTTTTTATCAAATCTATTTCGTGCTCACATCAGTGTTACGCTACATTCTTCCAAAGTGTACAAGTTTCTTAAATAGTTTCGTAATCCCTTCTAATGAAAGCTCAAATATTGGAAGTGTCGAAAAATTAACGTAGCAATTCCCATTTTAAAACAAAAACAAAAAGACAAAGTGAAACGGAAAATGTCTAAGTGATTTGTAATGATGATGTAGAATCAAGAGAACAATTCAGATGTTTATTACACGTAAATAAGAAAGGAACAAATACAATTTAAATAAATACAAATAATTGTATTTTTGAATTTGATTGGGCAAAACAAATATTCATTTATATAAGTATAGATAGATACATATCAAACATATCCTAACTAAACAAGATTGTAATATTCGTATGAAGTTACTTAAAGATTTAGCATAACATGAACATATTTTTGATTTTCATGAGGTGTCTCGTATTCGTGGTTGGTCGCTTTGTGAAGATTCTAATTGAGCAAACTTGATTTGACTTTTACTTTATTATCATTAATACAATGTTATAGATAAGAAATATGATTCATTGGAGATTTGGGTATATTATGAATATGCAAATAATTTACATTTAAATACAGTATGTAAGTGCGACAAAGAAAAACAGTAAGTACTAGTTAGTTTGTCGGTTGTCATCACGAGTTTTAACGGTAGGGCATATGATGTTTTCCTAAAATGATCAACCTTTGTTCTCATTTTGAGATACTTATTACTTATTGTATTGAAAAAAACATAAAGCTTTTTTACACATTAAAGAAATGTCTAATGTTTCTTTGTATGTATACTATGGTAAAACATCAAACATCAAAGATAGAAAAATATTAAACGAAGCAGAAACGTGCGCAGAGTGTAGAATTTAAGGGAGTTGGCTTCTCAGTTTCAAAATAATTAGTTTTTCATAAAAAAGGCATTATTGATAGGAGATTAATAAAGGAATCAAAAGAGCAAAATATATATATATATATATATATATATATATATATATATATAGGTAACCGTGCTCGTTGACAAGTCCTCAAAAACTATTACACATGTAAAAGAATTATCAAAAGAAAATTGGGGGTCTCCTGCCAAAATTTGTTACGACATTAATATAAACAAAACCAGAGGTTTCTGAAAATCTGACCAAATTCCAAAAACTAGACAAGCGAGCTTCCTTCATAGACGTTTCTAATAGTAAAGAAAAAAAAATCTTATTGATTTGTTTTCTTTTTTGTGGCAAAAGTATGGGATAAATTCCCCTAAATTTATTTCACACTTTTTTAATTTAAAAAAGCAATACATTTGCTGAAATCAGAGTACCGAAGTAAGATATATGTATAATTCGGCTCCTTGGTTGGTTTGTTGCTTATTTGACACATTCCCCATTGCCATTCTTTTATTTTTGATTTAAGAAGTTAAGCTTATCTTCCTTTTTAAGACGCATGTTCTATGGTTGCCTTGTATATATGCTATGTTAAAAGCCGTCATCAATCTCGAAAATAAAAGAATATTAAACGAAACAGAACAGTGCGCGGAGAGCTGAATTTAATAATAGACGTTTGTAATAATAAAGACAAAGCGTATCTATTATTGATTTGCTTTCTTGTTTAGTGAAAAGGGTATGGGATAAATTCCCCTAAATTTATTTTGCACTCTTTCCATTTTAAATAAAAATACATTTACTGAAATCATAGTATCGAAGATATATATGTATATTTCTTTGGTCGGGTTGTTGTCTCTTTGACACATTCTCCATTGCCATTTTTTTTTATTTTGAAGTAGTATAGCTTACCTTCCTTATTCAGACGCATAACTATGGTTCAAACCGGAATTTGACAGACTTATAGTGAACCATGCACAATAGGTTTAAACAAATAAAGTAGAAAGAAGTTGATATTCATATATCAGCTTACAGATACGTGTCTATTCATTGTGACTGTTCATTGAAATGTTCACACTTTTGATAATTCAGTTGCTGTCATTTGAAAAATTCTGTTATTATTGTTGTTTGTAAATTGCTCTATTATATACTAAAATATTAGTTTCCTCGATAAAATTGTTTCATATTTATTGTGTCGGTTTGTTAAAAAAACTGTTATTCCATAATTATTTAGATCGTCTCTTAAATCACAGATATATAACCATCGCAACATGGTAAATGTTTTTTCAAAGCACATGTCTACATGTCAGATTGATAAAAATAAATATTTACCTAATATTTACCAGCATTGTAAGTTGTTATTATAACAAAATAGGCGTTATTCGTTCAGATATTGTAATCAGAAAGGACAAAGGTGTATCTAATAATCAATTCACGGTTACCTGTATGACAGTTGAACGAATATTATAAATAGATAATGCATTACTAGTGTACTATTTATCTCATTTTGACATTTTGGAGATTTTTACAGCTTGCAATACGCAGATATTTTTTTTCATTTTAGTGCATAATCGTGTTTCGTCTGTCAATTTCAATTCTTCGTTAATATGTAATTACACAATATAAACGTTTTTACAGCTACATGTATGTATAGCTAGCATACACAATTTTATCAATCATAGTCATGCTTGGTAAATCTATCGTTGAAGATCATTTAGTTCAGGAGTGATTAGCGCTAACAAACGTATTTAGTAATACACTATATATGTTTGTGCACAGCTGGACACATATCAAACACTGTTATAAACTAACATTGACCAGACATTAACATTTTAAAACGTTACACAAACATATAAATAAACATTTTAATTCGCGCTAGATAACATATCATTAAAAGAATGTTTAATTAAATTCATGTACTTTTTTTTTTCATTTCATTTATAACATATAAACTTAAAATGCAGTTAGCAAGTCCATTTATATTTACAGTACGCCGGCAAAGTCTTCAATTAGATGTGTTGTGTTTTGCTTGTATTCAAGCTTCATTTACATATATATAAATAGTCGAAGCAAAGATTGTTGAAAGTGGCGTAAAACACAAACAAGCGAATAACGTAATTCAAATATGTACAAGTATCGATAAACTGACGGTGTAAAGTTTTTCAAAATATCTAGCAATTAGCTAACTTAAAAGTGCACATCATATTTTTACTATTTACTCTGCGTAAACAATTGTTATGTTGCCAGGTGCGTTCATATTGAACTGTGATATTGTAAACAACGATAACATTTACACAAAAATAAATATCCAATCATGTGTTTATCGATATCTATATATAAGTTAATCTTAAAGGTGTAACATGCTGGGGTCTTTTTCGGGTTATTTCTAAAATATTTGTCAAGAGTTGTTTTATCAGACAAAAGCGAATGACTGGTTATAAGAGTTTTAACTTAAAAGCTTCTATTAAACATATTAATATTCTTCTACAAAAGCTAAATGGCACATTGAATGATATTTAAAAAAAAATGAAAAAAAGGCAAAGGCGAAAAACAATCGGAAGTCTCATATATTTGTTTGCTTTTGTGTTTTATGTACACCTATGAAATTATTATCAAATGTTTTGATCAGACATGTACAGAAGATAAAGTTGTGAGACATACCTAAGCTGATTTTGTAACAATACTTTACGTTTTAATTGAAATGTATATGTATTGTATCATGTGCATATTATGACATTAGAACAAGTCGCCTGGGTGAATTATTGTGTTTTATTTAATTGTTGACGATATTATATCTATCTATATTACTCCAAGCTTTGTTAAAAGTTGTTTTAATAAACATTATATTAATTCGCAAACTAATAGAAGTAATTTACAGGAAGTGGTTAATAATCATTATAAATATACTACTATATAAATTCAATACTTCTTTAAGTCAGAGACATGCATTTTAAGGTAGCACATTACAAAGATTGTATACCTCCAATTTCACAATTTAAAAATGCTGTAACTTTCTTTATAATGCTTGAAAATTAATAAAAGTGGTATTTATTGATAGGTAACAGATTACTTTTTCAAATGAATGCAATGTTAGTAATATACAACAAGTATGTAATCAATTATAATGTTAACTGTGTCTACAAAATTTTCTTTCAATTGAAATTAGCTTCTTCATGGATACCCTGAGAGGGTTGATGTTATTATATGTTGTTCCTAGAGCCATTTTGTACTAGATATTGTCTCAGATAGAACGCACAGATCAAATTGAACACCTAATCAAACATTATCTACTTTTATGTGGTAAGGTTGTTTACAATAATTACGGTTTATGAGAGAATGGAATACGATAAACATAATTTGAGAAATCCTTTTGTAGCTTCTGTTGTTTTGCTTAATATTTTGTTAAAATTTCCTGCATAGTTATAGAAATGGAAGAGTTTAATTCATTCAATTGAACTGACCAATATTTAGCTATTAATTGCAGAATATCTTTCTTTTTTTTTACCATAACAAATATTTTTATTCGATTATTTCCTGATATATAAATACCTTAATAGCGCAGGTCGCATACTTAGGGACCCCTGTTTTCAAATAGCCTCATATGACCAGGGAAACTATCAAATGAGTTAAAACTTCCAATAGTTTTACATAACTATATTTCTAAAAATAACCAATAGAATTGATTTTACCTGATACGCATCACTTACACTGTAATACTTGACAATAATCTTATACCCCGTTCACTGATTTACACTATACATGTGTTGATTAAAAACGTGAAAATTATAAAAGAATTATTTGATTGAGAAAAAAATAGCTATTATAATGTTACATATGGTGTAGCATTTTAATTAGAATTGGTAACTATTCACTATATGTGAATGAACAAAAACTGAAAAGTATAAAGCACATGTGGTGAGTAATAATGTATCATGTGATATGTGTAATGTACTAATTAATATAAGTAATAATTTGCACAGACATGGATTCAAATATCTATTGCAATACAAACCTTTCTTTCTGTAAAAAAAAAAACCAAACATGTTATTCCCTACGTAATAATTCGCCGATAGCCCAGCAATCATAGTGGCCAACGGAATTTATTAATTTATTTACATACATGTATCTTAACATATATATATATATATATATAAAACTTATGAAAAAAGCTACAACCACAATTACTCCTAATAAAAAAACCTTGAAATATTCTATAAGGTACAACTTAGCTAGAAAAAGTAAACCTTGCACAAACGAGAGCTTTAATAAAGCTGACATGAATGTAAACATGTAACTAAATTCATAAATAACTCTATCATCTACGACCACACCAGCCATGAAAAACGAAACAAAACCCATTAATAGGATAAACTGGAAACCTGAGTCCGACCCAATGCGACAAGTCATCTCACGAGACATACTTGGACGCATATATTGTTTTGAAATATATATGTAAATGAATGTATCAAACTATGGGCATCATTAACTTGGTAGCTTTATGCATGATAAATACAAATAATACTAAGAACAAACCGGCTGGGACGTCACCCGGGTTACCAAGGTCATCTTTTGCTACACGGAACACTGTAGCATTTGATTTGTGTGTTCCACGGAATATCCTCCGGGATACCCCTGATTTGACGTACGTTCAGCCGGAAGGTAATTACTACTTTAAAAATTCAGATACTTTTCATAAATTAAAGCCATGTTCCGTTAATATTTTCGACTGTTTGAATACACCTGCTACAAGTGAATCAACACCTATCATTTCTTCTTGTAAACACAAAAAAAAGGAAAAAGGAGCACGTGTAAGACATGTGATATGTTAATCACGACTCCTGATTTCACCAGTAACTTAACAGGAAAAACGTATTATACTAAATCTTTCGAACCTCTGGACTGTTCCACGGACAATGTAGTGTATGGAATCGAATGTACTTTGTGTGGACTACTTTATGTTGGTGAAACTCGACAAACTTTACGTAAAAGGATGAATCAACACCGGTCTGATAATAAAGATCCGCAATTCAGGGTTCTTTATAATCACTTTAATCAACCGGACCATGATCCTTCGTTATCTATGAAAGTACGCATCATCGAGAAAATTAAGAAAAAGCGAAACCCAACGTCCACGGCTTCCCTCTTCATCTTCACACAATTACTATCATTGTTTTCATAGAACATTGCAAGGTTCATGTTCGGAACCAAATCGAAATATATTGGTTTCACTAATGTTTTGCAATAATTATATCACATAATCTATAATTATGTTTATAAAGAGATAGATTCCTTCTGATAAGAAATTATCAGGTTTGTATTATATATGCTATTTATAAATTTTATATGTTTGCAATCAATCCTACACTAATATAGCGTTTCGGCGGTATTTTTTTATGATAAATAAAATATTGTTATATAGGTCCGCCATCATCAGGGATTGTCCTATATGTTTCAAAAATTATGGTTTCTTTACCTTGGTCGATGTCAGAATATCTGATAAATTTCTGTGCCTTTTATAAGCAATTATCGGTGTTTTTGTGAATACTTCATTGCAAACCACATTATCTCTTATGAGATGCCAATGTTTTAAAAGGTGTTTTCGTAATTTGCTTATGCAAGGATTATATTTAGTAGCCATTACAAGAGGAATTTCCTCTTTACGTTTCCCTTCCTTAGTTGAAAACAAATGTTTTCTCTCTTTGGTTAAGGCTTCATTGAAGCTAGACATGATTTCAGTGTCAGTGTAACCCCTATTTATCAAATTCTGTTTGAACTTTAAGAGAAATTTCTCTAAGGTCATTATCATTGTTTGTTGATCTTCTGTAACGAATTACTTCTCCCCGGATAAATGCTTTAAACACGTGCTCCATATGAGAGCTATTTCTGTGCAAATATAGAAAAGAATTCGTAGGTTTGAAATGGGTTTTCATGTCTAATATATTATCTGCTATAAATCTTCTGCCCTTGAATAAATGAACGTCTAGAAATGTTGTGTCAGATTCTGAAATTTCATATGTGAATTTGAGAAATTTGTGATGGCTATTAGCCAATTTAAAAAATTCTTCAAGTTCATGTCTTTTACCGTGGTGTATTATTATTCCATCATCCATGTATCTGGCATAATAAAATATGTTTGTCTTGTAAGGAAATGACGAAATAATGTCTTTCATTATTTGATATAATAAAATATTACAACATTCCGGTGCACAGCAGGCCCCAATTGCAGAACCTAGACATTGTTGATATAATTGATCATTAAATTCAAAGATATTATGTTGCAGAACATATCCCAAGAGGGAAACTAAATCATCTGTAGAGGGATATTTTATAGTGTAATGCGATTTATCAAATGCATCATATGCTGCTCTTACTGCTAAAAGAATTTCTTCAATTGGACAGTTGGTAAACATCTGACTTATGTCAAAACTACATAATAGGCAATTGTCTAATGGTTTGATTGTTTCTATTTTTTGTATAAAATCAGATGAATCTCTGATGAAAGTATGGTGTTTCTTAACTATTGGCACAAGAAAATAATCAACATAACGACCTATGTATTCAGTGATCGTACAAATCTGGGAAATGATAGGTCTCCCTGGAGGAACTATTAAATCAATATTAAATCCTATTCTCATGACATTGTCATAATCTACAAAATTTATTTTGTGTATTTTCGGTAATATATGCATTTGTCCCGGTCCGTAATTTTTCTGATTGCCATTTATCATGTATTTGAATGAAATTTCGTCAATTTCATTATGAATGTGCATTCTAGTGACATAATCATTGATATTATTTCTGAGAACCTTGAAGTCAAAACCGTCAAGACTTGTGTAGTGATGCGATTGTAATTGCCGATAAGCTTCGGATAAGTAAATACTCTTATCAAGAACAACAACATTGTTGCTTTTATCAGCTTTCTTAATAAGAATTGATTTGTCTCGCAAAAGTGAAGATATGCTTGACCTCTCACCAGGTTTCAGATTGTCTCTAAATCTCCGAGGCTGCATTGACGACAACTCATGTTTTGTTTGGAAAATATAATTTTCAAGTGCATCACAGCTGTAGTGAGGTTCATATTTGCTATTCTCCCTGAATGGGTGTATATTTTCATTCTTTGAATAAAATAGAAATTTACATCTTAATTTTCTAGCAAATTCATTAAAGTCTCTCATTAAATCATTTTTTGCCCCTTTCAATGCGGGAGCAGGTATGAATTTCAACCCTTTTGAAAGCAACAAATATTCATTGTCAGTTAAAGTTTTCATTGACAGATTAACCACATGCTGTTTAGCCTGTTTTATTTGGAATTTTATTTTTGATTGTTGCATTGCAACTTTGTTTCTTTGGCGCTTGCCATACTTTTTCTTTTTCATATGAACATTAAAGCGTCTAGCCATGACTGCCGCAATATCGCAGAGATGAAATTGTCTTGTGTGTCAATGCAGACTGGGAAACTCAATGGGGTGTGGCTGGATAGCATAGCTATTATCTGATTGGTCATTGATATAAATTTACTGATTGACAGGAAGTAACGAAAACATTGGAAGTTTAACACATTTTTATATTGATAATTATCCCATATGAAAAATATCAAAACAATAAAATATTTACTGTTCATCATGCGTTATGGAATACAAAAAGCGACTAAATAATGTCTGATAAAAAAGAATAACATACCATTAAATAGAAAATTAATCTCAATGTGAAAAAAACATATAGTCTGTCAAATAATCACGTTCAAAATTTTACGCACTCATCCAGTAGGTATAACCAATATGTTCATGTTTACACAGTATAATGTTTATTACACAGTTATTTAATATGGTCTTCCTCTCCTATTGTTGCCCTTTTTGAAATGGATGTTGGATCTCTTCCATGTAGGGATGGGTTGTTTGGCACGTATGTCGGTTTTGAACTCTTTGAACTTGAAGAATTTTTTAAATTGGCTAATAGCCATCACAAATTTCTCAAATTCACATATGAAATTTCAGAATCTGACACAACATTTCTAGACGTTCATTTATTCAAGGGCAGAAGATTTATAGCAGATAATATATTAGACATGAAAACCCATTTCAAACCTACGAATTCTTTTCTATATTTGCACAGAAATAGCTCTCATACGGAGCACGTGTTTAAAGCATTTATCCGGGGAGAAGTAATTCGTTACAGAAGATCAACAAACAATGATAATGACCTTAGAGAAATTCTCTTAAAGTTCAAACAGAATTTGATAAATAGGGGTTACACTGACACTGAAATCATGTCTAGCTTCAATGAAGCCTTAACCAAAGAGAGAAAACATTTGTTTTCAACTAAGGAAGGGAAACGTAAAGAGGAAATTCCTCTTGTAATGGCTACTAAATATAATCCTTGCATAAGCAAATTACGAAAACACCTTTTAAAACATTGGCATCTCATAAGAGATAATGTGGTTTGCAATGAAGTATTCACAAAAACACCGATAATTGCTTATAAAAGGCACAGAAATTTATCAGATATTCTGACATCGACCAAGGTAAAGAAACCATAATTTTTGAAACATATAGGACAATCCCTGATGATGGCGGACCTATATAACAATATTTTATTTATCATAAAAAAATACCGCCGAAACGCTATATTAGTGTAGGATTGATTGCAAACATATAAAATTTATAAATAGCATATATAATACAAACCTGATAATTTCTTATCAGAAGGAATCTATTTCTTTATAAACATAATTATAGATTATGTGATATAATTATTGCAAAACATTAGTGAAACCAATATATTTCGATTTGGTTCCGAACATGAACCTTGCAATGTTCTATGAAAACAATGATAGTAATTGTGTGAAGATGAAGAGGGAAGCCGTGGACGTTGGGTTTCGCTTTTTCTTAATTAATAACACATGATTACAAATTTTTGTTCGCATAAATTTTGGGTGCCAGCATGTCCTCCTTTTATTCAAAATATTGATGCGTAAAAAAATTTAGGTACGTTGTGATACCTCATGCTGACTTGTACAACAAAATTATTTGACCGCATTGACCAAAGCTGTGCACTTTTATTTATAAATCTATATACCTGCATAGTAAATCAGCCATATTTTTTCAAATTTTTGTTCGCATAAATTTAGGGTACCAGCATGTTCTCCTTTTATTCAAAATTTTGATACGTAACAAAATTTCAGTAGTTTTGATACCTCATACTGACTTGTACAACACAATTATTTGACTGCATCAATTAAAACTGACCATATGTGCACTTTAATTTGTAAATCTATACACCAGCATAGTAAATCAGCCATATTTGTTTTGTCATGATTCAATGTATATTACAATGGACAGTAATATTGCTATACAATACATGTAACAACAATTTTTTGTTTGCATAAATTTAGGGTGCCAGCATATGTCCTCCTTTTCTTCAAAATATTGATAGGTAACAAAATTTCAGTAGTTTTGATACCTCTTGCTGACTTGTGCAACAACATTTTTTGACCGTGTTGACCAAAACTGTCCTTGTGTGCACTTTTTTTTTTAAATCTGTATACCCGCATAGTAAATCAGCCATATTTTTTCAAATTTTTGTTCGCATAAATTTAGGCTGCCAGCATGTTCTCCTTTTATTCAAAATTTTGATACGTAACAAAATTTCAGTAGTTTTGATACCTCATATTGACGTGTACAACAAAATTATTTGACTGCATCAATTAAAACTGACCATATACTTGTGTATGCACTTCAATTTGTAAATCTATATACCAGCATAGTAAATCAGCCATATTTGTTCTGTCAGGATTCAATGTATATTACAATGGACAGCAATATTGCTATACAGTAACAACAATTTTTTGTTTGCATGAATTTAAGGTCCAGCATATGTCCTCCTTTTATTAAAAATATTGATACGTGACAAAATGACAGTAGTTTTGATACCTCTTGCTGACTTGTGCAACAAAATTATTTGACCGTGTTGACCAAAACTGACCATGTGAGCACTTTTATTCATAAATCTATAAACCAGCATACTAAATCAGCAATTTTTTTCAAATTTTTATTCGCATACATTTAGGGTGCCTTCATGTCCTCCTTTTATTCAAAATTTTGATACGTAACAAAATTTCAGTAGTTTTGATACCTCATGCTGACTTGTACAACAAAATTATTTGACTGCATCAAATTAAACTGACAATTTGTGCACTTTTAATTTCTTAATCTATAAACCAACATAGTTATTCAGCCAGATTTTTTATGTAAGGATTCAATGTATAATACTATGGACAGCAATATTGTAAAATAATAACAACAAATTTTTGTTTTCGCATGAATTAAGGGTGACAGCATGTCACTCTTTTATTCAAAATATTAATACGTAACAAAATTACAGGAGTTTTCATACCTCATGCTGACTTGTCCAACAAAATTATTAGACCTATCAACTTAAACTGACCATATGTGCACTTTAATTTGTAAATCTATATACCCGCATAGTAAATCAGCCATATTTTTTATGTCAGGATTCAATGTATAATACAATGGACAGCAATATTGCAATACAATAACAACAAATTTTTGTTCGCATAAATTTAGGGTGCCAGCATGTCCTCCTTTAATTCAAAATATTGATACGTAACAAAATTTCAGTAGTTTTGATACCTTATGCTGACCATGTTGACATGTACAACAAAATTATTTGACTGCATCAACTAAAACTGACAATATGTGTACTTTAATTTGTAAATCTATATACCTGTATAGTAAATCAGCCATATTTTTTATGTCAGGATTCAATGAACAATACAATGGACAGCAATATTGCAATACAATAACAACACATTTTTGTTCGCATAAATTTATGGTGCCAGCATGTCCTCCTTTAATTCAAAATATTGATACGTAACAAAATTTCAGTAGTTTTGATACCTTATGCTGACCATGTTGACATGTGCAACAAAATTATTTGACCGCATCAACTAAAACTGACCATATGTAAACTTTAATTTGTAATGTTATATACCTGTATAGTAAATCAGCCATATTTTTTGTGTTAGGATTCAATGTACAATACAATGGACAGCAATATTGCAATACAATAACAACAAATTTGTGTTGACATACATTTAGGGTGCTAGAATGTTCTCCTTTTATTCAAAATATTGATACGTATCAAAATTACTGTACCAGTGTTATGATACCTCATGCTGACTTGTACAACAACATATTTTGAGCGCTTCCACCAAAACTGACCATATGTGCACTTAAATTTGTAAATCTATATACCATATATACCCGCATAGTAATTCAGCCATATTGTTTATGTCAGGATTCAATGTATAATACAATGGATTGCAATATTGCAATACAGTAACAACAAATTTTTGTTTCGCATAAATTAAGGGTGACAGCATGTCCTCCTTATATTCAAAATATTGATACGTAACAAAATTTCAATAGTTTTAATACCTCATGGTAACTTGTACAATAAAATAATTTGACCGCATTGACCAAGACCAAAACTGACCATATGTGCACTCTAATTTGTAAATCTATATACCAGCATAGTAAATCAGCCATATTTTTTTAAGTCAGGATTCAATGTATAATACAATGGACAGCTATATTGCAATACAATAACAACATGAACAACAAATTTTTGTTCGCATAAATTTAGGTTGCCAGCATGTCCTCCTTTTATCATGTTTATCAAAATATTGATACGTACCAAAATTTCAATAGTTTTGATACCTCATGCTGACTTGTACAATGAAATAATTTGACCGCATTGACAAAGACCAAAACTGACCATATGTGCACTCTAATTTGTAAATCTATATACCAGCATAGTAATTCAGCCATATTTTTTATGTCAGGATTCAATGTATAATACAATGGATTGCAATATTGCAATACAGTAACAACAAATTTTTGTTTCGCATAAATTTAGGGTGCCAGCATGTCCTCCTTATATTCAAAATATTGATACGTAACAAAATTTCAATAGTTTAAATACCTCATGCTAACGTGTACAATAAAATAATTTGACCGCATTGACCAATACCAAAACTGACCATATGTGCACTCTAATTTGTAAATCTATATACCAGCATAGTAAATCAGCCATATTTTTTTATGTCAGGATTCAATGTATAATACAATGGACAGCTATATTGCAATACAATAACAACATGAACAGCAAATTTTTGTTCGCATAAATTTAGGGTGCCAGCATGTCCTCCTTTTATCATGTTTATCAAAATATTGATACGTAACAAAATTTCAATAGTTTTGATACCTCATGCTGACTTGTACAATGAAATAATTTGACCGCATTGACAAAGACCAAAACTGACCATATGTGCACTCTAATTTGTAAATCTATATACCAGCATAGTAATTCAGCCATATTTTTTATGTCAGGATTCAATGTATAATACAATGGATTGCAATATTGCAATACAGTAACAACAAATTTTTGTTTCGCATAAATTTAGGGTGCCAGCATGTCCTCCTTATATTCAAAATATTGATACGTAACAAAATTTCAATAGTTTAAATACCTCATGCTAACGTGTACAATAAAATAATTTGACCGCATTGACCAATACCAAAACTGACCATATGTGCACTCTAATTTGTAAATCTATATACCAGCATAGTAAATCAGCCATATTTTTTTATGTCAGGATTCAATGTATAATACAATGGACAGCTATATTGCAATACAATAACAACATGAACAGCAAATTTTTGTTCGCATAAATTTAGGGTGCCAGCATGTCCTCCTTTTATCATGTTTATCAAAATATTGATACGTAACAAAATTTCAGTAGTTTTGATACATCATGCTGACTTGTACAACAAAATGATTTGACCGCATTGACCAAAACTGACCATATGTGCACTTTAATTTGTAAATCTATATACCATGTATACCCGCATAGTAAATAAGCCATATTTTTTATGTCAGGATTCAATGTATAATACAATGGACAGTAATATTGCAATATAATAACAACAAGTTTTTGTTCGCATTAATTTTGGATGTCAGCATGTCCTCCTTTTATTCAAAATATTGATACGTAACAAAACTTCAGTAGATTTGATACCTTATGCTGACTTTATACAACAAAACTATTTGACTGCATCGACCAAAAACTGACCTGCATATGTGCACTTTAATTTAAAAATCTATATATATCCGCATAGTAAATCAGCCATATTTTTGATGTCTGGATTCAATGTATAAAATAAATGACCCCTGTTGGGATGGCGCCTAATTAAGTCTTCTCCTGGCACTCCTGTGAACATGTTAGTAGGACGGCAAATGTAAGCATGATAAGGAAAACAATTAATGCAATTTTTTCCCGCATACATTGAGAATGTCAGCGTTTCATCTCTGTATTCATAATATTGAACGGTCACTAGGGTGTGTAAAACGAAACTATTAGGCCGCATCATCCACATGCACAGTGTACCAACACTGACATACATGTCTGAATTCATTTGTGCTTTTTAATAAAAAAAATGTATTTGAGGTTCTCTTCTGGTAATAGTATACTGTTAATCTATTATGTCGGTTGATTGATTTTGTTTGTGGTTAAACGTCAAGTGACAACTATTTCATTCATGTGCACAAATCTCTCGACAAATCTGACGAATTTGACGAGATTGTTGGTAGTTTTACCACATCGTACATATCCGGACACTGTACAACTGTACAATTTTCGTAAGAATATTCTGCGGAAAAAGAATAGTAAATCCAATCCAAACAAGTAGAATAACAATGAAATATCCATGCATGTATAAATGCGTAAAGTAAAAATTTTGAAGGGACAGTTAAGAAACGGGGAACGAAGTAACGTCGACAAAGATGTTGATATCCCATGATATACGAATGTTGTTCCGATGCGTTGGACAACCCTAATTTCTATCCACCTTCTAATTAAAAAAATATGACAACTCTATGTAATTGACTAATGTTTATAAGAATATATTAAAGAAAGAATTGTGTTGTTATGAATAATGTCTAGTAGAGTATAGCGAGTAAAGAAATTTGCTATCAGAGGCCTTCTTGGGAAGAACAATGCGAATGTTGTTTATACATATTTTAATAAAACTCAAGTCTGATATGGGAAGTCGCAAAAACGATAACATTTCATAAGCAGACATGTCCCCAGGTCTGGTCAATAGCAGACTTGTCCACAGGTCTGGTCAGAAGCAGACCTGTCCACAGGTCTGGTCAGAAGCAGACCTGTCGAAAGGTCTGGTCAGAAGCAGACCTGTCCACAGGTCTGGTCAGGAGCAGACCTGTCCATAGGTCTGGTCTGGGGCAGACCTGTCCTCAGGACTGGTCAAAAGCAGACTTGTCCACAGGTCTGGTCTGGAACAGACCCGTCGATAGGTCTGCAGCAGTCATAAAAAAGCGGACCGTAGGTCTGGTCCACCGTAGACGAAGTTAACTTGCTGGTCTGCTTAAAAATTCTCAAGTTAACTTAAAAAGCAGTCAACAAGTTAACTCTAAGTTAACTTCTGTCAAGGTTAGGACCGCACCCATCTGTAGGTACTGCAATGCCATATGGTTGCAATGATAATGTCAAAGGAGTAGGAAATTTGTCAAGTCCAGCCTGCAGTGATGTTAATGTAATGAGTTTGTTTAATACTACCTTACGAAACCAACGTAGTCATTGACAAAAACGTTACCATCGGCCTAATGTAAAAAAGTCTTCCAAATCGAGATCGGCCTCTGGAAGCTTTGATGACCTTCTTTCTCATCTGCATCATCCGTTAGGGTTACATTACATAAAAACAATTTTTTTTTCACTGCCGGTTAATTTTCTAAAATGTTTGAGAGATTATGCACTTGACAAAGGAGGTACTAATACATTTTCTCCAATATACATACTTGTCAGTATAATTTGTGATGTAGCTCTTTTCCGTCTCTTTAAACCAGTAAAATCGGAACCTTTACATGAGGAAAAGAGGAAATTCCTTCCTGTTCACTTTAACAATAGAGGAATTGATGCAATCAACATCAGCAACGTTCTACATCACAAGGAGGTAACATCTAAAATTCCTATTTATTTTCAAAATCAGTCTGTTCCTATTGTATCCTACAGTTACACCAAAACCATTGCACCCAAAATATTTAACTATAAACAAGCATTACAGGACCTTGATTTAGAACAATACCTAAATAAACCTCTGACATGTGACTGTTCCAACTCGCCTTACAATTACAGCCCCTCTGGCCATGTTATTACTGGGGATCTAAACATAATTCAACATGAAAATCTCCGAAAGGTGATTTCTCGTGGTCCTAAGTTTAGAGAACCCCAACACATCAATTGGAACCATAACTTCAAAATAATTATGGATTCCATTGAGAACTACGCCAGAGCATGGGCTAAGCGAGAAAAAGTGCAACTGGACACTTTGTCAGAATGGGTCAAAACAATCAGGTCTCTGATAAAACGTCGCATTCATAAGTTGAAAAACTGTGTGAATGATCAACCTAAGTCCATTTTCAGTGACAAAGAGGCTGTGAAATGTCTATCATCTCTTCAAGATAAGTATGGTGTTGTTCCTGCGGACAAAGCTTCAAATAATATTGTCTCTGTATGTAAATCGTATTACTACGAGTGTCTTATAAAAGAATTAGGAATAAATGAACACTCAGGTAATCCCACATACAAAAACATATCATTTGACAAGGATGAGATTTTGGCGAATCATAAGTCCTTCATGGCTTCTATGAACATTGCATTGAACAACAAATCAGAGGACTTACCTTGTTTGTATTGGATACCTAAACTTCACAAAATTCCGTACAAACAACGGTACATTGCCGGCTCATCTGCTTGTTCTACTAAAGAATTGTCCATTAGATTGACTAAAATTCTGTCCGCAGTTAAAGAGGGTCTTCAGATATACTGTGAAACTGTTTACTCACGTAGTGGTATTTACCATATGTGGATTCTGAAAAACTCTAAAGAACTTCTGGATAATTTTAAATCTCGGTCTTTTTCTGAAATTAGTTCTATTAAAACTTTTGATTTTTCAACCTTGTATACAACCATTCCCCATATGAAATTGAAAACCCGTCTAAAAGAAATAATTCACAATGCTTTTAATCATAAAAATGGTAGCATACGCTATAAATTTATCACTTTGGGATACCATAAGGCATATTTTGTTAATAAGGAACAAAAGGGTAAAACATACTACACAGAGGAACAAGTGATCAGTATGCTGGAGTTTCTTATTGACAACATATTTGTTGAATTTGGAGGTAGACTTTTTCAACAAATTGTCGGCATTCCTATGGGAACAAACTGTGCGCCTCTCCTTGCCGACCTTTTCTTATTTTCATATGAATCGGAGTTCCTTCAGACACTTGTCAAAAACAAGAAGATCAAAGAAGCCAGGTTATTTAATATCACTTTCAGATATATTGATGATGTTCTTTCCATTAACAATCCGAACTTTTCTGATTGGATTCCATTAATATACCCACCAGAACTAGATATTAAAGAGACCACAGACACGGCTTCCTCTGCCTCATTTTTAGACTTATACCTCGAATTTGACATACACAGTCATCTCAGTACCAGAATCTATGACAAACGAGACGATTTTAATTTGAAATTATCAATTTCCCCCACCTTAGTAGTAATATACCAACTTCACCTGCATATGGAATATACATTTCCCAACTTATTAGGTATTCAAGAGCTTGCAGCTCCTATTCAGACTTTGTAAAACGTCACCAGTGTCTGAGCAGAACATTGATGAACCAGGGGTATGTCAAAGAACGTCTCGTCCTTTTTCTAAAAAAGTTCATCGGAAGATACCCAGAACTTGTTGATAAATATTCCGTATCAACTTCACAAATAATACAAGATGGTCTTGAAGTATAGATTTTGCGTACTGACGTTTGTTATCATCTTAATTACGTATTATAGTATTCTTTTATATGTATTTTTTAGATATTCATTTGAAGTGACTCTGTGGTTACGTAAAACCACATACTTTGAACGGCAAAATTATTTCATTTATTGATATTACTTTTACTTAAGGATCTTGACATACTATGAATGACTAAACTATTTTATTCAATAAGACTACTTTTTCTGTTTAGTCTGTTTTTTATGATATACATTTGACGTGAAAGTGTACTTATGTATCCCGTCATACTTTGAACCACACCATTATTTTATTTATTATTATTACTTTTACTGTTAAATCTGGTTTTTGTTATATCTACTTTACGTGAGTCTGCATTTATGTATGCCGTCATACGACAAAATTATTTTTATGTCTACATGTGCGAATTTCAAACGCGCAATTTTACACCAGTAATGAAAACCTTCTATCATTTATGGGTAGACTTTACATAGATAAATTCAGCCGTATTTGACGTGAAACTGTACTTATGTGTCCCGTCATACTTTGAACCACACCATTATTTTATTTATTATTTTTACTATAAGTCTGTTTTTTGTTATATCTACTTTACGTGAGTCTGCATTTATGTATGCCGTCGTACGACAAAATTATTTTTATGTCTACCTGTGCGAATTTCAAACGCGCAATTTTACACCAGTAATGAAAACCTTCTTTCATTTATGGGTAGACTTTACATAGATAAATTCAGCCGTAAAAGAAAAGCAAAATGAGAATGTTAAATTTGATTTATGCCTTTTTGTGCTACTTTGTTACATTTGTTGTTTATGTAGTGATATTAAGATGATAACACAATATTGACTGTTGTACCCCTATTTTTGACATTTTTACTCTTTGAGTATGTTTGTTTTGTTCATGCATCGTTGACAATGTAATGGAATTTGATGCGACTGTCATACAAGTGAAAGGTTTAGCTAGCTATAAAACCAGGTTCAATCCACCATTTTCTACATTAGAAAATGCCTGTACCAAGTCAGGAATATGACAGTTGTTATCCATTCGTTTGATGTGTTTGGACTTTTGATTTCGCCTTTTGATTTTTGATTTTCCTTTTTGAATTTTCCTCGGAGTTCAGTATTTTTGTGTTTTTACTTTTGTTTTTCATAATATTAATGGAACTTGAATGTTGGCCTGTCTGCGACGGGCTAAAAAGTGATAATATCAGGGAAAAAATTTCCCGCTATAAAATTAGTCACGTGTCTTAAACCTAGTGACGTAAACTTATAAAACTGCTACGCTAGTACCGTATATACAATAATGTCTCCCTATACTACGAAACGTGAGAAATTATACGTTCATATATTGTATAAGGCATGAATGAATACAATATATATAGTGTTGCCGATAGCCCAGCAAGCATAGAAATATAAAAGAAAGGGTTTGGAGTGTAGTAAAAATATATCAAAGACCCAATTTTCGTGAGACTGAAATTATCTTTTCTAAAGTATCTTCAATATAACCATCTTTGACAAAATGTATTCCCCCTCCCATGGTGCTTTATTCATCTGTCATTTACATTTGACTTAGCAGCTGCAGGAATGAAGACCAAGATTAAAACTTGGGGCTACCAGCTTAAGTCTCTCTACAATGTTTTCTTTAGCTGCAGTGTAGGTTTATTCTGATATATAAGTCTGGCTACGCCTTTGGATCTAAAAATAGGTTTAAATATGAATTGTTCAGATTGTGCGTCTAAACCAGCTAACAACAAATATTCTATAAATGTTAACTGGACATAGTAGGGTGCCTAGTATCGAAAAAGACGTCTAGTTAACGAGTTTAAGTTAATGGATAACACACGGCTATATTTATATGCAAACTATTGGAAAATCATTATATTTTCGAATCATGAATGTCGTCGTAAGCACCATTGGTCACGTTTTCAAAATTTTCTGTTTTTTTTTTGGGGTCACTATACAGGCCATCTTCAACACGAAAAATGAAATAATTGCTTTCTGTGCTATTTGTTCAAATGATACTTATCATTTAGCTTAACATTTAAATTTATCATATAACGAAAGCTGAAAAGATTGATATAATTTTAGTATAAGTATTTCATGATTTTAGTAAGACTATTTTTCTTGCTGAAATTTACTACATTTTGAACGAAAGAATATTTATTGCGTGCAACTTTCACGGGATTTTTACTCTGATTACACCAATAAGATATGGTTCATATGTGTGCCAAATATCTTTCGTGTAATATTAATCGGTGAGAACAAAATAACAATTTAAAATACAAATTTAGTGATAATTCTTCCTTGATTTAAACACGCCTTTTATCGTGCGGTTAATCGTTTTGTAGCTTACACTATCAGGTCATTAACTAGGACAATTGTCACTAACTTCATTTCTTTTTTTTTTTGCTTGTTGTATGGTCGATTTGTATGTTTTGAATAGTCCAGTTAATTTGTAGATCGTTGTTTTGTTTTAGAATATTTTTTTTTGTAGTTTTGTAGAACTTTAATTGTTTTTTTTTTTAATTGATAGTTTTGATATAATTGTAATATACAAATCAAATCCTTCGGTCACGTTTCAGACCCGAAATATAGCACACATTCACAGTCCTGTTATCAAACTATGCTCATCAATCCCTAAACGAAGTAACAATGATATAAAATGGTCTAAGTGTGTTATATTGTCAGGGTTCTTCTACTGAATTGTTTATTTATATGAAATAAGAATTGGCACAAACAAAAGATTTCTCGAGGCTATGGGAGTATAGAAAGATCATGTATATTTTGGTATGTTGCATGATGCTTCAGACCTAGACCATCTTCGTACTGATGATTACAAAATATTGTACCACAATTCTTCCTATAAATCTAACACTAGCAGACACAACTGCCATTATTTTAAAGCTGACAACAGTTCTTGTTCGTCTGTAAAAGTGTTTCAGGTCATATATAGAAGGTCGTCAAATTCCTGACTGGAAAAAGTCTCTTTGAGTAAGTGAGAACCAGCAGGCCTAAATCAGATTTCTTGGCGAATCGATTGTTTAGCCTCATGGTAGATCAACAGTTACTATGATACATGAGGAAATCATTTATCTAGCTAGTACTTTCAAGGAACCTAAATTTGCTCAGAAGGAGTACTCAGGTTTTAAGAATCATATTGTACGCCCGATGAAGTAGATACTTCAAATTGAGAATGGAAATGGGGAATGTGTCAAAGAGACAACAACCCGACCAAATAAAAAAACAACAGCAGAGGTCATCAACAGGTTTTCAATGTAGCGAGAAATTCCCGCACCCGGAGGCGTCCTTCAGCTGGCCCCTAAACAAATATATACTAGTCCAATGATTATGAACGCCATACTAATTTCCAAATTGTACACAAGAAACTAAAATAAAAATAATACAAGACTAACAAAGGCCAGAGGCTCCTGACTTGGGACAGGCGCAAAAATGCGGCGGGGTTAAACATGTTTATGAGATCTCAACCCTCCCCCTATACCTCTAACCAATGTAGAAAAGTAAACGCATAACAATACGCACATTAAAATTCAGTTCAAGAGAAGTCCGAGTCTGATGTCAGAAGATGTAACCAAAGAAAATAAACAAAATGACAATAATACATAAATAACAACAGACTACTAGCAGTTAACTGACATACCAGCTCCAGACTTCAATTAAACTGACTGAAAGATTATGATTTCATCATATGAACATCAGGCACAATCCTTCCCGTTAGGGGTTTAGTATCATACCATCATAACATAGATGAGAAGAACATAACCCGTGTCATGCCAACAACTGTTTTTAGAATAAATGTGTTTAGTTCCGATGCAAAGACCTTATCAGTGACTCAATATTAACGCCAAAATATGCAATCTTTAATGACTTGACAACAGTATCGTAATTATATCCCTTCTTAATAAATCTATTCAAAGGTTTTGTAAGTTTCTGAGGTGAATACTGACACCTTTGTGCTTTATAAAGAATATTTCCATAAAAAAATGGATGTGAAATACCTGAACGTATTAGAAGTCTGCATGTTGAGCTATATTTACGAATGATGTCTTTATACCGATGATAAAATTTAGTAAATGTTTTGACTAGTTTGTGATATCGAAAACCCTGGTGTAATAATTTTTCAGTAATACATAAATTTCTCTCGTTAAAATCTAAAACATTGTTACATACACGAGCGAATCGTACAAGTTGAGATATATAAATACCGTAAGATGGTTGCATGAATTTACATGCAATTCATGTAGACAAATAGTTCGATGTGAAAGGAATCAAGGGAAGGATAAAGATAAAGGCACAAGATACCGATGTTCTGATCTTATGCGTTCATTACTTCCCCTCCATGCAGCATACGCATGAGCTATGGTTTCAAACAGGCACAATTACTTGCACACAAGATTTGCGCCTGTATATACCTGTCCACGAAATATGTAAAGTCTCGGGTTTGCCATCTGTAACATTCTACCAGCCGCACATGCTGTAACATGATACAACGTCATCCCTGTTTAGGAACAATAAGCGCACTGTTTTTTTTAGTCTTGAAGGACAACCCAGATGATTTCACCGATTTGTCAAACCTTTCTAATTGTGACATCGATGAATCTATATAGATGCAGCTCGAGATCTAGTTTTTAGGTTAAATTATCTTAAGTCAAAACTCATAATGGATCATTGTGACCTAACGAAATTGAACGTAAACTTGGCTACAATTTCTCCATTGTCAAACGTCTTCCTTGTGGATCTTCTTTTAAACAATATGCAATAAGAGCTTCACTCTAAACATAAATTTGATGTCTTTCCATATAGTAAAACTACCCTTACATTATCATCTTCAGTCCGGATGGGAAAAGAAGAATGACTTGTTCCTGTATATGTCGAAGGTAAGATGTCAAATAAACTTGTGCAAGATTTAGTTTGTACTATTGAGAGGAAATCTGCATTTTCAAAGGGTTGCATTTACTTCGAACAAAATCTATCATGTACAGATGTATGCCCATGTCAGGCAAATGACATACGTCGAAATGTAAATACTCGTCTGGTTGCAGTTAAAAACATTGATGACGACGAAGGTGACGATGAATACATCTTTAATTTTTCTGTTTATACCTTATGAATCATTGTTAGCTATCGAATGAAAATTTAGCAGTGCATAATATTTTCTAAACAATTATAAATAAACTCGATTTTGAAATCGTGGTAAATATAGTAATAATCTATCTGATGGGGAAAGATATGTTAACAAACATAAAAGAAAAACCCCTTTCATATGGTCTCTGACCTTGACGTTGAAAAGTTGGTTGGCTTAAACTACAGAAGACCATAGAAAATACATCGGTGCTGTACATAACCCTCTCCCTTATTATTTTTTTTTTGGAATACTTGTAAACATTAATGCCAATTGCTGCTTATTTAGTCATCTTTATATGTAGGATGGGGTGTTTTACCTGTTTCTAATAGACGTTTTGTTTTCATAACTTTAGCACCCCTTTTTTCCGTTTGCAGTTTTTTTTTACTTCTGTAAAGCACAGCTATACACAGAGCTTTATATTCAACCAATTTTACCGTAAATATTACACAAATTTCAAAACAAATCATTTATATATACTCTTGAACACCCAATAACAGAATTTTGAAATTTACCTAGAAATTGACGAACACCTTAATATCAAAAGACGTGAAAAAACACATTTTATGCTCGACAAATTATTAAAGTTTAGATCAAAAAAACATCTGAAGATCTTACTTGTAATGAATTGAATACGAAAATTTCAAATTTTGAAATTGAAATAGGTCAAGGTCACTGTTATTTAACAGCTGTTTGAAATTTTTTAATTTGCACCCTATATGCAAAAAAGTCATTTTGGGCGATAAAAATATAAAATAAGTTCTAAATATAGATACGAAAGATATTTTTCTATGAATAAGTTGTTTTTATGTTGCTCCATGCAATGTATGTAGGAGAAACAAGCTATTTTAATGTGACTGCACATTTTCTGGAATTTTTGCTTTGACATTTGACCCTAAATAAAAAAAAAATGTGACCACGGCAGACAACGACGACAACAGTATTTCGATGAGTCTTGTTCTCCTCTTCCCAATGATATGAAATATAGCCGTGTGTTATTCCGTTAAGGCAAATCGATCAAATTTGTTGTTTGGGCACCCTCCTAACAAGCGATAGCGATACTTTAAAAAAAAGATGTTCATTCCCATGTCTGCATTGATCCGTTTTGCTATGAGAAATAAAAAGATTTAAATGATCTTCGAAAATACTAAAATGTTTGCATCTTAATTTACTAATCTAATCGAACCTAAGAAAACCTGAAGAAGACAACAAAAGCATAGTGAGATTCCTATCTATAAGTAAATCTAAACTGTCTATGTACATAGAGCATAAATCAATCAACATGTCATTGTTAGATTGATTGTTTTGCTTACAGGCCTACCATTACGTTTTTTAGCGGATTCTAAAAGGTATTTTACAAATGAATTTTCAGTCGGATCATTGAAACCGTTAAGATCATGGGCCCATTTGATTGAATATACAGCTGAATTTACAACATTTTTGTAATGTAAAGTGCTCTATGAACAGGCTCGGCAGTTCTCGATTACGAATTTCTTCCATCTATTAAAACTTGAACAGTACTTTTTACAGGTATTCTCACTTCTCGAAACAACCAGGAATGTAGTCATCTTTCCAGCTAAGTTGTAAATATTACAGTTCTCTAAAACGCCACTCTCTACTAAAGCAGCTTCAACGTTTCGTCTAAAGTTCACACCTGAAAATAGTAATTGTATTATTAAAAATATATTTTCAAAGCTAGCATTCTAAATTTCATTGGCAATTATACGAATACTCCGTTTTTGCCTGCTCCTTTAACTATCACTCTTTTTCCGGACAAATATTATATGTCTTGTATTTAATGTGCTATACCTTTTGATGTGTAAATCAGCGGTCAAAAAGGGTTCGATTGTCATTCAGGGATAACTAAAGTACATGCAGCCTTGTCATGCTGATTTTTTTGTAAAACCATAGAAACAAGACGGTGGTGGAACTAACCAGTTTGTGTCGTAATATTTGCAGACTAATTAATTACATAATGTTTGCATAACAAAAATCGTACATGCATTTAAAAGATAAATACACCTGTTTTATTAATCTATATGCAGTCTGAAGAATGTTACAGCCTTGTACAGGTTGGAGATTAGAAGTAAACACATCTTTGTACTGTGCTACATTAACTGACTATGGTAAGGTTTTAATCCTTCATTACCAGTCGTGACACATTTTATGCACATCTAGCTTAAAGAATTTATAAAATGTTTTGTTATTATGACAGATGGGTGTGTACGTCTTTCAAAGTCTCGAATGCTTTTTAAACATTTATAGAAATCATTAGAAATGTATATACCGTCATTAAGTAATCCAGAATGCATTGCATGGATTGAAACGAAAAAATGTAACTGTCAAACCATTTGAAAATACATTTACAATAACCAATGTCTAATGTGTAATTACGAACAGTTTTCAGGTAAGTGGGAATATTTAACAACATATTAACAAAAACAATAATGGCTTTATTCCAGTCATTAAACATATTGGAATTCTATCGTTTCCTTTAAATGATTTTTTGTCAGAAATAACTAATAAATGAAAGGGATATATGTAAAAAGAGAAGAAGTGATATGTTTGCCAATGAGACAGCTTACCACAAGTGACCAAAATCACACAGAAATTAACAACTATAGGTCATCCTACAGTCTTCAACAATGAGTAAAGCTCATACCATATAGTCAGATATAACAGGCCCCGATTGATTGATTGATTCTTAGTTGCGTAACGTCCAGCGATAAATATTTCATACATATCCAGGACCAGAACAAGTTAACAATAAATAAAATAGGTAGGTCTTGTCATAATAGAGGCCATTCGGAGGGATGGTCGGCGAAATTTTGACTGCCACTGGAACATGAGGGTACATTGGATAGGGACAGAAATTTGGCCTTGCAACAGGCCACCTACGGACCCCTCAAAGATTTATTTAAACACTCTCTTTACACGAGGCATCGGATTTAACGTCCCAATTATGACCGGACGTGACTGCGGACTTGATACATCCCTCACAGTCAAACGGACGCCCCACTTCGACAAGCGTTTTACTGCCGGGCGGGAGAAGACCAAGAGACCATATTTTATTCCCCAGTCACCCCTTGGGTATTAAAAGCCCCGAAATGACAATACAAAACAACTTAAACGAGAAAACCAACGGCCTTATTCATCCATGTTCAATAGTGTCATCACTTGTTATGATTATAAGAATAAGTGATACCTGACAAATGTACTGCAAATTTACGTATTTAGTTTTGTTGCAAAAAAGGTGTATAAATTAATGCCTCCAACTTTTTGACGTAGATCATCTTAACAGATTATATGTATCAATTTGATAATATATGCATTTCTTGACTTATACTTCTCCAAAGTTTTCATGATATCAGATGTTTTAATAGAAAAAAAAAACGATAAGTAGTATTTATTAATGACACAACATCAATAAATGAACAGCAACTAGAAAAAACACACACAAAAACGTGTCAATGACGTATGTTTTTGTAACATGTCACTTTCATTTATTCAAACATTTTCCCATATTGCATCTTTTGGTATACTGCAAATGCAGTGTTACATCAGATCACTGTTTGAACAATACAATACCGGTTGAGATAATCATCATTAAAATGTGAAATTGTTCGAGTAACTTTTAAATGATAATCGATCCGACTTAACCTCTCTTTTTGAAAGGATCCCTTTTGACTGATAAATTGAATGATGTATTGTATTTGCTACAGCCTTTCATGCGCAGTTCAATTGAAAGTAAAGCAACAGAACACCGAATTATTGCTATTGAAATATTTTTTCCTTCAATATCAACTTCAAAATAAATTATAACAGGACAACTCGAGCATCCAGCATGCTCGTTTAAAGTTATTTTGCAAAATGTGAGAGACACAGCCTAAGGTTTGGTATAGCAATCAAACATCTTACAAAGAAGAATAATGATAGACGAAGTTCATTCACTTTTGAGCTGAGTAATATTGGATTGAATGAATGACTAACGTTCGTAAACAATAAAATTTTAACACAAGTTAACCCTTTAATTGTATATCAAACACCAACAAAATGCTTCAACTAACCTTTCGCTATCTTGAATTGTAAAATAAAAAATAAAGGCAATAGACGTTTACCGATGTTCAACATATTGGTATAACATTTTAATCAAGTCGGCTCATTTCAGATATACTTTCACCTAATTTCTACCAACATTTGATTGAAAGGAACAAATGTTTATGATTCGTATTTGATTTTAACAAAAAAAATTAGAAATATGAAATATGTTTCCTTTATTACATTTATTTGGTAAGCATGTTGAGTAGAGATATCTCAGAAATAGTATGATTATGTAGGGGTGTATTTTGTTCCTTTTCGTGGTATAGTAGGAAAAACTAAAGAGGACCGTTTTTGTATTCTGAATCTACTTTATAAAGTCTATCTTTTTATATTCTACTAGAACACACCCGTGATATCGCGGGTCCGTGACTGAATTAAAGTATATACCTATACGCAAGCCTTAATTTAGAATAAGTATTGTCATCTAATAAAGTCATGTCGATTATAAGATACACAGTTTTCTCTGCTTTCACATTTTTTTGTTTGAACCCGTCGAACTGGAACTTATCAATTATTGGTAATATTAATTATTTGGAAAACAAAAGGTCCTGAAATGGAGTATTTTTTAATCAACAGCATTGTCCTATATTAGTTATAAACAAAGTTGAATTCTTTGATTCGCTGTTTTACGTCATGCCCGCTAACAAATTGAAAACTACCTATGCGCCTTATTTTTAGTCAAGATTTATAGTATTCTTATTGTTATCTTAGAAAGTCTTACTGATTAAAATACTACTATAGACCTGTAACAATTTCACAATTTAGTAGTGTCAACCCTGTGAGTATGACCCGTGTATATAGCATATTAATCCTGAATAAGCATATTAATCCTGAATACACCGTTGGTGCGCCTTCAGATGCGGAAAGTATACAGATAAGGTAATAGGTAACAGGTGAATATACTATTGGTATCGGGTATCGGACTCGACCCTGAAGTTCTTAATTATTGGCAATATTAATTAAGTGGAAAACAAAAGGGTCTGGAGTGTTGTAATTTATAATCTACACACTTGTACTATATTAGTTATGTATAAAGTTTAATTCTTTGATTCGTCGTTTTTTACGTGATGACGGCTGACAAATTGGACCTCGTTATTTTAGTATTATAGATATTAAAATTATATCGTTCAGTTTACATGTTTTTCTTTCGCTATAACTAAACAAACTGTGTATTTTGCCACACTGTTTGTGGGTTGAAAACAAGCTCAGTGACTTATCAGTTTATAACATTGCTGAACATAAAACAATATTATTTTAGCCAGTTCGTGTGGTTCTACAATGCATATTACAACTGATGTTGTGTCAATCATGACTCCATTATATATAGTTAAATTCGTACTTGTGCAACATTACATAATTTGCATGTCAACTTTTTTTGTGTTTTCTGTGAAATAAAGTGTTCTTGCAAATGCACAATACAGAATTCATACGAATCTGCTGTTATACATGTTATATAAAACAAAACATGTTTTTATTACATTCACTTCTTTATATGTATTATTAAAATGCATGAGACAATAAAAGTGAATATTGTTTCCACTAAAACATATATCCTACCCCAGAAAAATTTATATCAGCATCTCATTTATGAAGAATTCACCTCGGTAGAGAATGTTTGTTGGCGGAACCACTTTACATAACCATGTAATTTATCAGCGATGCATTTCATAATGCGTTGTGGTGTCATTACATTTGAGTGTCTATAAGCTTTATCGTATAATACCCATTCAACGATCTGATTTGAAGACACGTGCTATATTTGATAAATTGATATACGGAAATTGAATTTAATTCATTATAAAACAGAAACTACATATGGAAACGCTTTTATGTGTTTGCACTATTGTTAAACACAAATTCTACGATTGAAATGATAAAGACCTAACTAGGTCTTTCCACTTTTCTGTGGAAAGACCTATTGTATTTCTTTTGATTATTAGGTCTTTCCACTTTTCTGTGGAAAGACCTATTGTATTTGTTCTGATTGTTAGGTCTTTCCACTTTTCTGTGGAAAGACCTATTGTATTTGTTCTGATTATTAGGTCTCTCAACTTTTCTCTGGAAAGACCTATTGTATTTCTTCTGATTATTATTTTTTTTTTTCCGCCAACTTTAAAATTTTTGTTTCGCATTATATCGCTTTGATATTTCTTATATTGTATGGTAGAGTTTATACGCCTTTAAATTTCACCCTGCTAAGACGAACAATTTTCTTTGTAAGAGTTATCTCCCTATTCACTGTTTATCAATTGAGTGCATATCCTTCGTAACAAAAAGAGATATTAACAAAATTCTTTTAATAAATTGTTCGTTACATCCTCAGGAATATTTGGCTAATTTGGATCGAAGCGATTAGATGAAACTTTATCGGAGTTATCTACCTTTATCAAATAAACTTGTCGGTATGTTCTTTATCTCATAAACCGTTGACCGTATGAACCTGAGACCTTTTTGTTTCAGGTCCCTAAGTCCCAACTTAGAAAATGAGGTCAATGTCAAAGGTCAAGGTCAAGTTCAAAATTTTTACTTTTCCTTATTATTGCATTTTCTCAAACTCTATTAAAGCTATATATAAAAAAACAAGTGCAAAATGTTTGCCTAATTACAAGGAAGGTATTTTACATCAGTCTGAAACAATCAAATGACATCTTAAGGGAGTTAGTGCCCCTGAAATGTATAGTTATAAGGTTATTTGATTATTACTTCAACCTGGTTCACTATAAAGCAATATGACCTCTTACAAAAGTTTGTGTGTTATATGACCTTGCAAAATGATAACTGGAAGTGACGTTGAGAAAACCGGAGGAGGCCATGTTTGCACTTTTTTCATGAAAAAGTACTCGGAATCGGTAAATTTTGTAATTTAAAGACATTAAGTGGTCAATTAAGACTAAAAGTGACTTTCAATAAACCGGAAGTGGCCAATAATCTCCTGATTTACAGGTAAAATTCTATAGAAACTATATATTTTTGGAATCAGAGTAAAAAAAGGCTATCGTATGAGACCGGAAGTAACATTCACTTAACCGGAAGTAGCAAACTATCTCATTTTGTTCATTTTAAAATAGATTTAAACCATTAATGTATAGCATCTGTCTGAAGAAACTAGTTTCTTTTCAAAACTTCTTCGACGTGAAAAGACCTTCAATTGTTCTCTGAACAATTGGTTTTTAATTATGTACAGATCTGTTCATACTTGTTCTGCACTAGTGGAACGCCATATAATATGAGAGATAGTAATAGAACAGATTAATACTGAATGACATTATTAAACTAGACAACTACCTTGTCTAGGGACATATTCTGTTCTGTCAGTTTCTCGGCTGTAGATAGAGAGTTCGATGCTTACTGTTTTTCAGAGGAGAAATCACCTTGTCACTCTCTAAGCGATGTGGGACCTAGCGTTGTCGTGTGTCATTTAGATGCTTAACACCCTGTCTCGCACAAAACCATCCAAAACAGTCCACAAGGGGTAATCAGATTTGATTGAAACTTTGTGTGCTTAAACAACTTTATGAAAGAAGTTCATAAAATATTTCATCTGGTTTCCATGTCTTTCAGCTTGGAGATGATGTTTTGTACCAGGAACCAGTTTTCTCATGTTTGAAGCAGTATTTTTCTATGAAATTGACCAATGTCAACACCCTGAAACTCATAAATGCGGAAAATAACGAGATAGAAAATGATGATTTATTGAAGAATCTTTACTCAGCAGTACATACATTGTTCAAAAAACAGTTTGTGGATTATCACAAGGGAGATAATCCAGTAATACTTTTTTTCAGAAAATCATTAAAAGTACATTTTTTAAAAGCTATACAGTCTTTGGTCCATTAAAAATATAAAGATAACTCACTTTGTTTTATTAATTGGAATACTTAATTATGCATTTTAGATAATAATCTTGATGGGGTCTCTTTTAAGTACTTTGTAGAATTATTCTCGAAAAATACCTTAATTTACATTTTCTCTCTATAATTCAATGAATTTAAACTTAGTAATTTGTGGATAATTTTGGAAATGTAAGTGTTTCTTTTTCAAAAGCAGTATAATAATTGCCAAATTAGTTCAAAGTAACAATGACCATAGTTCAATTACAATTTATGGTGCAATATATATTGAATTTATATGGTACAAAGGGAGATAATCCAGTAAAAATTATTTTAAAAAAAATTAAAATAACTTTTTTCAAACTTACCAATTCTCGGTACATTAAACATAAAAGTATATATATATATATATATATTTGGTTATATTAAGAGACATAGTTATTAATGAATTGAAGCATATACGATGGGTGGGGGTCTTATTTTCGTACTTTCTAAAATTCTCCTTGAATAATATTCAAATTTGCCTTTCTCTGAATTCAATGAAATTAATGTATCAATCTGTAGACAATTTTGTGAATGTATTTTGTTTTTCTTTTTTCTAAACGGTGAGTTAACCATTATTATACCTAACAATGCAAGTTGAACTAACAATGAAGGCAATACAATTACAATACATAATGCCATCAATATTGATTATCTATGGTACAAAGGGAGGTAATTCTGAGAAAAATGCATTTTCAAAAACCTGAATAAAAAAAGCGATTTTTTCTTAAAATTTAGTGTTCTGCTCTTGATATATCATAAGTGTTTTAATATTTGATTTCTTTGCATAAAGGTTAACATGGTTAAGTATAAAACAAAGCCTACTAAGGTGTAATAAGATAATTTTTAGACTAAAAATAAGGATTTCGTGTACGATTATGTTGCAAAAATGTAAAAACTTGCAGTTGTTAATTAATAACAAACATTTATAGAATTACAATCTGTATATCCATATAGTGTCAAAGAATATTTTAAAAAGAAAAAAGCAAGAATTTAACAAGGTGTTAATAACTAAAAAAAATACAGTCAAATTTACATTGATTTTTATATGACCAATTGGATAATACAATGAAACCAATTATAAAAACAAACTTCTAAACTCATGTGTACTGTCATATTTTTACTAGAGTTAACGCATCGTAATAAAATCATCTCATGTATTTAAATGTTTCTTTTTATGAAATAATTATAAAACTTTTTTTAAGTCCTTTATTCGCTTTTCTTTTTGCCCCTTTAGTTCATATACACCTATATATTAAACTATTTCAGTTTATCCTATTTCATTAATAACATGAATAACGCTAATAGAAAGTAAACTTGCAATTTAACCATTGAATGTTTTACATCCTGTCATGCTGATAATTTTTATCGATACTGCACTATTTATGTTGCAAAAGATAGACATAACGATCTTATATTCTTTCGTTGGTGGCAGCGGGCGCCAACATTAAGTTCATTTTTTTATACACCAATAACTGTCAACTAAGATTTTATGAAATTTGGACAATGCTTGTTAATGTTAAGCTTGTTTATGGTTAGGAGATAATGTCTGAAGCAAACTTTAGAAAATACTTTATTTATTTTTGTATGTCATAATTACACTTTTACACTCACACGAACAATCACAGGCTTCAAAATAAGGTTTGTTTGTCAGTTTTTTTCACCTTGCTCAAAACAAACAAAAAAAATTCTTCGCTGAGCGCTGCCTGATACGACGGCAGATGTTGAACAGTTGGGACAAGTTTGGACACAATATTCAAGCTTGATACTGTCTGAATTTGTATTGAAATCAAATTTTTGACATTATATAGGTTTCTGACACAAAATAAATGTGGTCAAAGATATTACAATTCTATTGCACAATACTGTGCAATTGAATTCGAAATTTGAAAAAAATTGGAAATAAAATATGAATCTCTTAAATGAGTTAAAAAAAATCCGGGCCCACTTTTACCTTTTTGAAACTCCCTTATAGATATAATCCCAAACACAATCCCAGCCTCCCTCAGTAGTACGGAATATTGTAGTACTTTCCAGAGAGATCCATACAGTTTGACACAAGTTATTGTCTAGAAACTACATCTTGAACAATTCTTGTTTTTGGTCCTTTTTGGCCCGTAATTCCTCCATATAGGGGTAATTAACCCCAAACTCAATCCCAGCCTTCCATATGTCAAATGGAACCATGTGGTACAATGTCAGAGAGATCAATACACTAACACACAAGTTATTGACTGGAAACAATTGCATATAGTTCAGTAAATTGCTCCTTGTGTACACATAAAAACAAACAAAAATAAATAGAAGATAACATCATACCATGAGCATCTGTGAAAAAAATGCTTGAACTTTGCATTCTGGCGATACAGCTAACTATCATTTTACAATAACACCACCATTTAAAGGTAGATAAAGGCAACAGTAGTATACCGCTGTCAAAAAGCAATAAGTTGAAAATAAATCCGGGTCACAGACAAAAATCGAGGGAAACACACCAACTATAACGAAACAAGAGTATTATCACTGAACTGCTACAAAAACAAACACTAACACATTTTTTTGTTCTAAAGAAGCCGTTACTGTTATGTATTCTAAGCACATCACACAATAATTGTAGTATGCTTCATCGTTTGAGACTTAATCTTGTAGTTATCGATTTATTTTAACCATCAATGTTAATTATGGTTTGATTAAGAATAATTCCGATATCTTTTTCCAAAGGCTAAAAGAATATTATAAAACTCAAAACTAACTATATATAAAGTAAAACTGGTCTCGGTGGCCAAGTGGTTAAGTAGTTGAAATACTATATTACAAGCCAATCAACGCTGATGTTACGAGTTCGAATCATGTACTGGATAGGTGCACTTGACTCCAATCTTATTGACTAGGATGTTCAGTTTAACTACCAAATGTCTGTTGTTTCTAACAGGCACTCCGACATTCTTCACCAATAATAAATTACCACCACGAAATATCACTATAGTGTTGGAAGTGACATTAAACACCAAGCAAACACTCAATTAATTAAAGTTTAATGCACACTTCCTTTTAATGTATTCTTTTTATGACTCTTTGAAAACATAAGATTAATAAAATGCAGTGAACATACGTGTTTCACATAATAACAATATAATCAACCAAATAGAAATTTCGCGGATTTTTAAGTGTTGCACTTAAACATGTTCAGGTTTAGTATACAAGTAAATCCCAAATTAAAACTTGTCATTGCATATTATTTATTACACTACCAATATCTTATTGAAGTTAAACGTTTGAATGGTGAAATGTGTTATACCTTGTAACGAACAATAATGGAAAACAGAAAATAGTTCATTACACAAGTATTGTAAATTGTACGTTTTTCAAAAGTTAACTTTTCAAATGGATGCGTTACAAATTGAGAAATGATTATTATAATAAATGTGTCCCATATTACTTGAAAAATATATGTAATTGTTTTAATTCATTGCACTGCATGTTATATTACGTAATGCCATGACTCACATGTTAACTGCTTTTTATAAATGTATAATATGCATTTGAAGTTTTTTAGTCTTCAAAAGCCATCTGTATTAATTTTCAAACATTATACTAAATACGCATGAGAAAATCTGATACCGGTATCAAGGAATCTTAACCTAAACACTAATTTGAGCTGATTGTTTCAGACTCATTAAGACGTTTAAGACTTGACAACTGTATGAACTTTCTGTATCTTTTGTTTGATGTTGTTCAATTTACAAAACAGCCTATATGAAAGAAAAAAAATATATCAATTCAAAATTAATAGTAAACAATAAAAGAAAAAGTATTAGTTATTACGAATCTAACAGTACATATAAACATGCAATATTTGTCTTTGATTATTTTGGATTAATAAAGTTTTCTTGGTACAACGTTCATAGATATAGGACGATGTGGCATGAGTGCCATCGAGACAACTCTGCAACCAAGTTACAGTTTGTAAAAGCAAACCATGATATGTCCATTAACAGTAATAGAAATTAAAAATAGAAAAGTAATTATAAAACATTTGTATTTGTTTGACTACAACATATGTGTTTTGTATTATGTGCATTTTGTTTTTTAATGCGTATAACACATTAAAATAACAAATATAATAGAAAAAAGCATAATGAATAGTTAAATAGAATTAGATCTCTTAATGTCTATTTAAAACAAATTGATCTATTGATATATAAATCACATTGAAAGTTATCATCTAAAAAGTATTAATTTCCCTCAAAATAAAATACTATTCTCTCTCAACATTATATATATCAAAAGTGCTTCCACCTTCATGATATTGTAACTGTGTAGAAAAAGGAAAATAAGACTGAACATGTTTAACAGTAAAAACACAATAGACAAACACACATTTTCAATCTTTCCTCATATATCGTATATATACATATTTATATTCATAAACACTGTATCAAAACTAAAAGGGAAAAACATATCTAATTATTACTATTGTCTCTATGATATGTGTGTCTAATTGTTTCAATTTATGTAAGACACCAACGTGAAGAAATCAATATATCCAACAAGAGAACATTGAAGTTCATTCTAAAAAGCTGTAAATAATATGTTAATATTGTTAAAAAATCTATCAATTAATTTAAAAAATAAATGTTGATCCATGAGGATTTCTTTAGCTTTTCTGGTATTTGCATGCCTTACGTTCCTTTGTTTTGTTTAAACCCGCATATCCAATAAATGCAGAATACATATATTTCCTTTCCAGGAACGCAATATGATGTTTTCTCGTATTCTGAATGGATCTGTATATAGCATCAAGTTTAATGCTAATGTGCTACGGTAAAATTTGTGTCTTGTGTCTTTTACATTATGTTTACTAAATAAATGTATTTTATCTAAATGTCTTTTTTGGGGTGCATTTGCTACAAATTTCTTTGTTTTATATAAAACAATGTTAACTGTTGTACACGTATTTTGTCTGTTGGTTTTGTTCACACACCGTCTTCTATTAAATGAAACTGTGTGCGACCAACATACAAGTGAGCGGTTAAGCTTGCTCTCAAATCAGATTTAAAAGTCATACAGAAACCGGATACATATTTTCGAATTCCGACATATCTTGACCTATATATTGTTAACCTTATCAACAATTTCTGCATGATTTTTGATGTTTTGAAATGTGACACTAAGATGACTGCTAATTGAATAATAGTAATACAACCCCCCTCCCCTCAAAAAAAAAAACAACCAACAAATCGATGCACATCTTCAATATAATGAAGCAGGGTTAAAGGGTTAGTGTGTATTCATTTAATTATTGACTGATTCGGACACAAGAACTTTATTGAATTAGATAGATCTGTAACCAATTTTCATATAATTTGATTTGAAACTGAAGATGTAATGTCAGTGTGCACTTTTATATATACTATGTTTTATAGTTAATCCTGTGGGGACTTTACTTGTTGAGAATTAATCTTACTGATCAGTAAGAAAGAGTGCACGTCTGTAATATACCGTGTACATATAAGGACAAGTTATGGACACTTTTTGTTGAAATAGTAAAAATCTTATAATAAAAACGCGAAGTTAAATTTGATGTCTGCCTTTGTGTGCTTCTTTGTTACATCTGTTTGTTTTAATGATACTTATGATGATAACAATATATATATTGGCTGATGTACCCCTAATTGCGACATTTTTACTTATTGTGACTGATTGTTTTGCTCACTCATTGTTATCAGAATACTGGAATATGATGCAACTGCCATACACGTGAGAGGTTTAGCTAGTTATAAAACTCGTTTCAGTCCACAATTTCCTGCATAAGAAAATGCATATTATCAAGTCTCGAATATGACATTTGTTATCAGTTCGTTTAATGTATTTTAGACTTACATTATGCAATTTGATTAGGACTTTTTTACCTTTTTAGATTTACCTTGGAGTATTTTTTGTGATTATACTTTTTACAATATATAAGGGAAATCGTGTATGATAATATCATTTCATGTTGGATGTAATGTGTCTTCTGATTGGCTGACGTTGTTTTGTTTATTAACCCAAATCATATTTGTGTCAAGTGACCGTGACGTCATCAACGTTTTTTCATGATTTACATTTATTTGTAGATATTTGAAAGAAATATTAAATTGTGTTTCGCATATTCACACTGATTGTATTTACGTATAATCTAAAATAGTCTCGTCTTTTATCATGTATGGAAGTATGATCTTAGGTCAGGATAATTGAGATTGCTTGCAAACATTTACAGGTTTATTCAATTTTGCAAATTTATCTTTATCAACAAAGCACGTGATGTATTATGTTATTATATGTCACGTAAAAATGCCATATTTCCTTCTCCTTGTTCGTTTCAGTTGAAAATGTTTTCTCGGGATAACAATATGATATATCACCCCCTCAGCTATGTGTTATTTATATAATGACATTATCGATATTTAATTCACATGATTTAATAAATCGTTGAATGTGGTTGATAACTTTAAATTATGAGTTAGTACATCACAGATTCCATACAATGGATTAAGTATGTTTTTCTTATTAATAAGTGTGGTGTATTGGCAAAGTTAAGAGTGTGGTTGTTTATCACGTTTTCAAAATACAATATTTTGTTATCGTTAATGGACTCTACAAGTTTAGTTTTTTTTCAATTCATCTGTAAAATATTTCACTTGTTTGACAATCGCAACAAATTACTTGCAAAAGGATATCTCTTTCTTTATTTTGCAATTTCTTTCAACACATACATATTACTCCGACTGTCTCCCACTGTCACAAAACAAAACACATGTACCTTTAAACAATTTGATAATCTTTAGCATTAACATATGAACGTGATGGACAAAATTTGTAAACTGCGACAATTATGGTACATACTATCCCTCACTTGACTGGACCATTTCCCTTCATAAGTAATGATACGAACAATCAACGGATTTAATTTTCTTACCATTCCAACGATAACTGCAAAGTACAATAATCAGTAAACTTTAGAAATACTTGTTATTTGTTTAGCTTAGCACGTTCTAAAGACTTGATCAACAACCGTGTAACTCATTATCTCGACACTGACACCATATATTGTTTTTTTATATATGGGATTAAAAAATGGAAAACACTAAATCACACAACCGCATGTGCAGCTCTGAGATGTTGTCCCTCTTTTATCATGCCATTGGTCGCCGATGCTCTTTAACGTTTTATGTGTCTGGCTTATACACTATTTTGATCTGAGCGTCAATTATGAGTCTTATCACTACAAAAGTTTAAAAATCTGAAAAGACCAGTTTTTGTCTAAATCTGTATGAATTTTTACTCCACATTCTTATTTTGTCTAATAAGGTTCTTGATTTTTCTTGACAAGTGTCTTGACAGTATGAACATTGTCTTAAAATTTCCCGACTCTTCCTGGATCATCTGAAAAGAGTCTAGATTGGTCTCGACCAATTATTGACTGTTTTAAATTTGTCTCGATCTGTCTTGACATATTCTTGACGTTCTTAATAATGTCTGAATATTTCTTGACACATTCTTGACATCCTAAATAATGTCTGAATGTGTCTCGACACATTCTTGACAGTCTTAAATATTTCTTGACACTATCTCAACAGTATAAATTTCGCCTGAAATGTGTACAGACTTATTCTGCATCGTTCTTTTTTATGACATTATATTGCTGTTATATACTCCTTTTTGTTATGGCTAAACTAAACTTTGAAGAATCAAGGATAATTTGGTATAGTAAGATACCCTTTTGGTGCAACTAAATTGGAATACCTTGAATAATCCCCGATGTAGTTTAATTTTGAATGATTTTTATTAAACGTTTAATTAATTGTTTTCACTTGAAAAATAAGTCAAGTAACTGACAAACAGCATTTAGATTTTTGTAATTCGCAAAACTGCCAGTCAAATTTGCTTTACTAAAATAGGTGTCTTGTAGGCAGTTTTAAATTGTGGCTCTTTTGGACCCACAATGTGGCTTTTTTGGACCCACAATGTGTCTCTTTTGGAAACCACAATTCATCTTGGGTTATTGTGGCTAAAATAGGAAGGGGAAAGGGGGGATGGTCGTGTAGGTCAAAGAATTTGTCATCTTGATTCAAAAACCTTAATCATTTTTTAGAACAACCTATTAAAACGTTTTTTTTTCAAATTGGAGTGTTGAATTTTATAATTTTTTTTTTTATCAAAAATAAATATTTGTGATAACTTCTTCCTGAATAGAAAAAAATGTTTAGATCTTTATTATGCATGTCTGTTTCAAATCCATTTCATAAGACCAATGATTTATATAGAAAACTTTGATGGGACCCATTATAAATACATTTTTATTGATTATTCCTGGAGTAGATAATAATATTCGTTTAATCTTTGGGAATTATTCAATTTGTTTTTATGTTAAAATAAATAACTTCATAATTTTGATGAAGAGAATCCATTTTAATTAAAAAAAAAATCATCTAAGTGATGATTTTCATAATTTTCATCTATCAACAAACTTTTAAAATTGAAGTGGCATGGTTGGTCAACTGATAAGTTTATGGCTGATTACATGGATTACAGGTAAATCAGTAATTTCTATTTTACAGTTGCTTGTATTCTGGGGTGTGGAATACCTTAATTTTATGGGTAACATCCTGTCCATGTGTAATACTTAATATATATTCCAACAGATGACATTCCACACATTTTTCTTCTTTTAAATGAATAATTTGTATATCATCAAAATTTGCTCAGAACTCAGAACTGTCAAGAAAATTTAAGACACAATTCAAAATGTTCAGAATATGTCAAGCCATACTTAGAACAAATAAGAATGTGAAGAATATGTCGAGAAATTTCAAGACAGTATTCAAATGTCAAGAATTTGTCAAGAAATTTTAAGGCCATATTCAGAATGTCGAGAATATGTTGAGTAAATTTCAGACAAATTTAATATAAATGAGAATTTGTCAAGAAAAATTAAGACACAAGTCATACTTTTGAAGAATGTCGAGTAAAAGTTCATGCAAATCAAGACAAAAACTGGTCTTTTTAGACTTTTAGACTTTTGTAGTGTATGTAGACGAAAAGCTCGTCTGGCGTATCAGACAACAATACTGGTACCTTAGATAACTATTTTCACCACTGGATCGATGCCACTGCTGGTTGACATTTCGTCCCCGAGGGTGTCACAAATTCAGTAGTCAGAACTTCGGTGTTGACATGAATATAAATTATATGGTCATTTTTATAAATTTCTTATTACAAAACTTTGTATTTTTCGAAATATGAGGATTTTCTTATCACAGGAATAGATTAATTTAGTCGTATTTGGCACTCTTCAACTTTTTATTTGTTTGGCTTATAAACTATTTTGATCTGACCGTCACTGATGAGTCTTATGTAGACGAAACGCGGGTCTGGCGTCTCAAATTATAATTCTGGTAACCAACTCTGTATACGGTTTTCAACTTCCAAGGAATTTGTTTTTCCAACATCATAAGAAAGACATTTGTTTCGATTTGCGCATCTGTAAAGTAAATATTTATACAAGGAAAATAAAGTTTCTATTATATTTGTTCTAGGATCATTACACCATTACAAAAGATAGAACAATTTACCAAATGCTGACTGAAAGTACAGATTGTATGCCTGATAAAATGACAAAGACTCAGGTGAACATCTCTGTAATACAACGTGTTGTATGTTGAACAAATTAAATTTCTAACATATAGAAAAACGAAAAGAATGATCAATCTTGTAAAATAATTTAACTCGTGAAGTATATACTATATATTTTTCGAAATTGAAAAAAAACGAAGATAAAATGAAGTAAATAAATATTAAAACTCTAGTTTGCGTAATGACGAAAGTCGATTGTTTTGGTGTTAACAAATGTTACCAAACCCACGAGTTATGTACAGCATATTAAATAGCGTTTTGTATTTTCAAGCTTAAGACATAATATTTACATTATAAAGCGTTGTTATAAATCTTGTCATATAATTTCGTCATTTCATAGCATATGTTTTATACACAAGCATGTCGAGTCTATCAATGCAATATGGGTAGGAGAACAACGCACGCATATATCACTTGTTTGCCGGTCTAATTATTTAAACGATAAAAAATAGGGGTTCAAGACTAATTTTCGTCTTCATTTTGGTGGCCTTTTTTTAATACAGGAAGCTAGAGATTCTGCAGAAGATCACTTATCGCCGTGAGGAAACCTAACTAGATACACTGTGCAATAAATCAGTTGTCGTTTGTCGATATGTTTAGGGAAAATGCCTCAATTTCATTTTCAGTTTTCAATATTTCGTAGAAGACACATATTTTGAATCTTTATTAATATTTCTTCAGTCTATTGTGTCCTCTTCTGGATTTCATAATCATTCCTCTGTTCAAACATAATGCCTCTCTATGATGTGCCTCTCTATATAACTGGCAAATTGCAAATGATTTCATGGGCATGTATAAAAAAAAAATGTTATTATGTTATAATGTTTCAGTGTGTCAAAGCTGCATATCGTGAACATATGTTGTATATGGTATTCCCGTGCTTGCATTTCCTATCATGCTTTTCTTGATAGGGGTTGCTGCTCACAAGGAAGCTATTAAACCAAGAGTTCCAAATGGTGAAGTTGAAATCATCCCTTTGTAAATGTTACGGACGCCATCACGAGTTGGTTGACCGTTATGGAATAACCGTTTCACAAATTATACCGGATATGTTCCTTGCGTCGTCAATCAACGAATGTGAAAATGTGATGAATGTGACTAACCGAATGAACCGGATATGTTATCACATAAGCAACACGACGGTTGCCACGTGTGGAGCAGGATCTGCTTACCCGTCCAAAGCACATGATATCACCCCTAGTTTTTGGTGGGGTTCGTTTTTGCTTATTCTTTAGTTTTTTATGTTGTTTCATGTGTACAACTGTCCCTCTGTTTTTCTTTTTCATATTGAGTCATGGCAACATCAGTTTATTTTCGATTTATGAGTTTGATTGTCCCTTTGGTATCTTTCATCCCTCTTTTGTATCTAACATTTTACAACAGGATATAAATTCACAAAATACTTATTAATATGTAAAAAAATATACAACTTCTAATTAACAAACATAACATTTATCTCTTAGAACATTCATTTGGGACTCTTTCATTTCGTTTGTGCTGGTAATACAAGACACTTATACGTGTAATATATGGGTTACAAGAACACAACATGTTCAGTTGGGTAAATGTAATACGCCACCTAGTTGATTATAACAGTGTTGTAAGTGAATGTTAAGATGCGGTGTGCCGCTTAATAGCTGAAGCAAACTTGACAGTTCACATTTATTTATTAGTTTTCCCAATTTAGGGTTGGAGTTAAACATTAGAATTGTAAATTGAGTTATTACTTTTAACGGACAATTGTGAAATGGAAAAACACATTCATAACAAAAGTTTGGAAAAAAATCGTTTTTCAAGTGTTAAATTTCTAAATGGATGCATTACAAATTGAAAAATAAGTATCATAAATGATTTCGTAAATCCTTTAAAAGTTATATATAATCGTTCCAAACTATTGCTCTACGTGTTAAATTACGTAATGACGTGACACACACATTAAATGATTTGTATAAATATCTCAGATGCAGAACAATATTTATTAGTAGTAAACAGCCATCAATATTAATGTTATAACAATAAAAGCGAAATTATACTAAAGAAAGGAAATACCGGTAACTGCAAATCTTAGCCTTAACAACTGGGTCACACTGCAGGTTTCAGACTAGTTAAGAAGTTTGTATTTGCATTGAAAGTACTTTAAACCTGTTCCTATGAATTACAAAGTACCTATACATGCTTTGATTTATCCCAATGATCGTTGATCAACCCCTTGTCTAGTGTTCACTCTGTAACAAGGCATTTTGACGAAGTAAATAGTATGACGGTTTTATACTAATTTTAAAAAGCTTACTATCTTAGTTCGTTTTTTTTCTTTTCGATTGAGTTTAGCAATTCTAATTGATATTTTATAATATGTATTGCTATGCTGTGATGTTACATTATTGTTTCAGATAAATTTGGGTTCATTAAAATATGTCATCCCGCTGCAATTGTTTGCACCTGTCAGGCATCTGATTTTCAGTCGTTTGTTTATTTGGCTCATAAGTGTTTCTCGTTTCTAGTCTTTTTGTTTACACTTACTAGTAATTTTTTGGATGCCCCTTATAGCTTGCTATTCGATGTGAACCAATGCTCCGTGTTGAGGACCGTACCTTGACCTGTATTGGTTTACTTTTATAAAGTGTGACTTCGATGACGAGTTGTCTCATTGGCACTCATATCACCCTTTCTAGTTCTATGTATATGCTGTTACTTTGTATGTGTGGCAGCATGAGCAATCTTTTAGTATTTGAACTTACATCTATGAATCTTGTTCATATTGATGGAAATAAAATCGATCAAACTCTGAATGAATATATCGTCAAGACATCTAGTTTACTTCCGGATCCTTTTTGAAACAACTTTATAGAGAAAAAATACAACAATGAAACATACAAACATGTCTAAATAGGTAAAGGTGAACAGTCGAAGCTTATGCATACAAACGAAACTAAACGAGCACCGTCTGTATTGCTATTGTAGAAGAATATACACATAATTACGTATAAACAAACATATGTGGTATAGGAACCATACACAAGGAAATAAACTGGTATATGTCTTTTTTGTGATATATGTGCTGCAGTGCTCGTCTAATAATTATTCTAAATGTCTACTTAGTATCTGTCATTTGTGTCCTGCAGTATTACATTACAGGTGTATTATTATGAGTAAAAGTAAAATTACAAAAATACTAAACTCAGAGGAAAATCAAATAAAAAAGTCCCTAAGCACATGGCAAAAACAAATCAAAAAGTCCCTAATCACATGGGAAAATCAAATGACGAAACACATGGACAAGAACTGAAATATTCCGGACTTGGTACAGGCATTTTCAAATGTAGAAAATGGTGGATGAGACAGACTTCCGACTGAAGTATTTCAAGAAAAAGGACACAAAATTGGAATTACCATTTCACTTTAATTCAGACAAGTAGGCGAATACTTGTCACTCACTAATTAATGGTATTTGTAATCCACTATTTAGCTAAAACCAAGGTTAACACGGATACAGAAATATTCATTGTTTGGTGTGGCAGCAGAACAGATGCACCTGCAGCCTACAGGCGAATTATATATGTTCTAATGTTTTTCTTTCCATTGTCATTTTATTTAGGTGAAATCGTGACTACAATGTTCTTTATTGGAATCATTCCGTTTTAAAATCAAAATAAGTAGCATCTGTTGAAGGCAATGAATGAATACAAATAAATATCATTACACTATGGTATTCCCATTTGGGGAAATTAATGGTGTAAAGATTATTTCAGATTGCAACACGTAATAAGATCTAACAGGATTCCTTAAAATAGCATACACATGCCATTAAACAGTTCTCCAGACAATAACTTAAAGAAGAAATATTATCAACAACATATGTACCTGTCTCTTCTCATATAAGGGTCAACGTTTTTATCGAGATAAATTTGTTTATTCAATAGTGCGTATTGATTGTCACATCTCGTAGACATTGCATACATGCAATTTGTATAGGTTACAAGTATTCACATAGAGATATAAAGTGCATTTTGAATAATTGATAAACAAAGTGGTGCTTTCATTTCTATGAAATATTTAAAATGCCGCAATCAAATTGGTTATTACAACTCCTCGGTAAACAAGAAAAACACGTTATTCGTAGCTTAAAAAATTGACTGAAAATGTTTTGGTGGTTATATCAAGACATATATATATATATATATATATAAAATGACTGAATAAATAGTCAACGATCAATCTTACAGGGCGATGGATCATGTAATATGATTCTGTACACTACAAAATATAATATATAACAAGTCAAAAAGGGTACAACATCACCATAAAATAACTATAAAATATACAAATATTAGATATTTCGGATAACAGATATCCTTCTTCAATAATAGCACGATGTCAAATGAATCATGTCAATTCAAATTGAGACTCTATCAAAATCTTGATTTATACAATTTAAGCGAACGCTGGAACAATTTTAAAATTTCCAAACACACCGCAAAGACTACAGAAATATGCCAAAAAATAAAAATAGTTATTTACGATGTGAAATGGCACAACTTTAGATTTCCAAAGGATGTGACAGTTGAGATGTAATAACTGCATTGAGGGCAGTCCTCAAACAAAAAAATCAAAATAATCAAAAATGTCGTTACCGATCCAGGATGGTATAAATTAGACAACGGTAGGGCAATTACAACGGAGACTACATATTAAAGCCTTCCAAACGAATTGCAGTCTAATAGTGATTGAAAAAATAAGTTTTGTATAATGAGGTAAAATAATTGAACGTGGCAACGTACTTATACATCATCCCGAATCGATGAAAACCTGTAATTTAAACGGTTATTTTAAAAATAATTTCGAACTGTAAAGCCAGTACTAAATCCGGTGTTGTTTGAAACAGGTGGTCACAGGAAAATGAGGGACTCGTTCTATGTTTTTTCATTTATGCCCTCTGGGGAGACTGTCCGTAACTTTCTTATCCAAAATCTTTCCCGAGCGACTCTGTCGACCTTCGACCAACACTCGTTGTGGTCTATGATCGTGATGGTAAGGTTTTTGAGATCAGCTTGTGTGTGTCCAGGTGATCTCAAATGACGACTTACGGGTAGGTCGGGCTTGCAAGTGTAGTCACTTCGATGACCATTCATGCGTTTGTTAAATGGCTGCTCTGTCTCGCCAACATACTGCATGCCACATCGACACTGAAGGAGGTATACAACATTCTGAGTTTTGCAAGTTACATTGCAATATATAGTGTACACAGACCCAGTCGAGTGGCAAGTGAATGTTTGAGTATTCAGTATTTGTTGACAAGTCAGGCAACGTCTGTTACCACATGACTTGCACCATCCTGCAGTTGAACAGCTTTTATTTGAGGAAACGTCAGCTCTAACAAATAAGTCTTTCAGACTTGCTGGTCTCCGAAAAGCTAAGACAGGAGGGTTGGGAAAGATCTTGGATAATTTAGGGTGTTTGGCAATAGTTTGCCAATTGGCACGGATCAAACGTGAAAGGTTATTAAAGGCTGGATTGTATGTAAGAACAAACGGGACTATTTTGCTGCGCCTCTTCCGTTTGTACTGTAAGAGGTCATTGCGGCTGTTATTGTTAGCTCGCGCAAACCCCTTATCTATGTCTAATTTATTATAACCTCGTTTTGTCAAAAATCCGCGAAGTTCCTGTAACCGTTTCGTGACAGCCTCCTCAGAGGAGCAAATCCGCTTGACTCTGAGAGCTTGACTGTACGGGATACGTTTTGTACAGTGTTTTGGGTGACAGCTTTGGGGAGAAAGGTATTGATGTTTATCTGTGGGTTTACAGTAGAGGTCTGTTGATATGACACCGTCCTTTATAGATGTGGTTGTGTCTAAGAAAGATATCTTAGAGTCGGAAATTTCATACGTAAATTTAATTGAATGGTGGGCGTTGTTTGCATGTCTGATGAAATCATCCAGTTGTTGTTGAGATTCAATCCATTTCATGTCAACATCATCAATGAAACGGAACCAAGACAAAGGTTTGGATAAAGATGTTGCAATAATTTGTTTTTCTAATTTGCCCATGAAAATATTGGCGTAAGACGGTGCCATTTTCGTCCCCATCGCTGTCCCGTTAATTTGAAGGTAATGATCACTATTAAAGGTGAAATTGTTGCATTTCAGGACCAGAGTAAGCAGCTGGACTAAACTTTCAGTAGGTGGTTCTAAAATGTTGCGCGAGTCCCATATTTCCCTACAAGATTGTATGCCGTCATCATGAGGTATGTTGGTATACAATGAGGTGACATCTAAAGTGACAAGGAGGGTTTCCGGAGGAAGAGGGTTCATGGATTCCATTTTACGAAGATAATCTGTAGTGTCTTGAATGTAGGAAGGAAGATTTTCTACATGAGATCTTAAATGAAAATCGACGAATTCCGAGATTTTCTCAGTCGGATGGCCGTTTGCGGATACAATGGGTCTACCAGGGTTGTTAACCTTGTGTATTTTGGGAAGAAGATACAATCGACCAGGCTTGGCATTCTCTGGCTTTAAATAACCAATTGTATCCTCATCTATGTGACCGTCATTGTACATGGTTTGTAACGCAGGATAAAGAGGTGGATAATGAGGAGGACACAGACACGTCTGACTCGGAGGAAGAAATAATAATTCCGCATTTTAAAAAGAAGAGTTCATGGATTCCAAAACCTAGTAAATCTGCTACACTGGAAGATGTTATCGACAAAATCAAATCGGATGTTGTTCATCTAGCTAGCAACAAGTACTCGTCATTTTACAACACCTCTCCTGACGAGAAAAAAGCCATACAATCGCTGAGAAACCGAGATGATATTGTGATAAAACCAGCAGACAAGGGCAGTGCCGTTGTGATAATGGACAAAGCTAACTACATCGCGGAAGCAGTGCGTCAGCTCTCTGATGAGAGATTTTATAAGAAGCTAGACTATGACCCTACTTCCGAGTTTAGCTCCAAAATTATCACTGCGTTACAAACCATGTACAATGACGGTCACATAGATGAGGATACAATTGGTTATTTAAAGCCAGAGAATGCCAAGCCTGGTCGATTGTATCTTCTTCCCAAAATACACATGGTTAACAACCCTGGTAGACCCATTGTATCCGCAAACGGCCATCCGACTGAGAAAATCTCGGAATTCGTCGATTTTCATTTAAGATCTCATGTAGAAAATCTTCCTTCCTACATTCAAGACACTACAGATTATCTTCGTAAAATGGAATCCATGAACCCTCTTCCTCCGGAAACCCTCCTTGTCACTTTAGATGTCACCTCATTGTATACCAACATACCTCATGATGACGGCATACAATCTTGTAGGGAAATATGGGACTCGCGCAACATTTTAGAACCACCTACTGAAAGTTTAGTCCAGCTGCTTACTCTGGTCCTGAAATGCAACAATTTCACCTTTAATAGTGATCATTACCTTCAAATTAACGGGACAGCGATGGGGACGAAAATGGCACCGTCTTACGCCAATATTTTCATGGGCAAATTAGAAAAACAAATTATTGCAACATCTTTATCCAAACCTTTGTCTTGGTTCCGTTTCATTGATGATGTTGACATGAAATGGATTGAATCTCAACAACAACTGGATGATTTCATCAGACATGCAAACAACGCCCACCATTCAATTAAATTTACGTATGAAATTTCCGACTCTAAGATATCTTTCTTAGACACAACCACATCTATAAAGGACGGTGTCATATCAACAGACCTCTACTGTAAACCCACAGATAAACATCAATACCTTTCTCCCCAAAGCTGTCACCCAAAACACTGTACAAAACGTATCCCGTACAGTCAAGCTCTCAGAGTCAAGCGGATTTGCTCCTCTGAGGAGGCTGTCACGAAACGGTTACAGGAACTTCGCGGATTTTTTGACAAAACGAGGTTATAAGAAATTGGACATAGATAAGGGGTTTGCGCGCGCTAACAATAACAGCCGCAATGACCTCTTACAGTACAAACGGAAGAGGCGCAGCAAAATAGTCCCGTTTGTTCTTACATACAATCCAGCCTTTAATAACCTTTCACGTTTGATCCGTGCCAATTGGCAAACTATTGCCAAACACCCTAAATTATCCAAGATCTTTCCCAACCCTCCTGTCTTAGCTTTTCGGAGACCAGCAAGTCTGAAAGACTTATTTGTTAGAGCTGACGTTTCCTCAAATAAAAGCTGTTCAACTGCAGGATGGTGCAAGTCATGTGGTAACAGACGTTGCCTGACTTGTCAACAAATACTGAATACTCAAACATTCACTTGCCACTCGACTGGGTCTGTGTACACTATATATTGCAATGTAACTTGCAAAACTCAGAATGTTGTATACCTCCTTCAGTGTCGATGTGGCATGCAGTATGTTGGCGAGACAGAGCAGCCATTTAACAAACGCATGAATGGTCATCGAAGTGACTACACTTGCAAGCCCGACCTACCCGTAAGTCGTCATTTGAGATCACCTGGACACACACAAGCTGATCTCAAAAACCTTACCATCACGATCATAGACCACAACGAGTGTTGGTCGAAGGTCGACAGAGTCGCTCGGGAAAGATTTTGGATAAGAAAGTTACGGACAGTCTCCCCAGAGGGCATAAATGAAAAAACATAGAACGAGTCCCTCATTTTCCTGTGACCACCTGTTTCAAACAACACCGGATTTAGTACTGGCTTTACAGTTCGAAATTATTTTTAAAATAACCGTTTAAATTACAGGTTTTCATCGATTCGGGATGATGTATAAGTACGTTGCCACGTTCAATTATTTTACCTCATTATACAAAACTTATTTTTTCAATCACTATTAGACTGCAATTCGTTTGGAAGGCTTTAATATGTAGTCTCCGTTGTAATTGCCCTACCGTTGTCTAATTTATACCATCCTGGATCGGTAACGACATTTTTGATTATTTTGATTTTTTTGTTTGAGGACTGCCCTCAATGCAGTTATTACATCTCAACTGTCACATCCTTTGGAAATCTAAAGTTGTGCCATTTCACATCGTAAATAACTATTTTTATTTTTTGGCATGTTTCTGTAGTCTTTGCGGTGTGTTTGGAAATTTTAAAATTGTTCCAGCGTTCGCTTAAATTGTATAAATCAAGATTTTGATAGAGTCTCAATTTGAATTGACATGATTCATTTGACATCGTGCTATTATTGAAGAAGGATATCTGTTATCCGAAATATCTAATATTTGTATATTTTATAGTTATTTTATGGTGATGTTGTACCCTTTTTGACTTGTTATATATATATATATATATATATACAACTCGTCTAAACATCAACCCAACAATGTTAGATCTGTAAATTTGCTTTCGCAAATTTTTGGTTCTTCCCTCGCCGGGATTCGAACCCATGCTACTGTGATATCGTGACACCAAATCGCCTGCACTGCAGCCGTCCCGCTAGACCACATGACCACCTGGGCTCTCAAAAAAAGAGCTTTCGCTGGCCATGTGTTACCTTTCCACGTCAGTTTTAATCTAGCGGCGTACTACAGTACATGATATATAAGGCATGAAGATGTTATTGTTACAGATCAGCTAAATTATCTATAGTAAAGGATCCTACAAATTAATGTAAGATACAGTCACAGAAAATAATTATATTCATAAGTACGTCTGAGTCAGTGACAACCCTACAACAGATGTATCCATCGGATCGCCATCAATGATTGATGGCGATCCGATGGATACATCTGTTGTAGGGTTGTCACTGACTCAGACGTACTTATATATATATATATATATATTGTTATCGACAAGAAGCGCCACTTGGTTTATCAATTATTCAAAATCCACTGTATATCTCTATGTGAATACTTTACTGTTAGCCTTTAATTTCTTATTGCTTATTCATTATCCGAAAATTAACTGACAACGCCTTAGCTAAACAAAAAAAAGTAAAACATTATTACACACAACACAACACACAACACTAAATACTGAGCAACAGGAATTTCTTTGTATTTGTTAAATATTTTATTCCAAATATTTAATGAAAATAGTTTGCATTTGATTCATTACAAATTGGAAATTGATGGAAAATACGATTGGATTGTTCCATTCCAGGTTGCACTTTGTAAATACAGCTGTTTCTCAAAACACGCCTCTTTTGGGGAGATCTTGAATTCGAATAGAAAATTAATTTTGTTTTCATACTGGTTCCCAGTTATGCTCTCTGTGTTCCATCTCACAGAGACATAACTTGGGAATGTTACCAGTAAATAAACATGTGCATATTGTAACATTGAAATCTGTGGTAAACTTTCATTCGAGGTAAGGGTATTTAAGAAAATTAGTGTTAGTTTAAACTCTGAGAAGTTCACGGCATATAAACGTTGAAAATATGCCGCACAGCCCTATATTTTGACCTTTGAAAAAAAAGTGGTGCACATTCTAGGATCTGATTTTTTTCAAAACTTCATAGTAAAAAAGGTACAGTTTTAGTCGTAAAAAGAGTTCCTATTGGAAATTGCATTGTCATTATTTACAGAAATGCAACCTCCAAGGCAATGCATTTTAGATTACATACATTTTAAATGATTTCAGTAATGTTTATAGGTATGATGAAGCTTCGACACTCCAAAACACCAAAAGGCAATTAAAAGAATTAAAATCAAACAACAAAAAACATACTGTGATTGTGTTTAAAACAAAACAGTTATTTCATGTTGGCAATTCAAAGAAAATTAAAAACCAATTGTTCAGAGAACAATTGAAAGACTTTCCACATCAAAGAAATTTTGATAAGAAGATATTTTCTTCATACTGATGCGATAAATGATGGTTTAAGCGACATATTGCGCAACAAACATTTATCGCAAGAACAAAATGTGGCGAAAGAAAAAAAATAATAATCAGAACAAATAGAATAGGTCTTTCCACAGAAAAGTGGAAAGACTTAATAATAATAATAATGATAATCAGAAGAAATACAATAACATAAATAAGTCTTTCCACAGAAAAGTATACTTAATAATCAGATGAAATACAATAACATGAATAAGTCTTTCCACAGAAAAGTGGAAAGACTTAATTAAAAACCAATTGTTCAGGGAACAATTGAAGGTCTTTCCACATCAAAGAAATTTTAAAATGAATAAGCTAGTTACTTTATACTGATGCGATACATAAGTGGTTTAAATATACTTTTGATTGAAATAAGGGTGATAATTTGCTACTTCTGTTGAAGTTAATGTCTCTTCAGGTCTCATATGATAGCTTCTTTCACAAGGATCCCAAAAATATATAGTTTTTATATACTTAAGCCTTTAAACCAGGATATAATTGGCCACTTCCGGTTGATCGAAAGTTATTTCTAGTCTTGAGTGATAGGTTCATGTATTTAATTGACAAAATATATGAATTCCGACTTCTTTTTCTTGAAAAAAGTGCAAAAATGGCTATTTCCAGTTTTCTCATCGTCACTTCCGATTGTCATTTTTCAAGGACATATATCACCCAACCTTTTGTTAAAGGTGATATGACTTTATAATGAACAAAGTTAAAGTAATAATCAATTAATCTTATAATAAGACATTTCAGGGGCACTAACTCCTATAAGAAGTCATTAAATTGTTTCGAACCAAATGTATCATATCTCCATAACAATTAAGCAAACAGTTTACGCTTGTTCTTTTATATATATCTTTAAAAGTGGTGGAAAAAATGCCAAAAAAGCAAAGTTCTTAATTCAGAACTTGACCTTGACCTTTGACTCTTACCTTATTTTTTAAGGTCATTAGGACATAGGGTCTTCAAATAAAAATGTTTCAGGGTTATACGGTTCAGGGTTTGTGAGTTAAAAAAACATAGCGACAAATTTATTGTGTAAAGTTAGATAACTCATATAATATTTCATCGAATCGCTTCGATCCTAATAAGCCAAGAATTCCTGAGGATGTAACGAACAATTTGTAAAAATAATTTTGTCGCTATCATCTTTTTGTTACAAAGGATATGCACACAGATTGTTAACAGTAATTAGGGAGATAACTCTTACAAAGAAAATGGTTCGGCTTAGCAGGGTGAAATTTAAAAGCGCATAAACCATACGATACAATATGAGAAATATCTAAACGACATATTGCGAAACAAATATTTATCGAAAGAACAAAATTTGGCGAAGAAAATTAATAATCAGAACAAATACAATAGGTCTTTCCACAGAAAAGTGGAAAGACCTAATAATAATCAGAAGAAATACAATAAGTCTTTCCACAGAAAAGTGGAAAGACTTATTACATTATCGATATTTAAACAATTTGTTGTTATATTAATGTTAAACAAAGTATTTACAACTGAGTTTTAACATAATGTCCCTAGTGCAGCATTTCATGTCATCCGGGATTTAGTGCGTTTTATTTTTTTCTGTTTAGACTATTCATTACTGACAAAGTGTTTACTATTTACTATTTATTTTCGGTATTGTTGTTTCTAGTACGTTGCTATTGTTGTTTCTGTTTTTGTCGACTTTATCTACAATTTGGAATACAAAAACTTTCTTATCTATAAGTTAACAAATATATTGTTTAAACACGTCACATTGACCAAAGCCTTTTTCCAATACTAAATTGTCTTTGTAGATTTTATAGGTTACATTGCATCAAATCTTGTTACAGTATACACAATACAAATTTTTGTTACAAGAAGTTGAAACTTGATAACACGATAAACTATTTATTACATCACAGGCGTCTTAACCCTTTGACCTGCTAATAAAATTGTAGTCAACAATGTACACCCTTTTCAATAGACTCTGTCTAGACTTCTAAATTGATTTATGTCTGTGTTTCCTTCAACTGAACGCTATTATTGTATAATAAATTGGGCCATCGGGAAACAATGTATATAATTGGTACCCTTTCGACAGAAATTGGCAAAAGCAACATTTAAATGGCAATATCCAGTACTATGAATTACATAGTCAATACACGAATGTCATATGACAGCTTTTTTTCAACCACAGCATGTCGAAAGTATTCTCTAGGGAAAGAAATTAACTCTTTTATTATTATAGCGTAAATATACCACATCAAATGAATTTATTTTTTTTACATTATTCAGTAGGCACAAATTTAATAAAATCATCAAAACCATCCCTGAAGTAAGATAAAAGTTCAAGAAATAAAAACTTCAATGTCATTCTGTGAAAAAAGTTTTGTCAAATCATTTACAGTTAGTCTTTATAGAATGAATTGATGAAAGTTATTTCAAATGCATTGTATATTTGTCACTAAGACAACATGTATCACACGTGATGTTTAGATAATCAGATTCTGAACTCTATGATAGACTTCTTAAAAAGTAACGACCTTTATGTACATGTAGCACCTGTTATCTTAATCTTCCTTCGAGCTTGATTTTGTATAACGTGAACGGTTGATATAACTTATAGTGGTTGTGTCCTGTCCTTGTACAGTTGTGTATGATATGTTGTATACATCATCAAAATATTTGACAATTTCCAGATTTACTGTACATGATTTGGTGTTAATTCATAGTCAGAACCCCAAATGGAAAAATGTTCCGTCAGTCTGACTTACGAACCATATCATATATATCTTTATCAATTTGATAGAATCCAGAATCTGTTTCTGTCAAATGATAGAACATGAATATTTAAAAGAATTACCGATAAACTCAATCCAATGTATCTAGGCATTAAAAATGTGACTTTATCAATGAATATGTACAGAAATGTCGCTCAAGGTTAGATGATATTGATATCATATTTTATTTTGCTTTAAGGTGCAGTTCACTTTATGTATCTCGTAAACATGCCTATACAGAGAGACTCGATAAGCGATTGCTACTGCATTATTTTATAGTTCATATATCATCACGTTTTATGTCGCTAAGCTCTATGTCTTTTTCTTAACACATGTGTTAATTAGCTTCATTTCATTTCAACATCACGATGTATACAATGTGAAAGATGTTTACACAAAGGTATACACTTTGTATATAAATAATATTAAGGTGGTATGGGAGTCTAAAATAAAAATGATAGAATTTGTTCATACTTTGCCAAAACGTAGTATCTATTGATATATGTAGAAAAATATAATAAAAATGATAGGTCACCGCGCATTTTCTCAAATTACAGGACGTGACAAAATGACACATTTTGTATGGATTATACAGGAAAAAAACACCATTTTGTGATTAGAAACTAAACAAAATGGTAGAATTGTAAAATACTTAAGGAAAAGATAGCTTTCAGACAATGCTTTGAGAATATCAAAAGAAAAAATAGGGTCACCGTACGTTTTTTCCAGCTAAAATACAAAATAGGAAAATTCCATGTAGAATCCTTCAGAAAATGCACTGTTTTAGAGTTACCTCCCCTTATAATGCCATTTTTTTTTTAAACAACCAAAAATAATCACCATTTGCAAAATATTAATATTTTTAAGTTATATTCTTATAAATTGATTCTTTTAAAAGAAAATTCACATTAAATATCTGCATTCCTGCATTAAATTTTGCAAACTTGATAGAAAATCTTGACCTTTGGTTCTCTGTTTTTTACAATCCAAGATGGAGGAAGACACCCATACCACCTTAACACGATATTGTCATTTGGACGAAAAAACGGAGATCGCATCACAAAAACAGTTAAGCTGCAACAATTCATTCGGCTAAACACAAAATACTACAATCGACGAAAAAACTTGTAGAGAAGGCTCTAAGTTAAAATAAAAAGAGTAAAATCATAAAAATATTAAACTCCGACAAAAATTGAAAACTGCATTTCATTATGTAGAAAGTGATTTATTAAACCTGGTTTTTGAGCTAGATAAACCTGTCTTTTGTACAATAGTCACATCAAATTCCATTACATTGAAAACGATGCGTGAACAAAACAATCAGACATAGTAGTTTAAATTTGAGAAGCATGCCACAAATAGGGGTATAGGAGTCATCATGGTGTTATAATCTTAATCACTTACTACCAAAACAGTCAAAGTAATTTTACGTTTTGTTTTGTAATAAGGTAGGTCAATCAAGGCCAGTTCATACATGTACTTTATCAAAAAAATGGATACGTGAGTGTTCAACTTCTAACACCTCAAGCGAATGTTTCTTTTGCTTCAGGTTTCCCTATCAATAATTTCTTTCTAATGCTTGACATTGAAAAAAAATGACAAAAAGCTGTCTGTAAGTCGTTTATGGAAGAATAATAATTCAACGACAAATCAGATTGAGGGAAATATTTGATAAATAAAGCAAGGTAAAAGGTAATTTATCTAATTCAATAATTCAGACACGAGAATAACATTGACTGAGATAGACCTGTGAACAATCGTCATACGACTTGTTTTCTACTTTTTAGTGTACTTTACATGTGTACTTTACGTTATGTCAAGTTCTATATTAAGTTTTGAGGATATTTGCACGTGTTCAGAATAACAGATACTTTTCAGAACAAACTAATTAGATTTGAAGTTCTCATAATAACAAACATACATACAGAAAAGTCATGTGCACTTTTAATGAAACGTTGAACAGTTACAAATTGAATGTTTTAACATATTGTGTCAATATGATATATATTATAAAGAAAAATCACACCTTTCAGTGTGAGTGTACATGTACGCTTTTCTTATGTCAAATAAAATGAAATCGGTAACATGGTTAAGGCACTCACAATTCTGCTATTATTTGTAAATCAAGAGGTATTAAAAACAATTGCTATATAATCATAATAATATTATTCAAATTAGAGATGTAACTTAAAACCCACATCGAATTAAATATTATTGATATTCAAGTTAGTATATCTCTGATTGCTTGCGATGGATTTCACTACATTCTTGCATTTAATATGCCCATGGTTGTATTTCAATGGAAAGAATTTTGTTATTCGTTATGTTGTCTGATTATAATTGATATGTGTTTCTTAAATCTCTTCTGTTATTGGGCTCCACAATTTATTAAAGACGACCATTTTTGGACAACTTATCTGTTAAATATTTTAGAACACAAACAAGTACTGATATTGTAAAAATGATTTCTGCAAGTGGATTGTCTAATTGATAATCAACAGATAAATGTACATATTGATATTGATTTAAAGTATACATTACATAATACCATAGAAAAAAGAGCAGCTGCATCTTACGATAATCCATAATCACCGTAAAGACACAAGACATGTACCTTGAAACAGTTTGATATTATTGAATTATTAGTACATTGACGTTAGTAAGTGATATAGATACAATGGATAAGCGTTGATTCTTGAAAAAGAAACCACGATAAATAAATAGACTGACGTCACAACAATGGTTTAAAAAGAAGATATTAACTACTTTAATGCTGATGCATACTATCAGTCAATCGACTGAAACATTTCCGGCACGAACAAACAACGGATATGCTTTTATGCCACTTATAATGGTTTCAATCAAAACTAGTTCATACAGGTTCTTCATCCCCAAAAACGGAAACATGCTTTTTGTAACTTCTACCACCTCCAGTGGTTTACCTATTTTCACAGTTTCTTTCTGAGTCTTGACATTAAAAAAAATTGATAACAAGCTGTCTGTAAGTCATTTGTGGAAGAATATTAATAAAACGAATAATCAAATGTATGCACATATTTGATAAGTTTAAGCAAATAAATGGTATCTATCTTATCAGTTATTCAGACACAATAAATTCGTTTATCGAGATAAACCTGTGAACAATCGTCATATGACTTTATTAGTTTTGAATGTTTAATAGTGTACTTAACTTAATGTTACAAGTTTTATATCAAGTTCTGAGGGAATTGGTACGTGTTCAGAATTACATATACTTGTTAGCACAAAATAATTACATACTAATAAGCTATGTGCACTTTTAGTTAAAACGTTTAATTGATAACAGTTGAATATTTTAATATATTATATAAATGTTAAATGTCTAGAACAATATAGTTACAAAACGGCTTAAATCAATTACACAAATACAATCGGTTTTCCAAAACAGCTGTTCCTGCCGTTTTCAAATCAATCACTGGTTTCTAGTTGCATTATTTAAAAATACTCTATAAAAACAGAGGTTTGCATCTGATATAATTGTAAAATATTGCCACTAATTCCAACACTATGTCCGTAAAAATGTATTAAATGAGGGGCGTCAGTGAAGGTTTTTTTTTGTTACATTTAGCAGAATTTCTCAAACCAACTGCTTTTAAAAGCTAATTGTATATTTAAAAATGCAAAATGCATAGCAGTTTGATAATGATTAAAAAAATAATACTCAATTTTGACTAAGGTTAAATGATTAAATTTGACTGTGTACTTGTTCATCCCTCACCCTACAAATAGAACTTGTAATTTAAACTGGTATAATTTAAAAAAAATAGTTAAAACTGTTAGAGTCAATTATGGAAGCCTGATATACTGGAGACAAGTGATAGTAGGTGCGTCTTTCTATGTTTTGATGTTATACTGTTGTTTCAGAAAAGGGAGAACGTTTGGTACCATTAAAACGTTTAATCCTGCTACAATTGTTGCATCTGTCTTAAGTCAGGAGTCTGACGTTCAGTGGTTGTCGTCTGTTTAGGTGGTTCATAAGTGATTATCGTTTGTCGTGTTTATAAACATTAGAAAGTTGGATTTCCCGTGTGAATGGTTTTACACTAGTAAATTTTGTTGTGCTTTTATAGCTTGCTGTTCGGTGTGAGTCAAAGCTCCGTGATGAAGGCCGTACCTTGACCTATACTGGTTCACTTTTATAAAATTGGTACTTGGATGAAGAGTTGTCTCATTGACACCCATACCACATCTTCATATATCTATCGTAGGAAAATGAGTGATGGTAAGGAAAATGAGTGACTTACTCTATGTTTCATGTTTTCCCTGTGAGGAAGGTGTCCTTCGCTTAATTATCCTAAACCTTTCCTGAGCAAGTCTGTCTGCCCTTGACCAACCCTCGTTGTCGTCTATGATTTTGATGATAAGGTTTTTGATATTAGCTTGGGCGTGCCCAGGTGAACTCAAATGACAATTTACCGGGCAGTTTGGCTCGTTGATGTAGTCACTTCGATGACCATTCATGCGTGTGTTGAATTACTGTTCTGTCTTACCAACATACCGCATGCCACATCGACACCGAAATAAGGTATACAAAATTATTGGGTATATTGTGTACAGTCCGAGTGGTAAGTTATACATTTGTGAGTATTCAGTATTTGTTGGCAGGTCAACGATCGCCCATTTCCACTCATTATGAAACCACTAAATATTGATGTTAGTCTTTTAACTCATAATTATTACAAAATACATTGGAAAAAAGCACAACTTTCTCAAATGGTCAGCCACAACCAAAAACACACAAAACACTAACCTGAAAAAAGGTGTGATAATCATGCATTGTCACTACATTAACGTCAACATGGGCATGAAGAAAAATGAAAACTGCGACGTTGTTGATGTATTCTATCCTTCAATTGACTAAACCATTCCCTGCTATAGCTGTATAAGAAATGATACAAATAAACAACGGATACAGTTTTTAACCAATCACAAGATAATAACGGGGTAATGACATACATCGAAAGGATTGGGCTGTAATTGTTCCATTTTCGCACACCATATTGTGAAACTCATAAACCACGTTAGTTCATTATCTCAACACCAACAGAATATTGTTTTTATCAATGCAGGAATGGTCATGTGCAGTTATGCCAGTAAAACAAACTTTGTGGAAGGATTCTATTTGCGATGGTTTTTCCTTGATCATAGTAATACAAATCTACCACAACTTAACTGAAATTACAGAATACTAGTCTTAAATAAAGTGAAAAAAGGACATAGAAAAGTCTCTGAAATAGAACATTTCAAAAAGTAGATTATTGTTCACGTTGATAAGAAGAGTAATTTATTTTCGAGGATGAAAACACGGTTACCTTGACTTCCATTACGTCTGAATAAATGACTGTATTACAAAAATGTAATGAAGGATCAAAATTAGATGTAAATACTTGTTTTTTCCTTTTTCCCGATTAATGCAATAGTGAATGAAAAGGATGACAGATATCAGCGGGGCATTCAAACGCAATAGATCGATAATAAACTGACAACGCCATGACTAACAATAAAAAAGACAAACAGACTTTATTGTTGAATTTTGTATAAACTGATGAATCAACAACCCCCACTTTATTTTTTTCTTAATTGCTATTGATATTACTAAGTAACATTATTGTACAAGAATGTCGTCTACACGAACTAGCTGTGAACTTGCATCCCATTAATCGTTGTTTCTTAAGTAAATTTAGCACTTGGTTTTCAATAAAGTCGGTTTTATAATCTTAAGATAACGAGGAATTCGACTCATTCTCATTTTCTTCATCAGGCATATCACGTCTTTAACAGTATATGTTTGAGTCATATTATAATGTCCAGGAAATAAAGAGCGGTATTTGGTTAACCCTGAATTTTTAATAAATTTACGACATTCAACGGTACAATGCCGTCTAATCAGCAATTTCTACAAATGAATTAGATTTTAAAAATTATATACGCAGTCTATATATAAATGTAAAACTGTTTACTTGCGTATGTGTATTCATGTCAATCCGAAAGAACTTTCGAACATTTTAAAAGATATCTCATTCTCTGTAATTTAATCTAACAAAACTATCATTACATTGTTCAACCACAAATCTTATGTTAACAAATCGTTTTACAAAATATCCTACAATGATTTTCAATAAACAAAAACAAGTTGAAGCATACTGAATATGAATTAAGTCCGCCGTTGTGTTATTGTGCTATTGTGTTTTGATAAAGTTTGTTTTCTTTTCGTAATTGTTTTGTCAAAGAGTTATGTTAAGCCTTTTTGGTTCCTTTGTTCCAATTATTATGTGAGGTCTAGTAATAACAACTAAAACACAATAATGACTGCTGTAACCAAATATGTTGGCATAATTACATATAAAAAATAATATGTGGTATGATTGTCAATAAGCCAGCTCTACACAAGAGACCACATTACACATACATAGATGTCACTGTACGGCCTTTAGAAATAGGCAATTTCCTTACCACATACATGTAATCGACTATAAATAGCCCCGAAATGACAAATAATTGTTTTGTTTACACATTCTTTTAAACTTAATGTAATTGAATGCATCATATCTGTTAGAGGTCTGGCTAGCTGTAAAAAGTTTAATGCACGTTTGTAGATAAAAAAAAAATACTGTACGTTCCTGGATGATGACAGCTGTTTCCTATTTGCTTGATATAAGAAAGAACAATTATTATTATTCTACTTTTCCCTAGAAGAAATTGCAAATACACCTATTCCAAAACTTATCATATATACAATGTTATGGTAACAATACGTTACAAAAGTTTTGGAATTTTTCCCTCAATTTTTATCAATTATGTAATGAAATGGTACACACAAGATATTAATATCAATTGGTAATTGTGTGTTATTCATTATCAATAATCTGACATCTAAAAACTCTGATCTAATGTCAACAAATGATATTTATTTATTATCCATGTCAATAACATAACGAACAGAACATTTAGAGATTTAGGTGCTCCAGAACAGTTAACAGATCTTGCTCCACATGTGGCACCCATCAAGTTGCTTATGTTATTGCAAATCTGGTAAATAATCTAATTCGGTAGGTCACATTCGTGAAAAGGGAAGGGTATTTCAGTGACAGTCACTTCAAAATAGGTAAACAGACATGTACAAAGTAAAAGAACATTGATGATCCACAATTCCCCCAAAGTGTTCCAAATACAGCTACGGTGATATATGCCTGGGAGAAGAAAAACTGTTTAGAATAATTTATACTTTTGCAAACAATAAATTAAAAAAAAAAATGACCATTAAATAGATAAACATGTTAAGACCGAATACAACAGAATAAAAGCAAATACGTAAAACAACCTAGCACAGCACATAAAAACAGCACAACAGAGCCACGCATTGTCTGTCACACGACTTGATCCACACCTTAAAAGTGCCGTCAGAGTTAAATGTCTAAACAAATAATACAGTTAAAATGTTGTTTGTTATGTTATCATTTGATGTATTTAAACAAATATATATGTATGTTATAGTGTTCTGTCATAGATGAAACGAATCGCCATCTTAAAATTCTACAAAACAAACGACAACACGATTTGGTTGACCGTAATTGAATTTACGGGTCAACATCTGCGTCCACAATATTTCCTCTAAATGTTTTCCATTAGTTACAAACAATAACTGGATTATATTCCATTTGCATGATGTGGAAACATACTTATCATAAATGAATTGCATCATAAAGACTCAGAAGTAATCGTTCTCTATTAACGATATTTTATTAATGCTATGACAATTCCTTCAATGCATTTTATCCAAATGCAGAAACAAAGATAGATTGGAAACATTTGGCAGTCCATAAAGAAAAAAGTTGTTGAAAATGTCTTCTGTCTAACAAATTGGATCTTTTTTTTTAAGTATTGTCCACAAGAGCTAGGAAATACTTTCAATACCAGAAAAACAAACCATTGCGAACCTTAATATTTAGGGCCTTCGTAAAAAATCAAATACCCTGAACTATATCACAATTATTCGTTAGTTTTTTTAACAATTGCATGAAACGGAAACGAAATAATGGTAATACGTTTAATGACTAAAATAAAGTAATTATTTTTTTTATTATTATTATTTGTTGAATATTGTTTTTTAACTTTTACCCTAAAAATGTTCGTCATAATTTCATTACAAATTGAAAATTGATTATTATAAAGGTATTTGTAAATTGTTTGGCGATTAGATTGTATCTGTTCAATCCATTGCATGATATTCTAGATTATGTAATGAGTTGACAGTTATTTCTTTTTTTTTTATTTTTATTAGTACATTCGATACTTTGAAACACTCAAACACCTATTTGTTATAATAACAAACAAACCATTAAGACATTTAACTAGATGTGCAGAAAATAAGTCAAGACTAGTAATAAACGATGTATACCTTAACATATTTTTAGTCAGTTAGAATACAATTGAGAATGGAAATTGAGAATGTGTCAAAGGGTCAACAACCCGACTAAAGAACAGACAACAGGAAAGCAGGCATCTGACTGTTATGATGAGTATATTGGATTTAAATTGTTTTTATTGTAAACCACTTTCTATTAACTACTTAGATTATTTTGAAAAACAAATATAATGCTTGTTTAAAAATGCAAGTTCAAAAAAGCTTGATGTCTGCGTATGTTTTGCGCACAACTGTATCTTCTGTACACGTTTATACATTTAATTTGATAATACTGGTGGGTACATCATGTACTTAAAACGCAGACGCAAACATCTTTATGAGACTTCCGTTTGTTTTTCGCCTTTTCTGGTGTTTTTTTGGTGTTTGTTTTTGTAATAGTATTCAAGGTGCCATTCGCAGAAGAATGTTAATATGTTTGATGGAAGCTGTTAAGTGAAATAAACGACCATTTAGTTCTTCTCCGATAAACAATATGAATCTTAAATGTTTTTATATTATTCCAAGTATAATTGTATAGTTTCTTTACATTTAAAAAGAAAACAACGATATACCTAGCACGTTTTATAAGTGTAGAAACAAAATGAATGGAGATGTATATAGTCCATAACCAATTGATAAACGGAAATATTCATTTTCTTCCTAATAACAAGTAATATCATATGAAAGTGCTTGTAGGTGTATGCACGATTATTGACCACGCATTCTCCGATTGAAATGATAATGTCTTAATTAATTACAGTTATTCACATACTTGTTTTGCACTAGTATAACGCCAAAGAAAATGAGAGAGATAGTAATAGAAAAGATTAATACGGAATTCACAAATACCTTCTCTTGAGAAACATTATGTTCTGTCAGTTTCACGGCTGTAGATAGAGATATAGCTTCTCACTGTTTTTAGAGGAGAAATCATCTTCTTCATCACTCTCTTAGTGATGTGGGACATAGCGTTGTCTGGTGTCAATACAATGATTAAAGGTTTTATCGTTTATACAATTTATCCATGAACCAAATTGAAAGTATGATATGTATTGCATCATCGAAAAGTCTGACTGACAAGATTACCAAATGGGCAATACACGGCATGAACTATATCACAATTATTTATAATAAAACGTGTTGTCTGTATAGTCAGATAATTCATTAAGATGACAACATAATGCTTACACCTTTTTTGACGAAATAAAAGTTATCCGGTATTGTCAATTTCTCTATATGATAAGTTGTGAATTTGAAATAGATTGAAGACACTAAACATGATAAAGGAATATTCACATTCATCAGTAAATTCAAACTGACAATTCAGTATCATTACTTAATATAACAGATTTTTTTTTTAAACAAATACTGTCTGAAGAAACAGATCTCCATCCAAGTAAATCATTATAGTTTAATCCTGATCACAGATATAATGATATTTGTTTATATTACCGGCACAATACTAAAAGCTCATTCGAAGTTAGTTTTGTTTTCTTTTGCTCTCTCGATTTGTTTTCATATCTCGAGCAGTCTCCTTTATACATGTTAACATAGATATACATACATCGTTATTGTCAAATGAGAAAGTGCAAAACCGCTGATTAAAAAATGAACAAACGAACTGTTCTTGTTTTTTTTATATGAACAAACTAATTTGGAAAATTACAATAAGTCTGAAAGTCTGTCTGAAACAAGAGTTTTTATAGTCTGATATTGAGTGTTGAATTGTCGTATTTAATAACTCATCGACCTGCAATAACAGTATTAAGCGATTAATAATATATAATATTGGAGTTTCCGTATCACCCTTTCACTTATTTACATCTCCTCATCACCAGACATGACAAATATCTCAAACATGACTCATTCAGATCATCGTCCTAGTGACAACAGCAATATGACACATATACTGCCATGTTCAGTTCTCCTTAAAGACATTTTGGTTTTTGATGACACAGTACAACACTGTCACATTTCGAAATGTGAGACCAAAGGCTGCAAAACTTGTGCAATTTGAATTACAGATGCTGAATTCACTAGCAATTTGAACAAGAAGTCATATTTTACCAGAAGTTACGGTGATCTGAATTGTAAATCGATAAATGTCGTCTACGGATTGGAGTGCAACCTTTGCGGATTGGTATATGTCGGTGAAACGAAAGGAAGGCTAAACAAACGTATGTGCGGTCAAAGATCAGACATTAACCTCAATGTTAACGACATTCTATACCAGCATTTCAATCAGCCCGATCATTCCATCGTTTCTATGATAGTTCGCATTATCGAGAAGATATACCATAGCTCTAACAATCCTAATCTTTCAACGAATCTCCGTAGACAAAAAGAGGACTACTGGATTAGACAATTGGGAACTGCGACACCTTATGGTTGCAATGACAAATTTGATGGTATAAGTATTTTATCTATCGTGTAACTCGTTGAATGTGATGAATACTTTCAACTCGACTCCTAGACGTAGATGCACTCATGGTCATCGACATTATACATCACCTTCTCTGCATGATGTATCTATTAATGACTTGCTGTCATTTATACAAAAACCGTTAAGTATTCATCACATTCGCACGAAACTTTATTCGTTACCCCTTTCAAAACTTCATTCTCTGTGCAATTTATGTTTGGAATCCACTGTTACAAACCCTCATTCAAACCAATACAATCTTGAAGCTATAACGTCGGATATTGCTCGTCACAGACTTTTCAAGCCAGTCCGCATTGGCAAAGATGAAAAATAGAAAAGATCTTTCCTTAATCTTTCCTTTGCCAACAAAGGTCTCGATGGCGTCAACTTAGGCAATATCCTTCATCATAAATTAGTTCAATCGAAATAACCTCCTTATTTCAAAGACCAGTCTGTACTAATCATTTCTTATACCTATACCAAACCTATTCCAACTAAATTTTTCAATTACAAACACGTTTTGCAGGATCTCGATATTGACGACTTCAAGTCTAAACCTCCTGATAGCACGTTATTACCGGTGACCTGAAAATTGTTAATACCACTTCTCTACGAAATGTGTTATCGAAAGGTCCGAAATATCGTCAGCCTAAATTCATCAATTGGAAATACAACTTTAAAATTTTAATGGATTCAGTTGAAGATTATGCCAGGCAAGCGCGAGAAGGAAGACTTAGATACTCTTTCCGAATGGATTAAGGCAGTAAGGTCGTTGATACAAATCAGAATTAAGAAACTGAATGGGTCTATCAATGCCCATGCTACGTCAATCTTTAAAGACCCAATTGTTGCAAAACACTTCTCCTACCTCCATGACAAATATGTTGTTGTCCCCGCCGATAAAGCCCCAAACAACATCGTTTTTTAGTGTAAAACTCATTACATTAACTGCTTGATAAGCGAATTAGGTATTGATAATTCACTTGGAAACTCAGCATATACCCTCTCGACACTTACCAAAGAGGAAATCCTGGTTAACGATAGGTCTGTTCTGTGTCCCTTGGAATTTCAACCAAAGATGAAGAACTGGATCTTCCATCACTGTATTGGATACTTAAACAACATAAGTGTCCTTACAAACAACGGTATATTGCTGGGTCTTCCAAGTGCTCCACGAAACATCTTTCTAAATTAATAACATCTATTTTATCAGCAATCAAAGACGGGCTTCAAAGTTATTGTAAAACTGCCTATTCTAGAGGTGGCGTGAATCAGATGTGGATACTTAAAAAATCTATAGATCTTTTAGAGTACATACACTCTAACTCTCTTTCATCTTGTAACAGTATTAAAACATTTGACTTTTCTACTCTTTACACACGTATTCCACATTCCAAGCTAAGAGACAAATTGAAAGAGTTGGTATTGCTTTGCTTCATAAAAAAGAATGGCCAACGTAGACACAAGTATCTTGTCTTAGGGAGCGATACATCCTACTTTGTAAAGGATCACTCTGATTCAAACAAAAAATTCTCTAAAACTGACATTATCAAGATCCTTGATTTCTTGATTGACCAAATATTTATTACGTTCGGAGGACGTGTTTTTCAACAGACTGTCGGCATTCCAATTTGAACAAACTGTGCCCCTTTACTTGCCGACTTCTTTCTTTATTATTATTAGCTGACTTCATACAGTAACTTCTTAGGAAGAAAGATAAGAAGTTACCAATATCCTTTAACTCTACTTTCCGCTATATAGATGATGTTCTTTCACTAAATACTTCAAAATTTGGTGACTATTTGGAACGCATCTATCCCATCGAGCTAGAGATAAAGGATACTACAGGTACAGTTAATTCGGCCTCATATCTTGACTTACAGCTAGAAATTGACAAGGAGGTTCGGTTGAAAACCAAACTTTACGACAAAAGAGATGATTTCAGCTTTCCAATTGTTAACTTTCCATTTCTAAGTAGCACCATTCCAGCAGCACCTGCATACGGGGTATATATCTCCCAATTTGTACGATATTCCCGTGCTTGCATTTCCTATCATGATTTTCATGATAGAGGGTTGCTGCTCACAAGGAAGCTATAAAACCAAGAGTTCCAAATGGTGAAGTTGAAATCATCCCTTCGTAATTTTTACGGACGCCATCACGTTTTGGTTGACCGTTATGGAATTACCGTTTCACAAATGATATCGGGTATGTTCCTTACGTCGTAACTACAATCCCCTTCCCTTTCATGAATGTGACATACCGAATTAGACTTTTTACCGGATTTGTTATCACGAAGGCAACACGACGGGTGCCACATGTAGAGCAGGATCTGCTTACCCTTCCGGAGCACCTGAGATCACCCCTAGTATTCTGGTGGGATTCGTGTTGTTTATTCTTTAGTTTTCTATGTTGCGCCATGTGTGCTGTTGTTTGTTTGTCTTTTTAATTTTTAGCTATGGCGTTGTCAGTTTGTTTTAGATTTATGAGTTTGACTGTCACTTTGGTATTTTTCGTCCTTCTTTTTTTTCACCTATTTACATCGTATTTGGAGTAGTTAATAGTTTGATAATGATGCCTTCTCTAAGTCAACTTATTTGCAATAATTGAAAACAAATCCGGTACAAAGTACACAAAATATAAGTAGGTGTGGTATGATTTCTCTGTTAGTTGTCTGTTACGTATATGATAAAGTTCATTTATAGAAAAAAAAATCAGCGAGATCCTATATTACAAAAAAACTGGGTCAGGTCTAGGAATAGGATTATTTGAGTTGCTTAAAGATGACAGACAAGGTAAACTATGGACAGACAATCAAAGTGAAACGGAAGAACTTTCAGCCATCCGACACATCAAGAGTGTGCGTTAAACATTTTAGCAGTGATCAGTTTGTGGTAAATCAGTTATTTGCAGCATCAAATGGATATAAAATGAAAACGTTGCAGTTACAATCAGACCTTATTGATGTTATTTGGAGAAATTCTGTGTTACCGGCTCAAGAGAGAAAATCAATCTCGTTTAGATGATCAACGACAATCTATAAATATCTGCATTTCAGTCTTCAAAAGTGATGTAGACACAAAAGAAACAAGTGTTGTGTTTAGTTCATGTCTGCAGTGGCAGCAACTTTTTGGTGCTAGACTCAAAAGAAAATCATAAACAAAACAAGGCACTGGTTTTGTAACACTCCTCAAGCAGTTTGAAGTTGTTGGGTGTTACTTTTTGTTTCAAAACTAATATAATACTTTTATTGTATTCTACAGTAACTGTTGACTTAATTAAATGTATATCTAATCAGCTGATTATTCCCTGAGTAGTCTTGGAATCTGGACAGTTTTTGTAACAAGCAATATTTGATGAATAAAATTATTATGTTATTAAAACAAAACAAAAAAACGGTTAATCAAAATGTCGATTTGTTTATGGGTTTGTATTCTTTTCTTATGTGTATATATTATATGTTTTTCTTTTAAGAAATATATTTTAGTCTTTCTATCAAAGAAAAAGTACTAGTATCAATTTAAATGTTAATGCTTTATTTTATACTTCACATTTAAGAAAAAAGTACTAGTATGTATTTTGATATTTATGGTTTTCTTTTTAGATATTTATAGATACACATTTTTAGAAACTTCTTATTCTAAAAGTAAAGGAAATCAATTTGAATATATTTTTAAAGAAGACATGTTTGTATAGAGATCTCCTGTTAAAGTGTATGTTTCTATATTTATTCTATTCTTAATTATTATTTGTATCTTACAATCCTAATTAAGACTGGCAAAATAGCAAAACTCCATGTAAATCACTACTTTGCCGGAGCAGGCAACAGAGCCACTCTCAATTAAGCACAAACTACATGTATCGTAATCGTATCAACATTTATTGAGTTGCTTACGTGGGTTTTTGTCGAATACTACTATTTCGTACAAAGGAATACCAACGATGTCTCTGGCGATGCCAATGAGGCAATGTTCATAGGAGACCAAAATGACACTGAAATTTACAACTACAGGTAACCTTCAACAATAAACAAAGCCCATACCGCATAGTCAGTTATAAAAGGCCCTGAAATGAAAATGTAAAATAATGCAAACAAGAAAATTAACGGCCTTAATTATATACAAAAAAACGAACAAAACAACAAATATGTATAACATAAACTAACGACAATTACTTAATCACAGGCTCCTGACTTGGGACAGGCACATACAAACAGAATGTGGCGAGGTCAAGCATGTTAGCGGGAGTCCAACCCTTCCCTAATCTGTGACAGTGATATAGCAGCACAATACGGGAACGAACTATTAAAATCACTCCTTTTCCGTTGTTTGCTCAATAGACCACCTCAATTATGTAGACTGCTTCCACCAGTTAATTAGATGGTTTTGCATGGTGATCACACAAAATTAAGGTCAACAATGTGTAAAGTATTTAGTTTAACGATTTCAAGGTTCAAACCCAGGAATTCTGCAATTTAGGCAATCACGCTACAACGAGACATTATAAACGGTTCTACTGAATTGAGTGGTTGCTATTTTGAAAATAATCTTACTTTTCCCTGTGAATTCCACTATTTTAAAAGAGTGCAGTGAACATAAGAATCATAGAAAGTATATGTATTGGAAGTTAAACATCATGTATGAATATATAATAAAATCATCTATTTTAGACATGTATTTGTATTCTTTTATTTAATGATTCCAACTTCTGTTCATATTAAAGGTCAAATACATAACGAATGAAACACACAGTCTGTTTTTTAACCACAATAAACTATGATACAAATCTACAAGATTCGTATGTACAAATATAGAATGCGTAAATGTGTCTCATTTATTTTTTTCTTCATACTTCTTCAAATGCGAACAAACGTTGACGGCTAATCCTAAAGGCATCTCGAAAAATTCTTTTAGATACTTTTTGTCAAGTTCTAATAAGGCAGCCCCATTGACTTGTTCTGATCTGAATTTCTCAACATACGGCGCACAGTTAGGTATTGACTCTATGAACTCACAAACTGTTTGCACCTGGAGAGAAACAACATATATAAAATGCTTAATTAATTTCACAACATAGGTTAATGTTTCACAATATAGTTACTTGTTGATACAAACCATATATCTAGCATATGTAAAGCATATAAGTGCGACATTTATGCACACTCTCTATTCTGATTTGTTGATATGTATCAACATTTTCAGACTGTTTAGATTGATAGCAACATAATAATATACGTGTGTGTACAAACTGCTTGATTATCTAAATCTCAGGGCGGACACATATTTACATCCTTTGTAATCAAACCCAGTGTATATAAAGTCATATGCGGGTATGTCTATTGTAGAATAAAGGATCATGGGAAAACTGTATTTGTTTACGTTTTGAAAATACCAAATTAATAGATTTGAAGGAAAGTTTTTACATATTTTCATTGTGTACAAACATAGCATTAAAGTTCAAATAAGTGTTATAAAAGCAACATAATATAGCAGATCGATTTTTGAAAGCGATCCATTTTAACTATAGATGCGATGAATTATCACTGTTAGTGCAGTCATTTCTGATGTGGAATTTTCGAAGATGCGAGGAATTTTTATTGTAGAATTATGTGAAAAATGCAGTTGAAACAAATGAAAAAACTTAGTTGATGACTTTAGAATGTATGATAAATGTATTTTCAAATTGAAAGACAAACTCCTCATTCATTCTTATAAAAGATTAACTTTCCCCAGTTGTATCCTCAACTGCCTCAATTTCCATATTCTGAAAAAGACAGTTTTGGTAGAACAAATGTTCTTGACTCGATTGTTGCTTGCATGATTTTAACTGTATAAGGTGAAACGGTATGTAACATAAATTATCCACAGTCATTAAAACATGAAATGTAAGGTGTGGGCGAACTTTTTTGTTTGCATTGGTACGTGAAGTAGAGCACCCTTGATACAAAAAAAAATTATCCGTAATGAACAGCTCGAATACCAGAGGAAGATTTAGGGGGACAGGGGGTTGCCCTCTTTTGGGAAAACATTTGGTTACTTTTATATGGAATCACTGGAGCGGGCCCCCTCTTAGGTAGTCATTGGACCCCTACTTATAAAAATGTCTAGATCCGCGAGTGGATACTACCACAGAGGTCAAACAATGCACATTTGGGTAATTTTACACAACATGCATGCTACAATTCATGTTTGATGATCTTAGACCCTTTGGACCTCTATGTGGGCTATTTCGGTAACTTGGTAAAAATCTGGATACAAGGTTAGATGCAGCATGTCAAAGAACCCCAAATATTCATAAGGTCTTTTGTCTATAAAAATGCATGCATGGGATACATTTCTTATTGAAGGCATGACTGTAACAATAGGATGAAGATAAAAAAAAATATCTTATTCTGGGGTCTCATTTGGGGGGGGGGGGGGGGTCTGATCCCTGATTCCGCTTACTGTTTTATCAGATTCCCGTATCCCGCTTATACTATGCAGTTCTCATTTTTTTAAATTTTCCGTGTCCCGCTATACTTTATTTCTCGTTTTCACGACACAATCATTTGACTATCACGTGTCACGCTTACAAATAAAATCGGCAATTCCGCGTCACGCTTTTACCCAAACGCGACCCACTATTCTACTCTTTTCTGACTCATATTAAGCCCATTATAAATATAATTAAAAAAGTGTGTTTTTTATCCCTTTTTATCCCGTCTCGTTTCGGGTTGAGCCACAGATAGATAAGATGTCATATGTGACAATGAGACAACTCTCAAAACGAGTCACAATTTATAAAAGTATACCTTTATACATGTACGTCAAAATACGGTCTTCAACATGGAGTCTTGGCTCACACCGAACAGCAAGTTATAAAGGGGCCCAGTGTAAAACCTTTTAAACGGGAAAACCAACGATTCAATCTTTATCAAGATGTACGTAATTAGTGGTGAAGTGTCATGGAAATGGATAAAAAAAACAAGGATATGGAAATGGATAAAAAAAAAACAAGGATAAAGATCCCTATATATACGATTCATAAGAAATTTTAAAAATGGAATACATTTGAAATAAATGTTATTTGTATTGAATTTATTTAGAGTGTTTTAAAACCAAACTTTCCTCCGTAAGTTAAATTGTATCAAATCCGTCTCTTGATTTATCTATTGTTTGAGCAAGTCGGCTAAGTTAAGGCTTTACAGCTAATTTCCTAATGCATATAAAGCAAAACTTTGGTTGACTTGATTGCTTAGTTTGTATAATTGTTTATACAAACTTTGTAAATAAGATTGACATCTTTAAACAATATGTAACGGCATATTTTAACCTGTATTTATATAATTATTATATTTGAATTAAATTGGGTGATATCATAATGATTGTACAAAAAAAAAGCAAGCACGCTAACTAAAGTCTTGCTTTACATGCTTAAAAAAATACGCCGTAATAGATAAAAAAAAATATATCATACAGTGAAAATGCGCCGCATATACAATGCTAATGAATCACTCTACAGTGAAAATGAAAGAATAGTATCATTATTCGACAGTAAACATGACTCGCATAAAGAAAGCATCATAGTGGAATTCAGTTCAATATGAAGAAACTGAATGACAAAACATATTTTACGTTATACAACTTTAATAACTGTGTTGAAATGAATATTTTTTTCTGCAACAACATCTTACCTGTTAGTTATAAAACACCTGCACGATCTGTTCGTGAAATGTCCTAAATATTCACCTATTTTGGTATATATGTAGGACTCAAATCTATGGCGGGTTCCAAATCTATGGCTGATTCCTAATCTATGGCAAATATAACGTTACAAACGTCAACAAAGTCAAATCTATGGTAGATTTTTGTTTTCTCCTAATCTATGGCAGATTTAGGAAATACGTAATTTTCCGGGAAAAAGAGTGTAAATATAACGTCACAATAAAATAAAGACATGTTGGCTATTCAAACTTTCCTGAAGTCCAGTGTTTAAAATACTCAGAAAAATCATCCGCTTTCCTTCTAGAACAATTTGCTGATGGTTTAAAGAAAGAGTTGATATTTTATCCATAGAAGTGACAATAATTATGTGATGTACATCCGATTCCCGCGACCAAGAAAGGCACAGCTGTTTTTAGTAGTGGATATTTTGGTAATGGAGTTAAAGTAAATAATTTTTAAGCGTCTACGAAAAGAAAAGTTTTTAAAGTGAGAAAATGAAATTACATGAAACCACCTTAGAAGTTTTTATAACATTTAATCTGTAACAAATTATTCAACCTATGCCAACATTTTTTTCACACAATTTGATACCTAAATTTCAAAACGTTGGCATAGGTTGAATGAACCATAACTGAGAAACTGACTTATTCACGGACACTTGATCCTGGTCAATGGACGATGACAATGACCTTAAGGTCAGTACCTTACAACAGATTCAGTTGTAACATCACGGTAACAATTATTTGCTCCGACAGGTCAAGCATAATCTTTTGTTATAAATTGTCACCAGTTAAAAAGATTGATTAACGCTGAAATAAATATTAAGTGAAAATTCAAACTGTTTAAAAAAAATAATAAAAAAAATACGTTCTTGTTTGTTAGGGGATTTCCATTTTTTCTAGTTATTAATTGGTTAAACCGGTGCCAAGCAGATAAGAAAATGCTTATTTTTCCTGATTGATCCTGCATGATTTCTGTATTATGGTATATCACAAATGTTTATAGACATGCTCCCATTGTCGTATATTTAAACTTATTTAAGAAAGTCAGTGATTGTATATGTACTCAGCCTTGTTCTTCATTTGCACAAAATCTGCCATAGATTCGGAAACAACAAAAATCCGCCATAGATTAGGATTGTAAAAAATCTGCCATAGATTTGGGATGGCATGACGTCACATTTGCCATAGATTAGGAATCTGCCATAGATTTGGAACCCACCATAGATTTGAGTCCTACATATATTTCACAGCTATTTGGATTTAGGCGCGAAAAAAACCCGTTCGCATCTCTTACTTTGTTTTATTAGTATTATGTGTTTCTTAACATATACTTTTTAACTAATTTTCTTCATTTTCTTAAAAAAAAAAAAAAAAATCGTCTGTTTATTTATCATTCTACATCAAAAATTTCTGGCATATACAGTGAAAATGATATTTTAGGATCCGCACTTTACATACACTGAAACCCTCACCCATGTAACTACAAACTATTTATAGACTTTTAATTGCAAGGCTTAACCATATTAACAGCAGAAACGAAATCTTTCTAAGTGCTCACACTAAAAAAACATATACGTCAAAGCACTGTGGGTAATTGCAAGAAATATCTTAGATAGAAACCTACTTTTTTATCGAAATGTTGTCCTCACAGAATTATATTCTCTAAACATTGCAGACCGTTTTATTTTTGTATCGCAAACTCTATCAAATCATCCCTTAACAAGGAAAGATGTATTATCATGCTGATTGCACCTTGGTAGTAGATAGTGTTCGATTTAATTTAAATTTTAGCTGTTTGACAGAGATGTTGATTTAAAGCCACCCTTGCTGCTGGTATGGGACACTCACCATTTCGACCAGTGAATATATTACTCATTAAAGTCCAAAATTAAGATAAAAAAAAAAAATTATTATTGGTAAATATGTTAACATTAAATATTCATACGTTAAAATTGTAAGACATTTTGATATGTTTTGGTTCTTTTTTTAATTAAAAATCGCAATTTAAATACTAACTCGATTTTCAATCAATACATTCACCGTTAAAATATTTGTCAAACCCGACACCTCATGTATACAATTTGATGTTACTCCCGTTTTGAACTATTCATTTGAGTCACGAACGTTTTAGAAGACATTCATCGTTGGATATGTTCCAAATTAAAAATAATTATATACGTTCGAGGATTTTAGAAAAAAATGCTTATACTAAGGTAATATTTATACATACATTCCAATCTGCTGGTCTCCAGCTGAAATTATGCGCCTTTTCGATAGCCACCTGTGCTCCAGCTCCAGCTCCTGTAGCAAATTCTGATGATAAAAAGGTATTTCAAATTGTGATATTGGGTGTAAATAATCAATTTATTCACTTGTGTTATATAAAGAATGCTTGTTGATTGATATGTGTATTCACCAAGTATTTACATGTGACGGATGTTAAAAAAAAGATACATTTAAATGTTGCAAAATGTTGATGTAGGTTTTTTGTACATTTGCTTGAGTCAGCTACATTGACTTTTATTATAGATATTATTGTGTATGTTGACTATTGTTATGGGCATTAGTTAGTATATTGACTATTGTTATGGGCATACTACGAAAAACTGTTAAAAATATCACGCATTTTTATTTTAAATGACAGGAAAAGTTAAATTCACAAAAATACTAAACTCCACGGAAATATCAAAACGGAAAGCACCTAATGAAATGGAAAAAATCAAAACTTCAAACGCATTAAACCAATGAATAACAACTGTCATATTCCTGACTTGGTATAGGCACAAATAATGTAAAGTTTGCACACACATAGAAACTGAATGTATTGAACAACATTGTGTTTAAAGACATTCAAGAATGCAAAAGCAGACAAATAAACTTCTTCAAAAAGTATTTTAACGCTATTGCTTTGTATTACAATGTCTTCATGCACCGTATTGTTGTTTTTAATTAACTGTTTGGATGCAATAGGCTATTAATGTTTATTAACAGTTCAGTTGAAATCAACGTTTAATATAATATACGTTGGTATCACTAGGAATAGAACAATAAGGTGTAGCGATTACAATAAACATTTATCAATGTATCCATTTGCTGATAGGACAATTAACTACCCATCAAAACGAAATGTCGAAAAAAGTAAACAATAAATTATATCGACCTCTATTTTCTGTGTTTCCCTTCTTCGAATTACAATCTGAAGCCAATATATAACAGTTAGGTCATAAAGATGGACGTTAACGATATTTCTATAGCATTCCATTTAACAATTTATGTATCGGGTTAGAATTGGTAGAATATATAAAAAATAATATAAATTCTGGAAATAGGAGACTGAACTAAGTACGACCATAATTTATAATTGTCCTATTTGTACGTTAAATGTAGCTAAAATGTGACAAGTGATTGCTACTTTCCATTTGTTGTTTATTAGCTGATCATTTTTTTTAATTTTATTTTCAAACCAATACCATACTATTTTTAAAGGAATTGCTTTCTTAAAATGAAGATATTTCCATATACGTAGAAAAGATCTTCAAGTTTTGTAATGTTAGTTAAGTAACAACCCCTGACATTAATGTCAAGCAGACATACATAACGATACATAAATAGCTCATGACATTGGATTACAGATTAAGCAGTGAGTGTAAATACATCCTCCTTTGTTATTTGACAAAATTTATTAATAGCTAAATATGCATATATTTTCATATGTACGTAATGGAAAATTATGTCTGTTTGAGGAGCAAGGAGGTACAATTGAGAATTGTGTGCCTCATAATATCAGAAACGATTTTCACATTCATAAATATTTATTATGTTGTTCATGGTGAAGCTTAACCAATGCATTTACACCCACAATGCGCACATTAAACCTCCGGATTGCAGTATTGGAAGTCGGTAAAATATATTTGATATGTTTGATTACCAACAAATATAGTCACTTATCAATATATTCTAACGAAAACAATTTTGAAAAGTCTCAGAGATTAAGTTATATAACAAAACCAGAGGCATACAAGAGGCGGTGTCCTTCCACTTAGTCTATTAGCAAGTACACTTTCCAACATTGAAGACGAGAATACATTTCGAGACACTCTATATTTTGTTGAACTTATATCACTGATCTTTTTTGTCTGTTTTATAGTTTCTTTGACTTATTAATAGATCTTACCTTGCTGATCATTTTTTTATTTAAATATACACACAGTGCGTATATGTCCTAATAGGAGAATTCCTAGGGTCAATAAAATGCATATCGGGTGAGGCGACGCCAAACCCTATATGCATTTTATTGACCTGATAAATTCCATATTAGGACACTTGAACACTGTTTAACAAATTTATCCTGATTTTGTCATATTACATATTAGTATATTCAAATTCAATATTTGGACAATATCAAACAAATTTATTTTAGATACTTAATCAAAAACTGTGAAAAAATTAAAATATTCGAACTATAAAGACACTTAAATTTGATATTTTTTATTAGGTCAATGGTATAAGGGAGATATTTCAAATTGACGTAACGCATAAGGAAGATAATTCCGATTGACGTTATCAAACAATTGTACTTAATTTTATTAGGAAAATATTAGCAAATCAAATTGCGAGAAATTACTCAAAATCTGAATAGAAGATTTGGTCTTACATATATGGACAATTGGTAGATATAATTTTTTCTAAACCTATTTGTTCCTTTCAAATTTTCTCTATTTATAAATGTCAGTCATATTTGTTGGTAGACGGAATCATCTGACAGTTACTTTTATCCATATACCTTTATAATGAGTGTGGCTCATTTTGGTTAAATTTGTCTGTTTCAGAGGAGATTTTTGTAAAAGATAACAAAAATTTGCTAAAAAATGCTTAAAATAGATTGTGAGGGCATTCTGGTCGTGTTTGCATATTTGAAGATCTTATTCTGCTGAACAATTTTGCTGTATCTTTAAGTAATGGCATTGTATGCTGCTTAACAATTAAAAATGCAATGGAAATATAAATCATAATCAGAAGAACCAGGAGTTAAAAAAGGATGATAAAAACAAAATAAAACGTTATCATTAAACTATCTTACAGCTCTCGTCAGCGCAGACAGAAAATAAGTAACATACAGCAAAACAAAACACAGAAACATTAAGGAGAACTCATGTGATAAGTTCTTGTATACAGGCCAAACCCGAACAAACAAATAAAGCAAGGCAACAAGTAAAGATGACCGGAACGATTGTTACAGTTTTAACTGCAATAATCTGTTCTACGGTCAACATGTCATATGAAGTTCTAAGATAGAACTGTGCAATTTATTAAGAGCTTTTATAATTATAATTCCAAATGTGATTGTTTTCATTAACACATTTTCATCAAGGTAAGATAATTTCTTCCTGGTGAACATTGTTTAATCTTGTGACAGTCTTATTTAATTAGTCTAAGTGAATGCAAACGATCACACGCAATTCTATAAATTTTGACTGAAGTGTGATACAATGCTATTTCAGAGACATAACTGGCGATTTCAATGAGGGCAGTATTGGTGCTATTATATTTATTTGAATTATTGTTAAACTATCGTTAGTTTCTCATGTCAATCAATCTGAGTTCGATAGACATATCTTTTTTGTTAATTTTTTATAGATATTTGTAAGAAATGTATGCATAGTTTACCTTTGTTAATGATAGAAACTTGGCAACACTCTCCGTAAAGGTCAAAGACACCATAAACAACTGAAAAGTAAAGTTGTTTTTCGTTTTTTAAGGTTGTAAGGTTACAAATCATTGCTGCATCCAGATAATTTAAAGTTTAGTGGACAGTATGCCCATTGGCGTCCAGATAATTTAAATTTTAGTGGACAGTATGGCCATTGTCGATCATATTACATCTGTTTTTTATAAACATAATAACAATAACAACACATAAATGTCGACAAATGGTTGTATTTTAATCAACATAGATTGATACTGCATCAATAAACGAGAACATCTGGAATAAAACTGGGGTAAAAGCAAGGCAACTAATAAACATTACAAAGATTAATGACGTTTCTGAATCAGAATAAGAAACACAACAAGCATAATGCTTTTCAGAAAGTAAGCTAAACACCGTCGAAGCAAAATTAGAAATAGTTCAATAGATCAACCAACGTTCAACATCATAATAAATTATTAAACAACAGATTAAATAAGAACACCGCAAAAGTCAAAAACAAACAACTAAAACGCAGACTGCTGACTTGGAAAATCCACATCTTTCAAATTATTGCAAAGAAAATTAAGAAAAAGATCATCAGAACAGTTGCTCGATACGGTTTTTCATTAAAGTTGTTGTTAGATTGTGCCTTGACAAATGTAAAATAACGGTTCTCATAAAGTTATTTTATTTAGACCATTCCTGCATATTATCTGTACTTTAATTTTTTTTGTGAAGCTTCGTAAATTACCAAGGTGGATGGTAGGACACATTTTTGAATAAATATAGCACACATACGATAGTGGCCAAATAAACTGTCAATTGACAAACGACATACTATGTACATGTAATACGAACTGATGAGAACATGTTAATTGTCTGTTGGGAAAGAGGAGCTTAAACACAATTTTTTATTTGCTTTAATGCATTTTAACAAAAAGTAGTTTATATACAAATATGTATAACCATGCATATATGTATAATCATTTGTATTACATTTTGTCACTCAGATCGATTCAGTCTAATCTGATACACTACAAATGTATTTTGTTAAAAACAACGTCCATCATATGGTCGAAAATAATGCTTGTTTTGTCTTCATCCTGTGTTCTGTTATATTAAAAATAGGAATCAGAAGACAAATTGCTTCATTATGAGTTGTTTTGTGCAATGTATACCTTAAACCATTTATCAGCTATATCATGTATATATCAGCAATATTTTTTTCGAGGTTTTGACTTTATATTTGGATTTGATATCATCTTGACTCGCGTTTCGCTACTTCTACTTCATCATGTTCATAAAACGATGACGTATGCATGAATGGTACAATATGAAAAGTACATGGTCTACTATGAACACTCATTTCACGGTATTTACTTCACGATTGTTAAAACCGTAGGAAGATGAATTAGTTATAGAAACATTTTAAAAAGTATTTCTATAACATAAAATAATGACTAAGTAAAAGTCCTCAAATAAAGCAAATATATTAAGATACTACACTATCAATTTTACAACTAACATTATCACATTTGGATTCCTCAAATAACAATCAATAACTCCAATAAATTATAGTAACATTAACTTATTGAAATATACCCATCCATATAGTGGTCTTACCTTCAGGTAAATTAGAAAAAGCTATGCCTTGGTCGATTCCATTTAAGTAAAAGTGTAGGGTATTGTCTGACGCTTTCACTATACCAAGTTTATCATCGACTTGTACTGTATCTATATTTAAGGAATATTTACCAATCTCCTCTCCATTTTTGCATAAAAAATAACCACTGAAAGAAAAAGTGTAAACAATGAAGGTATCTTTTTATTTATATTGTCTTACCCAGTAACTTCTTTAGGGTAATCCTTACTTAAAGTAATTTAAGACATGTAGTCTTTGGAATTATCATTGTAGCTTAGATTGGGTGACAAAAAATAATATATATCTCCACAAATGGCTTTGTTTGACGTTTTCCAAATAATGCTTTCATTATTTTATTATACGACATTTACATGTATCTGTGATTAATGAATTAATGTGCTACTTAATATAAGTAAGGTCCTTAAATATTATTTCACTTTCAAAGGCAAATATTGTCTCATTAAGAAACTTTGCTAACTTATAAGTTCTTGTTTCCTTTCTTCATTGTTTACTGCTTAATGGAAAGCTGCAAGTATGTCACATATAGTCAGTACGGTGTTGTGTAATACTCTATTACTGCAATACTCAAAAACACTAGCTTGCAATTGTATGACATTCTCAGTTTTTTTAAATTATATAAATATGCTACTGGAGCTAAGAAATACAATACTTGCAAAGTATAAAATAATATCAAGGCAACCCATACACACGTATATTGTTTCGATTAGTACAAGGAATACTGTTATTTCAAATAGAAATGTATCTATAAGTTGGTCTGGGTAATGTGAAAAGTTTTAACTTTGTGTACATGCTTTTGGTCGTTGAAGAAATCTAACACCACAATTTAACAACAAAATGTAGTCAAAGAACCCAAGTATAGCATTGGGAGTCATACATGGATGCATTGTTAATATATAAACTCTATAGTCAGAAAAATAAGGAACAGTAATGCGTTTTTAGAGGTTTGGAAATCTCGTGATATTACATTCAAGGGCTGGGTCTTAATATCAAAATCATTGATTGTATCGACGGTAAAAATTGGAATGTAAATGCGAGAAATACCTGAAAGATAAGAAAGAAATAACAACATCATGTAAAAATGTGTAGGGAGAGAAAAAACATTTTAATTAAAAGGATCAATTGATGCGGGTCAGTAAAGGAAGGGTCGAGTCTGACTTATCATTTATACGCCAGACGCACGTTTCGTCTTTTTAATTAAGTCCAATATCTAGAAACGATCTCCTTAAACAAAAATTATTCGAAAATATAAAATTCAATACAACAGAATACTTATTTTCTTCACTAACTACGGAAAAGTAAATTGCATGCAATTCAATTTGTTGGGATATAAACAAAAACATAAGAAGAAAAAAACACTTTATAAATAATATCAATAAAGATAAAACAAACTGGATTTCAGAATTGACGAGTTATTCTACAATCGTTCAAAGTTGAAATAAAAAAACGTCAACCTGCATCCGGAGCGACATTAAATGGTTATTACATTAAAGGTACTTTAGAAATTCACGGCACAAAATAAATTAGTAGATCCTATATTACTTATCTTTGAAAATTATCCAATATTCGTAACAACAAGATATAGGTCCAATGAAATAGAATAATTAGTATGATTCGGAACTACCTCGAAAAAAAGATATGGAGAAATTTTATCTTCTCGGTGTAAAAACTGTTTAGAAAAGTCAAATCCAATAATGGTGAATGCCATTTTTGTAAAACAGAAAACAAAACCCTCACACAGCATTTAATAACCATAACAGTATAAAGGTTGTTTGTTAGTAGTTGTTAGACATGTTTTATGCTTTTAAAAAACATAATGTGCTGAATAATACCACGGATATTCTAATGAGGCAACATTATAATACTAGAAAAAAACGTTTTCAATAAAAAGAAAGATATTATGTCATACCTAACACGGTTGAATATATATTATTAATTATCAAAGAGGGGCGAAAGATAACAGAGGGAAAGTCAAACTCATCCATCATGAGTAAACTGACAACGTCTGGATAAAAATAAAAGAAGACAAACAGACAAACAATAGAACACATTACATAACATAGAAAACTAAAGAATAAGCAACGCGATTCCCACCAAAAACTAGGAATATAATCAAATATCAGTTTCTTTCAATCTTGCAACCTTATACATCCAACAACAGATATGAAGTATACATTAATGACCATCGTCGATCATGTGGCCTATAAAAATTACTCGCCAACACACTACAGTGTTATTCATGTCATCAAAGTGTTTAAAGTACACATTTTGTAGTGTGATCAATGAGGTAGTTCATCTTACGTACAATGCTATATTGTTTTGTATGCTGGCTTTCCCTTGTTATCGTTTATTACAGTTATAACTGGTATCAGGTTAGTAGGAATTTCCTACTTTCTATACTTGACCATTTTCAGTTATATTATTAATGAAGCAACTTTCATCAGAGTTTAATTGTCACACGATTAGAAAAAAAAATCCAGTGCTAAGAGTTTTATGAAAAAAAAAATACACGAGGAAAACGTGTTTCTCATCCTGAGACCCCAATTGAGACATCACTTGACAAAATATACAGTGGCATGTATGATATGAATGGTTCTTCAACAACGCAAAAGGGACGGTATTTGGTTATGAAATACATTGTTTCTTAAATACAAAAAGAAAAGGATTTTTCATGGGTTATATAGAATTATTTTAGTCATATGAAAATGAAAAAAAGCTTGTAATTAAGTACATAACAACTCTATCAATGACATATAAAGCAATCTTCTATTAGTATAACAACACCTTATGTGATTTGTATATAGAGTAAACTTGAGAAACGAAATGGGGAATGTGTCAAAACGACAGCACCCGACCATAAAGCAGACAACAGCCGAGATTTATTTTTGTTGTTGACATAGTATTGCCTTCTCTATATATCTATCAAAATAAACAGACGCATCTTCTAAATTGGCCTTCTTTTAATTATTTTAATTGCTCTTGCTTTAATGGAAAGATGTTTAGACAATACGAAATAAATGGTGAATCTAATGAAGTAGCAATGGGTTTTTTTATTTCTGTAGTGACTTAGATTTTAACATAGTGTTGACTTCAGTTCCTGATAGTTTGACATTATTACCAACTATTTCTGTTTGTTTTGATTTTATATTGATGTCAATATAATGGAATGTTATGTGGCTGCTATAGCCGTGAGAAAAAAAGCAAGCTGTAAGTCTAAATTTTGTCAAACTGACACAGACAAATAAACTCCTGTGCGAAGTAAGGATTATAACAAGTGTTTACAATCTATTTGACATTTGAACTTTGATTTTGCCTTTTGTTCTATGACTTTCAATTTTAAATTGTCGTTTAAGCTTTGTATGTTGGTTTATTTATTTTTACATTGAAGCTATGCCGAGACAAGTTGTTATCTAAATGTTTGTCAAAGAGAACACCACTTCATATAAGATATAAACAACTGGTTAAAAACTTGATTCGTTTCAACTTTGTCAAATACATGTCCAAACAAAAGGCTGACAATCAGTTGCTATCAATTTCAAAATCATCAATTATTTCATTCATAATCAAATGTCTACATTCGATGTTACTATAATATTTTAACGCTAGCGAACGTTTGAACTTTTTTGAAAACCAAAATTATAAAAATTTAAAAGCAAGTTAACTTTATCTTTATCAACAACGTTTTGCACTGGCGATAACCAATATTTGTATAAAATGTGTTTCATATTTAGTTTGATTTGATAGATCTAGACAACGATTTTGATAACTTGATTTTTGTTTTCCTCGCTTTACTTAATATTACCTTGTATTGATGCACCACATACACATTGAAACGCTGTCATCACATCGATTATCATTTCATGAAGTCTATGAAATCTGGGGAATATTTACTTAAAATTATGCTTGTGTTTTGCCTTGACTTTTATATATTTCAGGTGTTGTTCCAAGCGGTATGTTTTTGAAAAAATGTGATTGAAATATATCTACATGTTTTGTCTTAATAGACTATTCAAAGGCAAGAGTGGTAACAGTAATTTGAAATCAGAGAAACGTGTAGAAAAGTCTCATTCCTTCCATAAAACATGAACTTACCGTAGTATCCAGCTTTCTTTCAAATTCGCTGCAACGGAAATTCCCGTTAGATCAGATGGTACAGGTGTCGTCCCACCTGCCAAAAGATCATAAAACTGATCTGAGATTTGTAATATTCAATACGGTTTGCATTTGTAGATTACTATAAGATTAACAGATTGCTAAGGTATATGGACTGATATGTTTTGAATTAATGATACCCATGAAAATTCATTAGAAAATTAATTTAATTATCTTATCTTAAAATTGCGTTTGTTTTGGTGCTATAGGTGTTTTATTGAATTATTTTTAAAAACGTTATATGGTTTCAAAATCAGAAATTACATGGCTAGTTTCAACAATTGATACGAATCTGTGACGTTGTATTACACAAACTTTTTTTCAGTTTACATGATAAAGGTTCTTGACATCACATGATGTCAGTTGTTTGTTATATCGTTTATTTAATTCACTTGTTATTTTAACTAAAACTGTTCTATCAAATGATAGTAAAGAATCTATTAACTCATCATCAATGTATTTTATGGTACTGCTGAACGAGCTGTAATGTGATTAGGAAAGTAAAAGTAGACTACTTAAATGAAAACCAACGGAATAATAAAGTTTATACAGTCCGGCGGCTACAGGCATATGTCAGACGAATTGTGCACATCCTGCTACAAGCATGAAATTTGACATAGACCTTCCTCAACTATTAGTGTACAGTGGTAATTTAGGCAGATCAATTACCATTCTTTATGTTAAAGTCACATCTTCAAATGCCATCAATGTCTCCCACGCAGTCTTTTTTTCCTCATTTTTAACCAAACAGAGAACTGTATCACAATCGGTAAATACATGGATCACAATATAAGTGTGTGTGATCACACATCTATAGTGCATTTGAAAGGTCATTGATAGATATTTATCCAAAGCTTTTCCCCCTCCTAAACACAATCTATAATTCGACTTCCCCTATGTCACCGAATAGCGGAACAGTAATGAAAGCATCATCAGTAATGACTGTTCGAATCATGACTCGTTTACGTTCGTGTTTCACTGCATCAGATACATGCACTATAATTCTACTGTCTGCCTCTTACTGTGAACTTGGTGCTTAACTTGAAATATATAACGTGGTGGTTAAGATAGAATATCCTGAACATCTGTTGTTACAACTACCATATGCACCCAAGCCTTCATCCACTCTTGGAACAGTTTCACTTTTATTTAAGGTAAGGACATTATACCCTATCAGCATACTCGTTATGAAACATCTTAAAACTGTAACAACAGTGGATGTAGTCTCATATGTGTACATACACAATACCGGTAGTTTAAAGGCTGCTACAAGAAACAAGAGCTATATTTAGGGGGAAAGGGAATACATAGACGAATCCAGGGGAAAAAATAAATCTCAAAAAAGTTTTCTGAGAGATGACGAAATTAAGAAAGAACTACTTAGTTTTCATTCACAGGAGCTTGCTCAATAGATTTTGAGGAAAAGGTAGTTGTAGCAACACATGCTAAGGATGTTCTCTGTGTTATCCACCACATGATGGTGTTTCAAGTTTAGCCCCATGGTTAACATGAAAACGCTTATACTAGAATTTAAAAAAGTGATGCAGTGATACACAGTCTTAACTGAGTAATGACTCGAACAGTCGATACTGATGTTGCTGTCATTGCTGTCTCGTTACTTCGTGACATATGGGCAGACGAACTTTGGCTTGCATTTGGAAGTAGGAAAAGCTTTTGATATATATTTTTCCATAACCTTTCGAATGCATGTTTTCTTGAAAGGTAACTTCGTTGTTGACATGAATGGCGTTTAAAGATGTAACTTTATGATTTAGAATGATGATTGATCAGCCAACATCACCAAATATTGATTTGATAATGTCATTGATAAAACGATACATGGTTTTGTAGTAAGATCAAACAAACTGATCAGATGGGGTTTACGAAGCAAGAAAACATGTTTTTGGAAGAGGAAAGACTTATTGATGCTTTTTGAACGACTTGGTCTAGTGTTTGTCATCATGCAATATACCATGGCGGGTGTGGATGAGTAACAAGCTTGGATTTGTTTTCCTATGCTAACTAGCACAGACGCTTATGAGGCTATTGGAACGACTCGGTCTAGTTTTTTCAGCATGTAAAACGTGTAATATACAATGTCAGGTGTGGATGAGTAACAAGCTTCAAATCGTTTCCTATGATTACTACTCCAGACTCTTATGAATAGCGAATGGAAAAATATGATCCATTGAAACCCTTTTAGACAACTGTTTGTGAGGCCTTGCCACATTATCAGGAGGTTGTACATTATTGATGTCAGAAACAATACCACGGTCTGTGTAAATGAGGAAAATCAGCTCTTCGATTGTGAATAAACATGTTTCTGCGGCAATATCAGTAATTTTAAAGATGTCTTAGTATTTAAGTGATTTTACTTTATTTTTATCAATCTATCCAAAACTCTGCATCGAAGATATGGACTAAGGGCTCATCTTTGAAATTTACGACATATTTGTCTTTTAACGGAAGTGTTAACTTTGTACTAAAATATCAACTATAGAATATGATTAGTGGTTTCAGAGGATAACTTAAAGTCAAAAATGTGATGACCACCACAAAAAAAAAAAAACTTTCTTCACATTTTGAAAAGAAGTTCAATATCAAAATAAAAAAAAGTATATATCTATGTCCGCCATTTTGAATATTACTGGAAGAAAGTGTTTTTAAGACATATGTCGTATACATTGTATCCCTGAGTAGCATAAAAAAAGTTTCCTGCACAAATTAATTTTAGTAGCAATACGTTAAAACACATTTCAATCATCCTCCCTAAAAAATAAGCTTATTTTAGTATAATGTCCGCCGTGTTGGATTTTACCAGAAGTAGGATTTTGAAAGACACCTAATCTATAAAATATATCCAAAAGTAGTACATAACAAAGGTTTGTACCAAATATTATTATAGCAGAATGATGAAAACACCCTTTAACACACTAGCCTCTGATATTGGGCTGATTTAAGGATGATATCCGCCATTTGGATTTTACCGGAATAATATTATAAAAGTTGAGGAAGGTCTTTACCAAATTTTATGCTTGTAGCAGGATGTGCACAATTTTTCACAAAGCTGCCGTACTAATAAGTCTACAACTGACAATGTCGTGGCAAAATGAAGACACACTAACTAAAAAAAACAGCACGATATACAATATTAAAAGTAGATTTGGTTTGATTGCCATTGAGATAACTCTCCACAAGAGAGCAAAAAACACAGAAATAAACAACTATAGGTCAACGTAAGGCATTCAAAACTAAGCAAGGCCCATACCACATAGTCAGCTATAAGAGACCTCGAAATTACAATGTAACACAATTCAAACGAGAAAACTAACGACTTAATATATGTAGAAAAAATGAACGAAAACAAATATGTAACCCAAAATCACACGAGAACCACTGACGTTAAGGCTCCTGACTTGGGGCAGGCACATACATACAGTGTGTGACAGGGTTAAAAGTTTAAGCGGTATTCGGAACAGGGGTGAAACAGCACAACATAAGAAATAACTATGAAAATCAGTTGATTAAGGTTAAACACATCATAAAAGCAACAAACTAAGCACCATACTCAACTCTGAAATATACACAAGAAACTAAGATAAAAATCATACAAGACTAACAAAGGCCAGAGGCTCCTGACGTGGGAAATGCGGCGGGTTAGACATGTTTTTTGATATCTCAACCCTCCTTCCATACATTAAACCAATGTAGAAAAAAACAACACACAATAATACGCACAGTAATAGTCAGTTCACTGACAGTTCAAAAGAAGTTCGAGTCCGATGTCAGAATAGATAACAAAACAAACTCAACAAAATGGCAATGATACATTGATTAATAATGGACTCTTCGTAATTACTGACCAGCTCCAAACCTCAATTAAACTGATTGAAATATCATGTCTTCCTAATATAAATAGGAAGTACAATCCCTTCCGTTGAGGGTTGGTATTGTCGAGAAGACCGCGGACCGGCAACGTATCGGAAGTCACATTTTATCTAAGTCGACGTCACACGGCGACGTCTCCTTATATTTTTCTTAGTAACTAGTAAACGTCAAACTACAAAGCTGTTGTATATTTTATCAGAGTTATATTATAAAACATTGTCCCCACATTTATGTTGCCGTGACAAATGGAACTACCAAAGCTTAAATTAAGAAGAACGGGCAATCGACTTTTACGAAAACTTGCCTACGCAAAAGAAAGTTCTGAATTCGGCAGAGAGGAGCTGTTAGCCACATACGAAAATCTACAACCGAAGAAGAAGTTACTCGACACACTGAATGAACAAATTGAGAACGCATCGGAAACAGAGGATATAGAGACTGAAATCGTAGACACAGATGAGTATGCTACAATATTTTACTAAACTGAGACATTTTTAAATATTCATAGATCAAACATCACAACCTATTTCAAATCAAACATCACATTCGTCTTATCAAGTTTTAAATGTAGACAGTATACCGTTCATCCCTACTAGTTCATCCGAAATTGTACAGACAAGTTATACCGCCCCGTCATTGCCACACTCAAATGATGCCTCTCGAACTTTAACAGAGACGAGCCAAATTGCCACATCAATTCCTACTTCAAGCTATGCTGTCCCGTCCGCTTTATCTTGCAATGACCGTTTGCCAAAATTAACTTTACCTACATTTAATGGCAATATATTAGAATGGCCAAGCTTTTGGGATTCTTACGAATCAGCAGTTCATTACAACCCAACATTGACAGATGTTCAAAAGTTTAATTATTTGAAGGCCCAATTAGAAGAAGCCGCTCAGACAATTGTCGGATTTTCTTTAACGAACGCTAGCTATGCCGAAGTCGTAAATGTTCTGATAGAGAGATTTGAACAGACTCATAAAATAACACAAGCACACCTACAAGCACTGCTTGACATTAAACCACTCTGGAATGACCTCATAACCCTGAGAATATTTTACGACAAAATGGAAAGTTTGGTTAGGGGACTTGAATCGCTTGGACAGGCACAGGACTCTTACGGTATTTTATTAGTCCAGACTATAATCAACAAACTGCCTGGAGAAATCAGAAAGCATATCGCGCGGGAGCATGGTACGACACATTGGTTATTACGATATCTTCGAAGAAGTATACATAAAAAGATACAAATCATTGAAGCCGGACAAGTTACACAGACAGAAAGTGATATTTTGTATTCTACCCTTTTCGCCGGTGCTAACTCACAACGAAAACACAACGCAAGTACTAGAAATGTTAATCAGCATTTAACAGAAAAGCCGTGCATTTTCTGCAAAGATATTCATTCGGCTGCCAACTGCAGAAAGGACGCGATTTAGATGAACGCATCGCTATTGTTAAACGTAACAATGTTTGCTTCAACTGCCTCGGTACATATCACATTAAAGAATTCAAATCGAAAAGCTCATGTCGTAACTGTGGTAAACGACACCTCACTAGCTTATGTAAAAAGTTGAACACACCGAAAACCCCGACCAGAGAAGTGAAAATCGTTTCACTGACACGAATGATTCTAATCACAGTTGTACGAACGAAAGAACAACATCTTCACCGACTGCAGTTAATCTTGTGAAGGATACTGAGATACCAGAAGACTCAACAATATTACACTCGTCAGCAAAATTTAACTCAAATGTATCGTTGAAAACTGCCGTGGCCCCTGATTGGTCAGGTCATCATTGCACAGATAAAAATATTTTGTTTGATGAAGGCGCTCAAAGGTCTTTTGTAACGGAGAGTCTTGCTCTAGAATTAAACATGCAGAAAGAAAGATCCGAAAAGATTCAACTCTCAGCATTTTGAGAAACCAACATTAAGGCAAGGCGACTCGATAAAGCCACAGTTAATGTTGAAATTGAAACTGGACATACAATCCCAATATATGCATTAATCGTTCCAATGATAGCTACGCCGTTATAGAACCACATTCGTTTCATTGACAGGAACAGTACCTATTTACAAGATCTTAAGCTCGCACATCCAGTTACGCAACAGGATACCCTTGCAATTTCGTTATCAATTGGAGCCGATTTTTATTGGGATATAGTTGAAGATAAAGTTTTACGCGGAAACGGACCCACCGCAGTCAAATCGAAACTAGGGTACTTACTTTCTGGACCGTTAAATTTAGAAAGTCACAGCTATCAACAGTGTCAAGTATTTCCAATGAACTTATTTCACATCAAATAGAGAAACACAACTTAAAAGCGTTTAAGAAGATTGAAGCTCGAGAAGTAGAATTTCAACAAGTACACGACGAAAAAGAGAACTATATAAGAACTTCAAAAGATTATGCAAATTTACCATGGAAACACGACAACGATTAAAGAGAACATTAAACTTGTTTTATGGACTTTTGAAATAAAGTGATCAAGCAGATTTATTTAAAAATGTGTTACGCGATGAATATGGACTGTAATGCGAATTTGTTTTATGTTCAACTGTGAAAGAACTGTGAATTCTTTTGTTTTGAGAGACTTTGATTTTAATTTAAAGTGATTTATATATTGTATTTTAATTTTCTTATCTATCGCTCAGGATAAAATATTTGTCATAAAGGGCTAACCCTTTGTTAAATCACGATATATTCAAGCCCCCATACATTATTTCTTAAATAATCGATAGGAAAAGAAAAATCCCTTCTTTTATCATAAATAAACTCATCATAGATAGCAGGACTAAATTTTGTACATATGCGAGACGCACGTTTCGTCTACAAAAGACTCATCAGTGACGCTCGAATCCAAAAAAGTAAAAAAGGCCAAATAAAGTACGAAGTTGAAGAGCATTGAGGACCAAAATTCCTAAAAGTTTTTCCAAATCCAGCTAAGGCATGCTATGCCTGTAGTAGAAAAGCCTTAGTATTTCAAAAATTCTAAATTTTGTAAACAGTTAATTTATAAATATAACCATATCTGATTTCAATGATAATTCATGTCAGCACAAAAGTGATGACTACTGGGCTTGTGATACCCTGGGGGAAAAATCTCCACCAGCAGTGGCATCGACCCAATGGTTGTAAATAAACTCATTATAGATACTAGGACTAAGTTTTGTACATACGCCAGACGCGCGTTTCGTCTACAAAAGACTAATCAGTGACGCTCGAATCCAAAAAGTTAAAAAAGCCAAATGAAGTTCGAAGTTGAAGAACATTGAGGACCAAAATTTCTAAAAGGTCTGCCAAATCCAGCTAAGGTATTCTATGCCTGAGGTAGAAAAGCCTTAGTCTTTCAAAAATTATAAATTTTGTAAACAGTTAATTTATAAATATAACCAATGATAATTCATGTCAGCACAAAAAGTGCTGACTACTGAGCTAGTGATACCCTCGGGGAAATTAATCCCCATCATCAGTGGCATCGACCCAGTGGTTGTAAATAAATTCATCATAGATACCAGGACTTAATTTTGTACATACGCCAGACGCGCGTTGCGTCTACAAAAGATTCATCAGTGATTTTAGTATTGAGTCAATCTGTCTATTTAATTATAGAATAAGTTATCAGGTTATGCATGAAAGCCTTTGCAACACTTCATCAGTCAAAACAACACAAAAGTACACCTATTATCTTGGATAATGTAAAAACTTGTGTAGACCAGTAGCTCTTTGCAATGTTTAAAAGTAAAATACAAAAGTACTGAATTCAAAGGAAAAATCAGTCCCTTATCAATTGGCAAACTAAAAAAATAAAACACATCAGACGAATGGAAACCAACTGTTATATTCCTGATTTGATAGATTCATTTCATCATATGAATTGAAACTATGATTGATTGCTAGCTAAACCACTCTCACTTGTATGACAGATGTATTAGATTCTTACTTTATTTGGGCTTTTTTAACAATTTTTGATTCGAGCGTCACTGATGACTCTATTGTAGACGAAACGCGTGTCTTGCGTAAGTGTAAAAATGTAAGTCCTGTTATCTATGATGAGTTTATTTACAACCACTGGGTCGATGCCACTACTGATGGAGATTTATTTTTACAAGGGTATTACCAGCCAAGTAGTTGCACTTCTGTGTTGACGTGAGTTTTAATTAATATGTTCATAATAATAAATGAACTGTTAACAAAACTTTGAATTTTTGAAAAACTAAGGTTTTTCTACCTCAGGAAAAGATTATGTTAGCGGTATTTGGCAAAACTGTTAGGAATTATAGTCTTCAATGCTCTTAAACTCCGTTCTTTATTTGCCCTTTTTTAAACATTGTTTGACTCGAGGGTCACTGATGAGTCCATTGTAGACGAGACGTGCGTCTGGCGTCAGTGTAAAATGTTAGTCCTGGTATTTATGATGAGTTCATTTATTTCCATTACAATGTCAATAATGTGTGAACAATATAAACAGACATAATAGGTACAAAATAAAAAAAGGGATACAGCAGTCACCACTGTGTTTTAATCCTAATCCCCATAACACAAACAAATATACAAAAAGGAAAGACACGACTACACAAATGACCAAAACACAAGAATACACAAATGATAATAACACAAGAATACACAAATGATAATAACACAAGAATACACAAATGACCAAAACACAAGAATACACAAATGACAATGACACAAGAATACACAAATGACCATAACACAGGAATACACAAATGACAATAACACAAGAATACACAAATGACAATGACACAACAATACACAAATGACAATAACACAAGAATACACAAATGACAATAACACAAGAATACACAAATGACAATGACACAAGAATACACAAATGACCATAACACAAGAATACACAAATGACCATAACACAAGAATACACAAATGACCATAACACAGGAATACACAAATGACCATAACACACTAATACAACGACAAAGTATAAGTACCGAACCATGCTAGTTAGATGTAACTGGTCTAAAACGAAAGGGTTAACAATTTTCAAAGACACATACTGGAACACGGTAAAAGGAATGACACGACTACAGAAATGACCATAACACAAGAATACACAAATGACAATAACACAAGAATACACAAATGACAATAACACAAGAATACACAAATGACAATAACACAGGAATACACAAATGACAATAACACAGGAATACACAAATGACCATAACACACTAATACAACGACAAAGTATAAGTACCGAACCATGCTAGTTGGATGTAACTAAAAACTGGTCTTAAACGAAAGGGTTAACAATTTACAAAGACACATACTGGAACACTGTAACACTTTATTGAGATAAAAAGTCCATACTCAGACTCTATTCTTGAAAACCATCATGTATCAGTTGTGAATAAATATCACCAAGATATTGGTATCTTCCGATAAATGTTTTTTTTAAGGAGGAGACGTTCCTTGACACAACCCTGGTTCAAACTTGTTATTCTTAGACACTGGTGATGTGTTATAAGCCATGAATAGTAGCTGTTAGCACTCGAATATCGAATTAGCTTTAAAATGTATATCTCATATGCAAGTGCATCGTATATAATGCCACTAAGTTATGGGGAAGTAATAATTTGAAAGCAAAATCGTCTTGCTTGTCATATTCCGGTTTGAGATGAACGCTTACGTCAAATATGAGGTATGGACTGTTAATGTCAACTACTGTGGATTCGGTTATTTTTGTGTGTGCTGGTTTTTGTGGATTAAGGAAAACTAACATGTTTTTGAATATTAAATTTCGTGGTTTTGCCTAAGTTTGCATACACGCCTGTAGAAAATGTGTCACTCGTTGAACATTCAATTTCGTGGTTGACCCTGTACCACAGAAATCCACGAAAAATGGTATCTAACGATTTATAACGAATCTACGTACAGTATGATAAAAACATTCACATGTCAAAGGTTTTTTTAAGTATTCTTCTAAATCCAAGTTTAACAATGTTTGCTTATAGTTAAATACTATAGATAAAACAATATTGGTGTAACTGTAAGATACAGTAGAAACGTTTGAAGTTTTAAACAACTAATACCACATGTGAAATTTCCTACTGTTTTGATGTTCTTCAAATTTTCAAAATACTTCTGTTAGAATTGTGTAACCTTGAGAGCGTGAATGGAAACGCAAATTCAAATCTTAAGTAATTAATGCACGCTAAATATTGGTTACGATGGTTGCTGTTAATTGTTTAATTTTCCCCATCTATGTAGCTTTTCCTGTTGCATATAGCAACTCTTGATTTGTCAAACGATATGGTTGGTATTTCTTGTGAATGAGACACCTTATAGGTCAAAGTGTTACCCCCTCCGAAATTAAAGAACATGTTTTGTGAAGAAAAATAAATCTGGGTATGTTTTTTATTTAAAGAAAATAAAAATATTATTAGGCAAAGAGACTACATAACATGGAGGTTGATGTTTCAATAAATGTTTCTGCCATGAAATTCTTTTAATAGTGCAATGATTTATTTTTCTGAGCAGTCATAAGTACAAAGTTAACTATAACGTTCGATTTAAAATTACTTATACTCTGTTCAATGATAATAGCTACCACTACAAAGATATTATGGCGTAGTGTAGATTATATAAATACTTATTATTAAACATTTCAGAACAACTAGCTAATGTCACGAGTTATAATATTATTCAATTATGGACCGTAGAAAAGGTGAATATCCAATATTGTCGACACGACAATGTTATTTCAATGAGAACGCATCTTTTAAGGGTTGACAATGTTGGATAGTCATTGCTTCCTATATGGCTAGTTTGTTTTTATACCAAACTAGCAGTGGCAGGCTATTATTAATTATTGAAAAACACTTCAAAATTCGTTTGAAAATCAAAAACTAAAAAGATTATCCGCTATTGTTAATTGTTAGGGTTAATCTTCCTTCCTTTCAATTGAAAGACAATTAACCGAATAATTCCATGTCACGTGCTATAGTATTACCACAAACGATTGTTTGTAATATATGTAAGGTATAATGATTATAATTATAACTTTGATAAAATGTAATTGTTTTAGTAAACAATATTTATACCGAACTTTAGCGAGATGCAACATATTTCCCAAGTTAAAGCGACTCTTCAAATGGGCATTTCGGATGACATAGCTCATTATTGTAATTATAAAACAATATATCAAAACTTCAGTTATATCAAACCAACAACTTGCTTTTCAAATACTAACTGTATGACATTAGTTGTATCAAACATTGGAAACGGTTATGTTGCAGCAGTTTTGCGAACGTAAACAGCAATGATTTATTATCATGTAATACATGTAACGTATAACAGATAACATTTTCACAGTTATATTCCTATCTAGCGTACCATAAACCACAAGGATAACGGTAACATAGTGTAAGTGATGTGTACATGTACATATGTGTTGTACTTGAGATGAGCATGCAGACTAGTGATACTTATACTAAAAAACTGCATACCCTTACAACATGTTGGTTTATCTTTGTTTTTCGGTTGAGTTTGTATTTCTCGATTTTTATAATTTTGCATATTTTTTTTCTTATTTTTTATTTTTTTAAGCCATTATTGTATATTTTTACCGTTATCTCTTCTTGTCACAAAGTCTTAAAAAATGCGGATAATAATAAGGAATTGATGATATTAAATTGATATAAAACATTGTGAAAGGGAGAAGAAGTGCAGAATCATAATGAAATTAAAAAGAAATGGGAAGTGCCAGCAATTTACCAGTCAACATTGTCACAGTCTTAACTTACAAATATTGCAAATATTGCTGCCAATTTTTGATTTGCTTACACTTACACATTATAATTTGAAAATGTGAAAGGTAAAAATTACTCAGTAAAACTATTTTCTATTGAATCTGATACATAGTTTTCTCCGACAAAAGCTATGATATTTTTGAATAGCTATTCAATCAACCGTTTCCTTGATAGTAGTATTTGGTTTCGGTCATTTCAATAACATTATTATTAGTTGGTAGAGTATGATAAGAAAAGTACCTAAGACAAGTGATCCAGTCCACTTGGTAACTAGCTCGTCTACTTGTATTTCATAAACTTTGCCATTCACTAATGGTGTGTTGGTAAAACAAATACCATCTTGATATGTGTTGGTTGGATTTACTCGCTTTGCAGTGGTACAATTGTTTTCAAGGGAAATGTTGTTACCACAGATACGATGAAACTTCCACATTTCTTTTTGTTTGTTCAATTTGTTTACTTCAACCATCTGTAATATACAATGTGTTCCATGTTAAAAAATGAAAGAAAGTAATTATACTTTTGCATTCGTAAGGTACAAAGATGTACATATATAACTACATGACTGGACGTCCGATCGCGAGATTCGTCATTTAGTTTCATTCAAAGGTCCATATTGTCTAAATTTGATGTTGATGTGGTAGCAGTGACTGTTTTTCTCGTTTTTCTCAAACCTATTTCGTGCTCACATCAGTGTTACGCTACATTCTTCCAAAGTGTACAAGTTTCTTAATTAGTTTCTTGATCCCTCATAATGAAAGCTCTAATATTAGAAGTGTCGAAAAATCAACCGAGCAATTCTCAAATCAAGCAAACAGAGACAAAGTGGAATGGACAATTAGTAATTAATTTGCAATGACGATGTAGAATCAAGAGAAAAGTAAAGCTGTTTCTTACACGTAATTCTAATTGGAAAGCAACTAAAACAATCTAAATACAATACAAATACTTGCATTTTTTAATGTAATAGAGGAAAAATATAATCATTTCTATAAGTATAGATAGATAGATATAAAACATATTATATAACTAAAAAAGATTGTAATATTCGTATGAAGTAACTTCTAAATTTAGCATTACATCAACATATACTGATTTTTATGAGCTGTCTCGTATTCGTGTGCTCTGGTTGATCAGTTTGTGATTTGAGATTTCAACTAAGATGAACTTGATTTGACTTTCTTTTTAATAAAATGTAATAAATACAACTTATGATTCATTGGATGTTTTGGTATATAATGAATATGCAAAACAAAAATACATTGAAGCGCAATATTTAGTGTGACATAGAAAATCATGCAGAACTAGCTCACTATTTGGTTAGTCGGGACCTTGGTTGTCTAAGCAGTTATTACTGTAATCACTAGCTAGTCAACACTGAGGTTGTGATTTCCAACACCGCTCGTTCGGGTGCACTCGACTTCAATCTTAATTGAGAAGCATTATTAGTTATCCTATCGAAGGTCCGTGACTTTTTCCGGGCATTCCGGCTACCTCCAACAATAAAAACTAACCGCCACGAATAAGCCTAAAAACGGTGCTTAAAGGTTGCATTAAAACACCAGAAATCAAATCAACCAATCGGGTAGTCATTATAAGTTCAGGAAGTTTTCGTGAATGTATCGCTCTCTGCCGTCATTATTAGATACCAACTATCGTATTTAAATACATCATTTCGCTTTCCTACACGTTGACGTTATGTTTAATGTTTCGTTGTATATATCCTTTGTTTGAAACCAATGTCAACCTCAAAGATATGAAAATATTTAACGAAATAGAAACGTGCGCAGAGAGCTAAATTACATAAACTTTGTAATAGTAAAGACATAACACATAACACATCTGTTTTTGAGTAAAACTCCAATATACAACGGGGCAATTACAAATTATTGATTGATTTGTGTTAAGCACCAATTTCAGTACTATTTGTTGTTTTGGTAGAGGAAGCCATATTAGAGACCCGTTCGTTGTACTCGGTTCAAAGCACATAAAAAGCAAAATCAAATGTAAATTGCGATGAACTGTTTTCGTTACTCATTTTTTTTGTGGACGATTATGACTATAGGCGTTCTTCTTAAAAACGTTCAGTTGTTGTCATTTGAACGTAAATTGCTCTGTTATAATCACAGTTATTAGTTACCTCGTTTTAAATTATTTAACTTTTTTTTTCATGTCGGTCATATTCCATAATTGTTAAGTTTGTATCTTAAATCACGTATAAATTACCAACGTAAAATGGTAAATGTATTGTCAATGCATATTTATGCATGTCAAGTTGATAAAAATGAAAATTCACCTGATATTTACAAATAATTGCAAATAATCATGATAATAAAATGGCCGTTTTCATTTTAGATATTGTAACCATAAAGGAAAAACTGCGTAACTAATAAACAAGTCACGGTTACCTGTATGATTGTCGAACAGACGTTTCAAAAGGATAATATGACACTTTAATAACATTAACGGTACCAATTTTCCTGCACCAGATGCGCATTTCGACAATACATGTCTCTTCAGTGATGCTCGTGGCCAAAATATTTGAAATCCAAAGCTTATATAAAAGATGAAGAGCTATAATCCAAAAGGTCCAAAAAGTATAGCCAAATCCGTGAAAGGAACCAGATCTTTGCATGAGGGAGATACATTCCTTAATTTATAATAATTTAAATGTTGCGACATGAAAGGTTTTTAACAGTTTGAAAAAGTAAATTGTGTTCATTGTTGGTGGTCATATTGTGTTTCGTCTGTCCATACCGAATGTTTGTAAAAATATCATTACACGATATTTAATTTTTGTTAAGACTATATATAGCTAACAAACACCATTTTATCAGTCATAGTTATGCTTTATAAATCTATTGTTGCAGATTATTGGTTTTGGGACCGATAAGCGCTTTCAAATGTGTTTACACTATAAATGATTGTTGACAGCGTTACACATATCAGTAACTGTTACAAATCTACATTGAACACAGATAAACATTTTAAAAAGATATAAAAAAATATGTATTAGACATGTGTAATACGTTCTAGATAAAATATAATTAAAAGAATGTCTGGATGCATTCATTTACTTTTTTCTGTTTTCATTACTGTAAAATGTATTACACTAACATTGTGAATGAATATTTGTCTGCAATTTTGAAATTTTCAACCGATTATATTATTTACGACAAGAACATGGACCTGTCTTTTACTTTATTAGCTCTGTAATGTAACCAAGCTCATTTATGTATGAATACGGTTATTGTCTGATAAACAATTGAAAAACAATTTATACTTGGATCACTCATTATTTTTTATGTTGAACGGAGAAAATCATATCATAAATCGACACAGTGGTCCGACGCATTATTACGTGTCTATTGTCAAATGAACTTTTTAATCAGTTTAAATCCTGGAGTTCCTGTTTTGACATATGTGTTATAATTCGAGATAAAAATGCACATGGAATGCTTTTGTGAGTCTATATATCGGAAATTGGGTTCGAGTCAATCATTTTTTTTTACTCATCAAACTTATTAGGAGTCGATATACATACATTTAAATCGGACAACGTTCGAGACCATGTCGACTCATCCAACATGTCCAAAAGTTTGTTGAAATCATCCCTTCGTAAATTTAATGGACGCCATCACGAGTTGGTTGACTCTTATTGAATGACCATTTCACAGATGATATCGGATATGTTCATTATGTAGTAACTACAAACCCTTCCCTTTAACATATCGAATTAGACTATTTGCCGGATTTTAAATAACTTGAGCGACACGACGGGTGTCACATATAGAGAAGGATATGCTTATAATTCCGGAGCACCCAACATCATTCCCGGTTTTCAGTGCGGTTCGTGTTGCTTAGTTTTCAGTTTTCGACATTTGTATGTTGTGTGTTGTGTGCTGTAATCTTCTGTTCGTCTTTTTCTTTGGCCATGGCGTTGACAGTTTTTTTTATTTATGAGTTTGACTGTCCCTTTGGTATCTTTCGGCCCTCTTAGAGTCAACTTAGTTCAAGACAATGAGAGTTAACTTTACATGTCAATCAGTCTTTAAAAAGTGTTTAGAGGTTGTCTTCTGTTCATGTGGTTCATTAGTGTATTTTGTTTTTCGTTTTAATATAGATTAGACCGTTGTTTTCCCGTTTGAATAGTTTTACATTATATACATGCTGTTCGGTATGAGGCGTGGCTCTGTGTAGAAGGCCGTACTTTGACCTATTCTGGCTTACTTTTATATATTGTTACTTGGAAGGAGAGTTGTCTCATTGGCACTCAAACCACATTTTTTCTATATCTATTTTAAAAACTCTTGGTAATCATTCTAAACAAAAATAATCCTGGTCATTTATAAGAGGACCATTTATCTCCGTACAATTTATTATTGTGTAATTTACAAGTTGCAATTTTGATGCATGTATAGACTCGGCAATTTCCCATGATAGTAGATCTTTGAAGGATAAAACTGTGCATAATGAACATGATGAAGATTTACAAAAAATGGATTATAAATTGAAAAGTGCATTTGAAATACCAAAATCATCTGAGAGTTTACACTTACAAATCATTTGTTTAATATTCCGTCCTCTCTTTTTATTCAGTCCTTCTCTTAACCAGTTTTGCCACTTTCCATGTGCAAATTGACCTGTAAATACCAATGTTGTGTCTATATGAGATGAAATATAAATGGCATATATGGGAATCAGTAGTTAGATGAAACAAAATATGTATGCATATTTGAAATATTTCCACCAAAGAGACATAATTTATAGAACAGCTGTATTAACAATGTGGAATGGATAGTATTGCCTATATTTAGCACAGTTTAAACAGTTGCAGTTACAAGAACAGTGCTTCGCACTTCACATTTGATTTTGCTTTTCATGTGCTTTGAACCGAGTACAACGGACGGGTCTTTTGTGTGGCTCCCTCTATCAAAACAGTAAATAGTACTGAAATTGATGATACACACAAATCAATCAATAATTTGTAATGACTTTGTTGTATTCCGGAGTTTAACTCTAAAACAGCTGACCGATATTCTATAGTAGGGCAAAATCAGCAACAGCTAGAGTAAACTTATATAATATTAGTATAATTATTCGAATAAACTAAGAAACTTAAACTTAAATGGGTTCCCAAGAAAAAAAGAAAGTCTTATGTATCATGCATATATCAGTCTGTTTTCATCAAGTTCAATCTAGGTTCGATACAGTTTATGATTCTTTGTCTTAGATCATGTTTATCTAATTGATTAAGAACCTTAGCTTTGTTACAACTAAAGTGTTAAATAATTCAAACGCTTATACAGTAAACTAATCTTTAGAATCTTACCGACACTGATTTTACACGAGTATACCAGATATAAAAATATTTATGCGTATAAGTGACACCAAAAAAACAACAAAAACAACAATAATAAAGTAAACACAAATAATATGTTGATTGCATGCAAAGAAAATACATGAAAATGAGGGTGGACTATAAATATTTGACATTTTGGATTTTAATGAATATTCCCCTACTTTTGTTTTATTTCCATTTCAATAACAGCAAAATCAGACAATCCATATTTGATCAATCGGGGGAAAATGTTGCTTTTATATCGAATATAATAAAAAACTTACCTTCTGAACAATTATATACCTTTGTTATTTTACTATAGAATGAAAACATTTAAAACTTAAGTTTCACCTATCTATACAATAACTTTTGACACGGAACATGCACTTGCTATATTCTCTTATTGTATTTTAAAGCATACAAAAACTTTTGACACGGAACATGCCCTTGTTGTATTCTCTTATTCTAAATCATTCAATCATGCGAATATATCATATGTGTTAATTTTGAACGTTAGAATTATTTTAATTTTTACTGATAGTATTATTCGTATTATGTATTGTAGACAATAAAATGTACGATGTTTAACCATTGTTTAGCACAGAACCATTTTTTTATATATCCTCTCTCCTTTTTATTAATACAATTGTGTATATAATGTAAAATGTATGAAAATATAAAACAGAATGTGTATAAGCTAAGTAAATAACATGTTATATTGTAGTTTGAACAGAGGAGTAACATATGTTTGTAATAAACGTATGAGTTACGTTGTAGAATGTCCTTTTGTTATCTTTAACCTCTCTTTTTTTCATTTTATTTTTTGGTTTTTTTTTTGTTTTTTTGTTGTTTTTTTTTATTTGTTTAGAAAAATATAAGATTTATGCCATGATTCCAAATAAGATAACTATACATCATTGTGAAAGTGATCAAAACTTCAAGAGTGAAGTTCACATACAAATACTGTTTTAAGAAATAGCAATGACATACAAATACTGTTTTAAGAAATAGCAATGACATACAAATACTGTTTTAAGAAATAGCAGTGATGGGACTGATCATTATGTAATAACTACAGATGGATGCAGTCCTAACCTGTACAGCAAGTTAACTTGATAACCAGTCATTTGGACTGGTCAAAGTTAACCTGTGACCGGATTTAGGACTGCTCTGACCAGTCCTAGGACCAAAATCTAGTTAACTTGAAAAGCGGACTTGGTCCTAGTACTGTTTTATGTCTGCCAAAAAGTTAACTTCGAAACAGGTCCGCTATTGATATAAGTTAACTTCGAACCAGTCCTGCCGTAAAGTTAACATAAGTTAACTTCGAAACCAGTCCTGCCATAAAGTTAACATAAGTTAACTTCGAAACCAGTCCTGTCACAAAGTTAACATAAGTTAACTTTTGCTTTGACAAATCCGATCAAAACCAGACCTGTTCCCAAGTTAACTTTTGACTGGTCTGCTCAACACTAAGTTAACTTGTAACCATGCAGGACCGCTCTACATCGATTTTAAAAAAATATGTTTTAATATCTTTGTTTCGTAGTATAAACATCGAAAATAAAGTAAAACTAATACTTCCGTTATATAAACAGGATTTAATACAAATATTTGAAAATAAAGTACGCATATAAGCGTTGCTTGTAACACAAATTTATCTGTGATCTGCCAATCTATAAATTAAAAAACGATCTTAGTTACAATGATAACGAGCACTGAATATATATTCCAATACCTATCAAATTCAACCATATTTCCACTTTATTTATATGTATATCTATGAAAGGACGTATTTTACAGGAAAGCATCATTTTAACACATGACTACATATTTTTGTTCGCATAAATTTAGGGTGCCAGCATATGCCCTCCTTTTATTCAAAATATTGATGCGTAAAAAAATTTAGTTACGTTTTGATACCTCATGCTGACTTGTACAACAAAATTATTTGACTGCGTTGACCAAAACTGACCATGTGTGCACTTTTATTTATAAATCTATATACCTGCATAGTAAATCACCCATAATTTTTCAAATTTTTGTTCGCATAAATTTAGGGTACCAGCATGTCCTCCTTTAATTCAAAATTTTGATACGTAACAAAATTTCAGTAGTTTTGATACCTCATACTGACTTGTACAACAAAATTATTTGACTGCATCAACTAAAACTGACCATATGTGCACTTTAATTTGTAAATCTATATACCAGCATAGTAAATCAGCCATATTTGTTATTTCAGGATTCAATGTATATTACAATGGACAGCAATATTGCTATACATTAACAACATTTTTTTGTTTGCATAAATTTAGGGTGCCAGCATATGTCCTCCTTTTATTCAAAATATTGATACGTAACAAAATTTCAGTAGTTTTGATACTCTTGCTGACTTGTGCAACAAAATTATTTGACCGTGTTGACCAAAACTGACCATGTGAGCACTTTTTTTTATAAATCTATATACCATGTATACCCGCATAGTAAATCAGCCATATTTTTTTCAAATTTTTGTTCGCATAAATTTAGGGTGCCAGCATGTCCTCCTTTTATTCAAAATTTTGATACGTAACAAAATTTCAGTAGTTTTGATATCTCATATTGACTTGTACAACAAAATTATTTGACTGCATCAACTAAAACTGACCATATGTGCACTTTAATTTGTAAATCTATATACCAGCATAGTAAATCAGCCATATTTGTTATGTCAGGATTCAATGTATATTACAATGGACAGCAATATTGCTATACAATAACAACAATTTTTTGTTTGCATAAATTTAGGGTGCCAGCATATGTCTGAATTATTTGACCATGTTGACCAAAACTGACCATGTGAGCACTTTTATTCATAAATCTATATACCAGCATACTAAATCAGCAAATTTTTTCAAATTTTTGTTTCCATAAATTTATGGTGCCTTCATGTCCTCCTTTAATTCAAAATATTGATACGTAACAAAATTTCAGTAGTTTTGATACCTCATGCTGACCATGCTGACTTGTACAACAAAATTATTTGACCGCATCAACTAAAACTGACCATATGTACACTTTAATTTGTAAAGTTATATACCTGTATAGTAAATCAGCCATATTGTTTGTGTTATGATTTAATGTACAATACAATGGACAGCAATATTGCAATACAATAACAACAAATGTGTGTTCGCATACATTTAGGGTGTTAGAATGTCCTCCTTTTTTATTTAAAATATTGATGCGTAAAAAAATTTAGTTACGTTTTGATACCTCATGCTGACTTGTACAACAAAATTATTTGACTGCGTTGACCAAAACTGACCATGTGTGCACTTTTATTTATAAATCTATATACCTGCATAGTAAATCACCCATAATTTTTCAAATTTTTGTTCGCATAAATTTAGGGTACCAGCATGTCCTCCTTTAATTCAAAATTTTGATACGTAACAAAATTTCAGTAGTTTTGATACCTCATACTGACTTGTACAACAAAATTATTTGACTGCATCAACTAAAACTGACCATATGTGCACTTTAATTTGTAAATCTATATACCAGCATAGTAAATCAGCCATATTTGTTATTTCAGGATTCAATGTATATTACAATGGACAGCAATATTGCTATACATTAACAACAATTTTTTGTTTGCATAAATTTAGGGTGCCAGCATATGTCCTCCTTTTATTCAAAATATTGATACGTAACAAAATTTCAGTAGTTTTGATACTCTTGCTGACTTGTGCAACAAAATTATTTGACCGTGTTGACCAAAACTGACCATGTGAGCACTTTTTTTATAAATCTATATACCATGTATACCCGCATAGTAAATCAGCCATATTTTTTTCAAATTTTTGTTCGCATAAATTTAGGGTGCCAGCATGTCCTCCTTTTATTCAAAATTTTGATACGTAACAAAATTTCAGTAGTTTTGATATCTCATATTGACTTGTACAACAAAATTATTTGACTGCATCAACTAAAACTGACCATATGTGCACTTTAATTTGTAAATCTATATACCAGCATAGTAAATCAGCCATATTTGTTATGTCAGGATTCAATGTATATTACAATGGACAGCAATATTGCTATACAATAACAACAATTTTTTGTTTGCATAAATTGAGGGTGCCAGCATATGTCAAAATTATTTGACCATGTTGACCAAAACTGACCATGTGAGCACTTTTATTCATAAATCTATATACCAGCATACTAAATCAGCAAATTTTTTCAAATTTTTGTTTCCATAAATTTATGGTGCCTTCATGTCCTCCTTTAATTCAAAATATTGATACGTAACAAAATTTCAGTAGTTTTGATACCTCATGCTGACCATGCTGACTTGTACAACAAAATTATTTGACCGCATCAACTAAAACTGACCATATGTACACTTTAATTTGTAAAGTTATATACCTGTATAGTAAATCAGCCATATTGTTTGTGTTATGATTCAATGTACAATACAATGGACAGCAATATTGCAATACAATAACAACAAATTTGTGTTCGCATACAGTTAGGGTGTTAGAATGTCCTCCTTTTTTATCTAAAATATTGATACGTATCAAAATTACAGTGTTTTGATACCTCTTGCTGACTTGTACAACAAAATATTTTGAGAGCTTCCACCAAAACTGACCATATGTGCACTTACATTTGTAAATCTATATACCATATATACCATGTATACCCGCATAGTACATTTGTAATTCAGCCATATTTTTTATGTCAGGATTCAATGTATAATACAATGGATTGCAATATTGCAATGCAATAACAACACATTTTTGTTTCGCATAAATTTAGGGTGCCAGCATGTCCTCCTTATATTCAAAATATTGATACGTAACAAAATTTCAATAGTTTTGATACCTCATGCTGACTTGTACAATGAAATAATTTGACTGCATTGACCAAGACCAAAACTGACCTGTATGTGCACTTTAATTTGTAAATCTATATACCAGCATAGTAAATCAGCCATATTTTTTATGTCAGGATTCAACACATGAACAACACATTTTTGTTCGCATAAATTTAGGGTGCCAGCATGTCCTCCTTTTATTCAAAATATTGATACGTAACCAAATTTCAGTAGTTTTGATAACTCATGCTGACTTGTACAACAAAATGATTTGACCGCATTGACCAAAACTGACCATATGTGCACTTTAATTTGTAAATCGATATACCATGTATACCCGCATAGTAAATAAGCCATATTTTTTATGTCAGGATTCAATATGTATAATACAATAGACAGCAATATTGCAATATAATAACAAAAATTTTTTGTTCGCATTGATTTTGGATGTCAGCATGTCCTCCTTTTATTCAAAATATTGATACGTAACAAAATTTAAGTAGATTTGAAACCTCATGCTGACTTATGCAACATGTACAACAAAATTATTTGACTGCATCGACCAAAAACTGACCTGCATATGTGCACTTTAATTTAAAAATCTATATATATCCGCATAGTAAATCAGCCATATTTTTGAAGTCTGGATTCAATGTATAAAATAAATGACCGCTGTTGGGATGACGCCTAATTATGTCTTCTCCTGGCACTCCTGTGAACATGTTAGTAGGACGGCAAATGTAAGCAATAAGGAAAACAATTAATGCAATTTTTTTTCCGCATACATTGAGAATGTCAGCGTTTCATCTCTGTATTCATAATATTGAACAGTCACTAGGATGTGTAAAACGAAACTATTAGGCTGCATCATCCAAGTACATGTACCAACACTGACATGTCTGAATTCTTTTGTGCTTTTTAATAAAAAATGTATTTGAGGTTCTCTTCTGGTAATAGTATACTGTTAATCTGTTATGTCGGTTGATTGATTTTGTTTGTAGTTAAACGTCAAGTGACAACTATTTCATTCATGTGCACAAATCTCTCGACAAATCTGACGAATTTGACGAGATTGTTGGTAGTTTTACCACATCGTACATATCCGGACACTGTATAACTGTACAATTTTCGTTAGAATATTCTGCGGAAAAAGAATAGTTAATCCAATGAATCCAAACAAGTAGAATAACAATAAAATATCCATGCATGTATAAATGCGTAAAGTAAAAATTAGGAAGGGACAGGTAAAAAACGGGAAACGAAGTAACGTCGGATATACGAATGTTGTTCCGATGCGTTGGATAACCCTAATTTCTATCCGCCTTCTAATTAAAAAAATATGATAGCTCTATGTAATTGACTAATGTTTATAAGAATATATAAAATAAAAAAAAGAAAGAATTGTGTTGTTATGAATAATGTCTAGTAGAGTATAGCGAGTAAAGAAATTTGCTATCAGAGGCCTTCTTGGGAAGAACAATGCGAATGTTGTTTATACATATTTTAATAAAGCTCAAGTCTGATATGAAAAGTCACAAAAACGATAACATTTCATAAGCAGACATGTCCCCAGGTCTGGTCAATAGCAGACTTGTCCACAGGTCTGGTCAGAAGCAGACCTGTCCACATGTCTGGTCAGGAGCAGACCTGTCCACAGGTCTGGTCAGGATCAGACCTGTCCACAGGTCTGGTCTGGGGCAGACCTGTCCTCAGGACTGGTCAAAAGCAGACTTGTCCACAGGTCTGGTCTGGAACAGACCCGTCGATAGGTCTGCAGCAGTCATAAAAAAGCGGACCGTAGGTCTGGTCCACAATAGACGAAGTTAACTTGCTGGTCTGCTTAAAAATTCTCAAGTTAACTTAAAAAGCAGTCAACAAGTTAACTCTAAGTTAACTTTTGTCAAGGTTAGGACCGCAACCATCTGTATAAAAAAAAATACAGATATGTTCTCATCGGTACAAAATGTTTCAAAATGCAGACTTGATGATATGTAGATTACTTAACGAAATGTAAAGCAGCAGACAAGACAGATAGTTTCGTTGGTAGATTAGTCATGCGTCTGATTGTTATGCCTGCAGATCTATAAACAAAACTGTTTCAGACAAGACTTGTGAACAGTTCTGCATTGGACCAGTCAGTCTTGGGACTCATTAGGATAGTTCTGATTTCCAAATAACTTAGTCTTAAACGTCGTATCAGATCCTGTCAAGACATGAGGACAGTTCAGTTTTTCGAGATTCTGAGTCTGAAACTTCATATAAGATCTGACCTTTTATATAAGAAACAATAATCGTATTTTTAATAATTCAATAATCAATGTTATCTATACATGTATATGTGGAACGGTATGTGGATACAAGTGAACTAATTGTTGAGCAGACCAGCGAACATCTTTAGCATATCTGGTTGAATCAGAGAATTTCATATTTTGCAAGACAGTTTCTAGAGTAACGTCAGTAGCTGAGTTGTACCTGGATGCCAAGTTATATTCATGCATTTAGCATCAATATATGGAACTCAGATATGTAACATGCCAAACATTTTCTTAACGGATATAGAATGTTGACATTTTTTTAATTCTTTGAGATAAAGTCCTCATTATACACAATCTAAGCAGCAAAATGTAAATTAGTGCAAACGTCAGAACCAACAAGTGATGTGATCACAGAAGTAATTTAAGAAGTAAGGAAATATTTTACTTAACATGTTACATGTACAGATAACTAGATAACACAAAAACAAACTGCCATGTTGTGTTATGTTATCATGTTTTCTGAAACAAACGTCCTATTGTATAGTTTTAAAAATGTACTAATACTTTTTAATAATTTAGAAAGATAAGATCAACTCAGTAATGACGTGATGCTTTTCAAATTATATCGATCCATCAACATAAATAAAAGCTAGGTTTTACTCGGTATATAAATAAATTTAAAAAAAATATGTACTATTAAAAAGCTTCACATATCAGTATTGACATCATTGTCTATTTATTTCTGAAGAGTTCACCTTGTTTGGTCTTTACGTGGTGTTTGTGTCGTCTGATTGTTGTATCGTTTGCGTCTGTCAGAATTTGATATTCATCGTTAGTATCAGATTTAAATTCAATATCAACCAGTAGTGATATTTTTCTTTTCCATTGATTAAATACCATGTACATATAGTACATTTAATCAAGAAACAGTGTAAGATATTTTTTGTAAATGACAATCAAGTTCATCAAAGTGTCGCTAGACAATACTTATATAACGGTTATGTATAACAAAGATTTTGAGAATGATAAGGTCTTTGAAAGTAGAGAAAGATTCTCTAAATATATACCTATTATTCATGTCGCCTGGAGAATAATAAATGCGCAACTTTAAGTGTGGTTTGATCTTTTCATGTTAGAGTCTTAAAATTGTTCATATAAATTGTTTAATTGATTTACAATACATTTTTCCTAATTGCTATTGGCAAATGAGTTATATTACTTATAATATTGTACACATCTGTTGTCGAAAAAACCTGTATGAAATAGGTCCAACTGCCTTGCTCAATCTTTCAAATTCCTATCTAAACCCTTCTTTATATAGTCCGTCATTTACACAATGTATAATAGTCCATTGGTGTATTGTATATACTGACTTGCTTTTTATTCAAATGTTAATTCAACAGAGATTCTGTAGGTGAGAATGCATTTGTTTTCAGACTCTGGTATTTCTTCTAATTACACTTTATGTTTGTCTTCAGGTTATATACCTGAAACCCAACTGGTAAACAAAAGTATAAAACAACTATTAATGTAAGTTTAAAATGAAAATGCAGTAACAATTGACAAATCAATCATTCGACCAAATCAATCTAGGGAACAATAAAAAAAACTGTTGTATTCCTGTCTTAATTGTGATAATGTGTAATTCATACCTTTTTAGCTAGCCTATAAAAAAAAGATGTGTTCTGTTTGCAAATGAGACATTACTTTACAAGAAACCTCATGACTCAGAAATTAACAACTATATGTCACCACCTTCAAAAATTACCAAAACTCATACTGCATAGTCAGCTATAACAGACCAAAAAATGACATATGTGAAACAAATGAAACTAGAATTCGAACAGTGTAATTTTCGTACAAAAACATAAAAGAAAAACAAATATATAACGCTGCACCAAACAACGACAAACTAATTAGAGGCTCCTGACTAATCACTATCAAAATAACAGGCTATAATTTAATACGCAAGACGCGCGATACGTCTACATAAGACTCATCAGTAACGCGCAGATCAAAATAGTTCTAAAGCCAACAAATTACAAAGTTGAAGAGCATTGAGGACCCAAAATTGCAAAAAAAAAGTGCCAAAATACGCCTAAGGTAATGTCTGGGATAAAAAATCCTAAATGTTTCGTAAAACTCATACTTTTGTAAACAGGTAGTTTATAAAAAAAAATACACAAAGATATATACCTAGAAACTCTAAATAATGAAGTCTGGGATAAGAAAATCCGTAGTTTGTTATACGTATACCTCAATTATAATCATTGATGAAAATATAGATCAAATAATTGCTTCTAATAATGTTTCTTTTTAATTTCACCTAAGATATGTAGACGATGACCAAAAATATAAACCTGAAAACGGATTAGATATTATATAATGCATTTGGAATTCTAGTAAAATGTAAATATCCAAGATGTCTGTTCTGCTCAGATGTTTTTTTTATAGAATATTATGAATTTATTATTGTTGTTGTTAATCTGCAATCTAAAGATATATATTTAGTTATTGATATAAAAAGTAAAGGTTACATTAAATATATAAAGACTATATGTGCATTCAAAGGTGCAAAAGATACGTTAAATCACAAATCAATATTATGAATTTATTATTGTTGTTGTTAATCTGCAATCTAAAGATATATATTTAGTTATTGATATAAAAAGTAAAGGTTACATTAAATATATAAAGACTATATGTGTATTCAAAGGTGCAAAAGATACGTTAAATCACAAATCAATATTATGAATTTATTATTGTTGTTGTTAATCTGCAATCTAAAGACATATATTTAGTTATTGATATACAAAGCAAAGGTTACATTAAATATATAAAGACTATATGTGTATTCAAAGGTGCAAAGGATAAGTTAAATCACAAATCACTCATATACAAAAGGCACATACAGGTCCTGGTGTAAAATTTCAGAGGAGTAACTAAATTTACCGCAAATGAAAGAAAGCTATCGTAGATTTTATTCTTTTCTATATATGAGTGGTTTCCACACCTTTTTAATCCTTGCATGAATTATAATGAATCAAATATCGAGCTTGAATTTTTCCCGGTTAACACAGTGTTGTCAGAATGAATTGATCGGTTGTAATATTAGGATCGGGTATACACCTCGTTTTCCATCTTAATTCTGCATGTTTGTATTTAAAAAAGTAGACCTATTTTCTGCATATATTCTTCCTCGTCATTTCTGCATGGTGTTATTCTGAGGTTGTCACACAATATATTTTACATTATACATATATTTCATTAGTCATGTTTACACACATGCTCGTGACACAACTCTGCTAAAAAATATATTCAATTTTACAAAATTTCCAGTCGCGATCACTTTCTCTTTTCTTCAACTAATGACTAAGAATGATGTAATGTTTGCTGAATGGAGTTTCAGTAACATAAGAAAATATTTATTTGTTCCAGGCATTATTTGTTAAAAATGCAGATACACGGATTTAAATAATAAGCATAATGCATACTATGACTCTTCAACTATTTCCGATCAGTTCTTATACATCTGTGGCTTTCAAATGTTCGGCATTTCGTATTTTATATCAAGATTAATCCAAAAAAGCGCTTCGGTTGCTTGATATTTAAACGTGTTGATTTAATTTAATCTTCAGAATTTTGTAGGCCGTAATGAGGTTAAAAAGAAGGACGTCCTTATACATTTTAACAAAATAGAAAAGATCAGAGTAGTTGGTATAACTTACCGTCGCCGATATTTCATACATATTCAAGATGAAAACATACACCTAATATGATACTTTTGAAATCGACTTACCTATTGCAATTACGACATTGTGTATAGGGAAATGCTTTTAATTAACTGGTGTAAAATTAATGATATAGAAGAAAGTACCAAAGACGACCTTATGAGAATGTATCATGTTTGATGCTTTAAAAAATTACCTGATAAAATTTTATAAGAATTTACTCAGTGTAATGCACGGCGATTATTCATAATCTATTGCTACAGGGGTTTACCTAAAGCGTAGTGCCGTACGAATATTGTCTCTGCATAATGCAAATGCATAGCTTCCCTACTTCTATATAATATAAAAAAAGAGATGTGGTATGACATCCAATGAAACAACTATCTACCACTGATTAACTCAAGTCGATGTAAGCAACACTATAAAAACACATACTGTTTTTAACAATTGAAGGAAAAAACTAAATAACAGAATTAATCCAAAGTGAATTACAACCTGCTCTATGCTTTCACCTAGTTCATGATCATACAATAGTATAATACTTAGGAGTTCATATCATTCACATCATACGTTGTTTTTTATCGAATATTTCTATTTTGTTTTATTCTATTTTATTTGAGGGGGAAGGGGGAGGGGGGGGGGGGGGGGGGTTCAACATTGATATTAAAAAGAAATATTCGATAAAAAACGTTGAATGTAAATGATATGAACTCAAAGTCTTATATTTTAAGACTAGTAAACCACTGCAGGCTTCTCAATTCTTGTATGATCATGAACTAGGTGAAAGCATAGAGCTGACAGAGTGCGAGATCCTCAAGGATAATCATCGAGGTCGTTAAACATCCTTTGCAGTAAACTTTGGTTAAGGTAGAGCAGGACATTACGTCACGTGATGTTTTGAATTGTCACGTGATTGTCATGGTAAATATAGAACCGGAACCGCGTCTGTTAAACTCCGGCGGTAAACAACAAACATGGCAGACGACAAGTATTCTCAACGTGTTCGTGGAAAGATGACTAGTACAGGAAGAAGTAAAAAGGCGGACCGTATGAGAAAAATGAATAGTAAGGAAACATTACGAGGTGAAGACCATGATTACGGCGCTGTTTTTGTAGAAGGACCTATAAGTATAAATGCAACTGATTTGGAAGTTGGGGAAAATGTTGAACTGGGATCCTCCAAACCTTGGTTCCACGGAAGACGGGTTGTTGAGCTAGATGTGCTGGCTAGGTCCATGAACTGTGAGAAATGCAGTTCATGGCTCCGATTATCTGATATAAAAGATGAGGTGATTTATGGGATGGCTAGTTTTTTATATATCTCGTGTCCAAGCAATGCTTGTCAACACATCAGTCTGGTACCAACGGGGAAGAAGAGCAACGGCAAAGGCTTTGATATCAACTACAAAGTTTGTTTAGGTAATTATATAGAAAAGGAATGCAAATGGTGATTGTTTTCAAGAGACAACTACTTAACTATGATCATGGGGAAATATAAAAATAATCAATATAAACAGGTTGGGAACAAACCCTCTATATGGTGATTATACCTGTATAGAGGGATAATCCTTCTATAAAGGTGTAAAATTATCCCTCTATAGAGGGGTATTTTTGTTTAGACTGGATTTAAATCAAAATAGGGCAGAATGGCATTCTTTACTTATTATGGCAGTAACCTGAAACAGTTGATGCACCAATTGATGTACTTAATTTAATATGCACATGCCCAGTTTGATGCTTATCTGACTAAATATAAAATCTATTGTTCACCATGATTGAAAGCTGTGATGATCAGGTAAATTCTACTCACTTACGCCTCACTGACCAGAATTTCTATTGTTAGATTTAACATGAAATTTAAAGGTCAACTATTCCTTTTGTTGTTGATCAGGTGTTCAGATAGGTATACAATAGATTGCAAGTTTTGTCACTTTAGCAGAAAACTGGTTATCCCAATTTTCAGTAAAGTGCATATGTTGATGCATATAATGCTAGAGATAATAGCCAATATAAACAGAAAATGCCATTCTGCCCTAATTTGCTTTAAATCCAGTGCAAACAAAAATACCCCTCTATAGAGGGATAATTTTATCCCTCTAAAGAAGGACTATCCCTCTATACAGGTATAATTACCATACAGGGGGTTTGTTTCCAACCTGATAAACACTTTTCATAAAAAAATTTCAGGGCCCAATTGCAAATATACCACAACTCATGAACTATCAACACCCTGTGTTGCTTTATTTGTACATGTTTCCAAGTTGAGCAATCAGTAACTGAAATATGGATACATGAATTTCTTTAGAACTGTTCATTTTCAATTTTTGGGGTCCCCTCTGACTAGATCTGTAGTTCATGTTTCAATTATCTTGATTTCTTTTAAACAATCAGAGGCAATCTGTTGGTATTAAACAACTAATGCTGAACTCAAATATGTATAACCAGTGTAAATTGCAAGATAAAAAATACATGTACATTGTCAAAAAATATAAAATGTACTCACTGCAATTTATTATTTACTTTGTAAAAGGTTTCATCAGTTGAATGAAGTGAAGACATAAGTCTTAGATAGATCAGTGGATACACTGGACTGCACCGTATTTCTTATATTGTCCTTCAATTAAGGAAGGGTAAACATTTACAATTTGAATAGTGGACATAACAAAAGACCCACCATCTGTCACTATTTGAGGAGGATTTCCCCCATGGAGCCTCCCAAGTGGAAATTTTGTAAGAGCAATTGTGTCCACTATTTTAAAGAAAACAATGAATTTAACAATGGGTATGAGCTTGTTAAAGCATGAAGAAGCCTAAAAAACACATTAGAATATATTTGAAGGCCCCTTTGAAGGTTTTGTAGGACTATAAGAACCATCTTTCATGTAAAACCCCCATGGGCCTTTGAAAAGTTGGCAGGTATGAGCCAAATATTGTTAATGTTTTTTTAGGAAACTAAATAATATTTAAGTCTTTCATTTTCAGCCATGATTAATGCAGGTATGGGACCCAGCCACGTGAACAACTTCCTGACAGGATGCAACATTCCTCCAGTAGATGCCTCTACATTACGTAAAAAACAGAAGGAACTAGCCCCAGTTATCATTGAAGCAGCAGAAGCATCATGTAAAGAAGCACAGAGAGAGGAGCTGGAATGTTCAGAGTGCAGTGAGTCAGAGGGAAGCTTCGATGCTGGATGGCAGAAGAGAGGTTCTGGTTGGTCTTACAATAGTCACACAGGTAAATTATATTATCAGTTGTTGTGATATGAAGTGTAGATGGGCTTCTATTTTATTGATCTCATATACATTAGGGTTTTAGCCTTTTGGACCTGCTCAAAAAAACCTCTGTGTTCAAGATCCATGTGAACCTGGATATTTATACTTTAAGATTATAATGAATAGTTTTTTTTTATATGCCCGTTAATACAGTTGTCTGTCTGTCTGTCCCTCCGTCCATCATTGCCATGTCGGACAATAACTCAAAAACACTTGAACAAATTCGCATGAAAATTTTGTGAATTGTTTATATCCATTGACTTGAGCTGCATTTCATTTTTAATTTTTTTTTTATATTGCGGTTGTATATTGGTATCACCTTGACCCTGTCGTTGTAATCAGCTAGCGAAGTCCAAATACATTTGGTTTCCAGACAATATCTTTACTTTAATTGAATAGAAATCTATGATTTAAGATTTTAAAAACTAAAAAGAAAATGTCTTCAAATAGTTTTTTTTTGCCAATAAAAAATGGAGGGAGTTAAATTTGCAACAGCATCATAGGTGGATCAAGGAGTTGGACCTCCTTTTTTTTGGCCGATGAATGAATATGAATGGGAGCATATAAATGTAGATGGAACCACTCCCCCTACCCCCTTTTTACTCTGGGTTGGGACCCCCTTTTAAAAATGGCTGCATACGCCCCTGCAGATGGTGTATTGCACCATAGCAAAAAAATTAATATAAATTCAAATCATTACCCAATTCTAAGTCTTTGATTACAGATATTCTCTGTCAGAAACCTATTATATGTATGTGTCAAATATTTGATTACAATCCAAATTCAGACCTGTGTCACATGAGCAAGTACAAATATCATGTTCCTTTTTGTCCTATTTAATAACAGGGTTGAACCTTTATGGTGGTATCCAGCTGTGATCGGCGAAGCAGTTGATTTATTAATTTCATATTTTAAGTTTTAAAAAGGGGGATTTTTCAGTTTTGAGCATTTATTATAACACTTATAATAATATTACCTATGTGTTCAGATAGGTATACAATAGATTGCAAGTTTTGTCACTTTAGCAGAAAACTGGTTATCCCAATTTTCAGTAAAGTGCATATGTTGATGCATATAATGCTAGAGATAATAGCCAATATAAACAGAAAATGCCATTCTGCCCTAATTTGCTTTAAATCCAGTGCAAACAAAAATACCCCTCTATAGAGGGATAATTTTATCCCTCTAAAGAAGGACTATCCCTCTATACAGGTATAATTACCATACAGGGGGTTTGTTTCCAACCTGATAAACACTTTTCATACAAATTTTTCAGGGCCCAATTGCAAATATACCACAACTCATGAACTATCAACACCCTGTGTGTTGCTTTATTTGTACATGTTTCCAAGTTGAGCAATCAGTAACTGAAATATGGATACATGAATTTCTTTAGAACTGTTCATTTTCAATTTTTGGGGTCCCCTCTGACTAGATCTGTAGTTCATGTTTCAATTATCTTGATTTCTTTTAAACAATCAGAGGCAATCTGTTGGTATTAAACAACTAATGCTGAACTCAAATATGTATAACCAGTGTAAATTGCAAGATAAAAAATACATGTACATTGTCAAAAAATATAAAATGTACTCACTGCAATTTATTATTTACTTTGTAAAAGGTTTTATCAGTTGAATGAAGTGAAGACATAAGTCTTAGATAGATCAGTGGATACACTGGACTGCACCGTATTTCTTATATTGTCCTTCAATTAAGGAAGGGTAAACATTTACAATTTGAATAGTGGACATAACAAAAGACCCACCATCTGTCACTATTTGAGGAGGATTTCCCCCATGGAGCCTCCCAAGTGGAAATTTTGTAAGAGCAATTTTGTCCACTATTTTAAAGAAAACAATGAATTTAACAATGGGTATGAGCTTGTTAAAGCATGAAGAAGCCTAAAAAACACATTAGAATATATTTGAAGGCCCCTTTGAAGGTTTTGTAGGACTATAAGAACCATCTTTCATGTAAAACCCCCATGGGCCTTTGAAAAGTTGGCAGGTATGAGCCAAATATTGTAAATGTTTTTTTAGGAAACTAAATAATATTTAAGTCTTTCATTTTTCAGCCATGATTAATGCAGGTATGGGACCCAGCCACGTGAACAACTTCCTGACAGGATGCAACATTCCTCCAGTAGATGCCTCTACATTACGTAAAAAACAGAAGGAACTAGCCCCAGTTATCATTGAAGCAGCAGAAGCATCATGTAAAGAAGCACAGAGAGAGGAGCTGGAATGTTCAGAGTGCAGTGAGTTAGAGGGAAGCTTCGATGCTGGATGGCAGAAGAGAGGTTCTGGTTGGTCTTACAATAGTCACACAGGTAAATTATATTATCAGTTGTTGTGATATGAAGTGTAGATGGGCTTCTATTTTATTGATCTCATATACATTAGGGTTTTAGCCTTTTGGACCTGCTCAAAAAAACCTCTGTGTTCAAGATCCATGTGAACCTGGATATTTATACTTTAAGATTATAATGAATAGTTTTTTTTTTATATGCCCGTTAATACAGTTGTCTGTCTGTCTGTCCCTCCGTCCATCATTGCCATGTCGGACAATAACTCAAAAACACTTGAACAAATTCGCATGAAAATTTTGTGAATTGTTTATATCCATTGACTTGAGCTGCATTTCATTTTTAATTTTTGTTTTATATTGCGGTTGTATATTGGTATCACCTTGACCCTGTCGTTGTAATCAGCTAGCGAAGTCCAAATACATTTGGTTTCCAGACAATATCTTTACTTTAATTGAATAGAAATCTATGATTTAAGATTTTAAAAACTAAAAAGAAAATGTCTTCAAATAGTTTTTTTTTGCCAATAAAAAATGGAGGGAGTTAAATTTGCAACAGCATCATAGGTGGATCAAGGAGTTGGACCTCCTTTTTTTTGGCCGATGAATGAATATGAATGGGAGCATATAAATGTAGATGGAACCACTCCCCCTACCCCCTTTTTACTCTGGGTTGGGACCCCCTTTTAAAAATGGCTGCATACGCCCCTGCAGATGGTGTATTGCACCATAGCAAAAAAAATAATATAAATTCAAATCATTACCAAATTCTAAGTCTTTGATTACAGATATTCTCTGTCAGAAACCTATTATATGTATGTGTCAAATATTTGATTACAATCCAAATTCAGACCTGTGTCACATGAGCAAGTACAAATATCATGTTCCTTTTTGTCCTATTTAATAACAGGGTTGAACCTTTATGGTGGTATCCAGCTGTGATCGGCGAAGCAGTTGATTTATTAATTTCATATTTTAAGTTTTAAAAAGGGGGATTTTTCAGTTTTGAGCATTTATTATAACACTTAAGCTTTGGTGGCTGGGATTTATCTATTAAGATAAACTCCTTTTTATGCCCCACCTACAATAGTAGAGGGGCACTATGTTTTCTGGTCTGTGGCTCTGTTCGTTCGTTCGTCCGTCTGTGCGTCCGTTCAGGTTAAAGTTGTTGGTCAAGGTAGTTTTTGATGAAGCTGAAGTCCAATCAACTTGAAACTTAGTACACTTGTTGCTTATGATATGATCTTTCTAATTTTAAAGCCAAATTAGACTTTTGAGTCCAATTTCATGGTCCACTGAACATAGAAAATGAAAATGGGAGTTTCAGGTTAAAGTTTTTGGTCAAGGTAGTTTTTGATGAAGCTGAAGTCCAATCAACTTGAAACTTAGTACATATGTTCCCTATAGTATGATCTTTCTAATTTTAATGCCAAATTAGATTATTACCCAATTGCATGGTCCATGGAACATGGAAAAGGATAGTGCAAGTGGGGCATCCGTGTACTTTGGACAAATTCTTGTTTTTTATGGATTTATGAAATTACATTGAGAAGTTATTGTCACAAAATTGAACTTTAATTTATTCTTTTAAAAAAAACAGGGTATCATGCTCTATTAAACCACCAAATATTTTCAATTTGAGATCTTCTTTTTCGTTAATATGTTAGCTAAAAATGAAATGAAATAATATTGAGTCTCCCTTTTCTACATACTATTTCAGGTCATGCAAGTCTAATTGGAATTAATACTGGGAAAGTTGTAGAATTTGACGTCAGAACCAGAAATTCTAGTATTTGCCAATATCACATAGTAAAAAATGAACCAAAGCCACCACATGAGTGTAATGTTAACTGGACAGGTATAGAATAATGATTAACTCATTGAAAATAAGGGGTGGATTGTTCAACTTCAATATATTTTATGGCCTTTGCTATTTTTTATTATACTCCACCCGAATTTCATGATCAACTGAAAATACATAAGCATATAGTGCATGTGGGGCATCCGTAAAATATGGACACAATTTAATTTTTATGCCCCACCTATGATAGTAGAGGGGCATTATGTTTTCTGGTCTGTGCGTCCGTCCGTCTGTCCTGCTCCAGGTTAAAGTTTTTGGTCAAGGTAGTTTTTGATGAAGTTGAAGTCCAATCGACTTCAAACTTTGTACACATGTTCCCTATGATATGATCTTTCTTATTTTAATGCCAAATTAGAGTTTTTACCCCAATTTCACGGTCCACTGAACATGGAAAATGATAGTGCGAGTGGGGCATTCGTGTACTGAGGACACATTCTTGTTTTTAATGAGTTTTGCTCACATTTTAATAACAGTATATGGGAATGTTACACTGTTCTTATAAAATATAAAAAAAGAAGATGTGGTATGATTGCCAATGAGACAACTATCCACAAAAGACAAAAATGACACAAACATTAACAACTATAGGTCACCTTACGGCCTTCAACAATGAGCAAAGCCAAAGACAAGATTTCAAATAGTTTGGTATTTCTGAATGTAAACAAACATGGTTAAACACACTGAGAAAGTCATCTGTCATATTTTTTTAAGAGAAATGTAACTTAAGATTATGGGATGAAGTATGTAAAGGGACGAATTGACACCTTTAAAAAGAACAAGTTGTCATATAGTTTCCCTCCCCGTTCTGAATTTTTCCTTGTAGTGGAAAGAGTTGACAACTTTGAAAAATGTCTTTGTAACCCTTTTAAGAAGAATTGATAGTGTTATTTGATTTAAAAGATGTATAATCGTGAATTTAGATAGTTGTTCGTATAAAAATTCAACACCTTTGACCTGTTGTAAGTGTTGACTAAAAGGTCATGTAATTAAAGGTGTACATATGGTATAGGGATGTTAACAGTTACATATTAATTACTTTCCTTTTCCCCATGTTAATGTTTACTGTAATAAAGGCCACTCATGGGGTGTCCAAGTAATCATAAATTCATAGAAAGTTTGCCAATATAATCACATGAACGCTCATTGATTTTTTTGCTTGACCTTGGAAAAAGTAGGGAGCATATTCGAAAAACAGAAAATTTATTTATTTTTTAATGAAATAATAAAAGTAAACAAAATGAAGTAAACAAATCCTTATCATTTAATATGTCTGTAAATGACTCATTCTGAGGTATGCTAAGGACTATATTTTCCTGACAAGACATTGGCTCATTTTAGACTTTGGCCACAGAAGAAACCAGTGACCATGTCTGTGTATAGCCCTTGAGTACACCTCAAGAAAAGTCAATAATGATAATGTATATCATGTGTATAATGTACCTCTAATTTGTCAACAGTTGTTCACAGTATTACAAATTATTGGACACACTCACTTTATTTTTATTTTGTATTGCAGGATCAAGCAAAGGTATGGAGCCAGACATGGCATGTTCAATGATCCAAAGGCTTGCCGAGGATGGATATACGGTTGGGACTTTACATGCGGATAATGATGCTACAACCCAATCAAGACTGCCTCGTTCAATTATTAAAAAAGATGACAAAACACATGTGAAGAAAAATCTGTCCAAACGTCTATACATGTATGGTCTGTCAAAAAACTACAAACAGTTAAAATCAGCAAAAGTAATTCCCTACATAGTGAGGTGTTTTATGTATACTATTTCTAAACACCAAAATAGTAAACAATCAATGAAGACAGAACTCGCCACTATAGTGCCACATATTTTTGGACACCATGAACAGTGCAGTCCAACTTGGTGTACATATGTTAAAGATCCAACTAAATTTAGGTAATTTATACCATGACATTGATCCCTGGCCTGATGAAGTGATCATTTAATGTTTCAATGCTGCAATAATTTTTTTACAAGTTCTTATTTCCTAGAGTTCAGTAAAGTATATGTATAATTAAAACAATTGTAGGGCTGTGTGAACTATTGTCATCATTATGTATTAATCATGTATCCATCTTTGTCTTGGCCCATCTGATAACTTTCAAAACTTCTTTCTTCTAAAAGTACAGTGTGGATTGAAAATAAACTTTAATGATAAGGATTTAATTTTTAACATCAGAACAAAAAAGATCATTAGACTGAATAACATTTTTAGAATTCTGCTATTAGTGTAGAAAAAAACCCAGTGGCAGTACAATCTCATTTTCTGTTTGTTTATAAATATTACAGATTCAAACATTTACCAAATGGGAAAGCCCTGTCTGGAGACAAGCTGAGGGAAGAGCTAGACAAGTTGGCACAAAGTTATATTGAAAGAGCAGATAGGCTGTTAAATCTAGGGTCAACACAGTCAAACGAAAGTTTCAACAACAGTGTTGCTAGTTTTGCCCCAAAAAACAGGTATGCCTTACATTACTTAAGAATTTCTTTTGATTATGGTCAAAATCTCTGCAAATGAAATAGAAGTCTTTGTTTGCACAAATTTTCCTTATCTTCAATGTTGTAATTAAAAATTTCAAAGTAAAACAATTCCAGTTTTAAACAGAACTTTTTGTAAGACACATACAAATTGTCAGTGACACACTCTCTGGTATTCCATAATGTGTGGTAACTGTGATTTCAATGCAATCTGGGGTGTTTAATGTTTAACTTTGTCATTAAAAATGGAAAACATGAACATTTTTTTTGTAAAATCATGTCAATGTCATTGATGTTGAAGACTGTCATAGCTCTGAATTCAAGCTCATCTTAGTTCCTTTACCATTATATTCATATGCCCCACAGTCACGATCCACTAACTGTCATTTTCCAGGACTAGCTGCAACAGAGAGACATATTTATGTGTTTTACTCTTGTGGAGCATAAACTATTTTGTTTGTATGTTGAACATTTATTTATGGGATTTTTTCAGGTTTTATGGAGGGACTAAATCATTAAAAGCTAGGGTGTCTTCAGCTGTGATGCAAAAGAATGAAGGCTATGGTTGGTTAAGCAAGGTAAATGTATTTAGGGGCTTTATTATGTATGCTTAGTTTAAAATTATTTTATTTGCTTAATTAAAGCAAAATGGATTAGACACAAGTAAATCATACTTATGAAGTCATCTCCATAATACAATATAAAATTACAATAATAGTATAATATAATGGACATGCATATCAAGCAAACAGTTTAAAGAATATAATACTAGCTTTCATAATGGTAAAAAGAGGAGAGAAAGTAAAAAGAGAAAAAGAAAATTTGAAAAGTCGTATAATTCTGTGTATAAATGTTGTTATTTCACTCCCCTGACACCATACAACTGTAGGTTTTGTCATGATGTTGGATCAAAACAAATTGTGAAAGATATAGTTCCTTACATTTTCTACCTTATTTTCAGAAGAAAAAATGCCATTTGCCAGTGTTATAAAAAGAGTAACTAATGCAAAAATTCCAATAGAGAAAAATATTTAACTCATGACCAAACAACACTGATAATTAACTCACACACTACATTAAATTGAGAATGGAAATGGGGAATGTGTCAAAGAGACAACAACCCGACCAAATAAAAAACAACAGCAGAAGGTCACCAACAGGTCTTCAATGTAGCGAGAAATTCCCGCACCCGGAGGCGTCCTTCAGCTGGCCCCTAAACAAATATATACTAGTTTAGTGATAATGAACGCCATACTAATTTCCAAATTGTACACAAGAAACTAAAATTAAAATAATACAAGACTAACAAAGGCCAGAGGCTCCTGACTTGGGACAGGCGCAAAAATGCGGCGGGGTTAAACATGTTTGTGAGATCTCAACCCTCCCCCTATACCTCTAACCAATGTAGAAAAGTAAACGCATAACAATACGTACATTAAAATTCAGTTCAAGAGAAGTCCGAGTCTGATGTCAGAAGATGTAACCAAAGAAAATAAACAAAACGACAATAATACATAAATAACAACAGACTACTAGCAGTTAACTGACATGCCAGATCCAGACTTCAATTAAACTGACTGAAAGATTATGATTTCATCATATGTACATCAGGCACAATCCTTCCCGTTAGGGGTTTAGTATCATACCATCATAACATATATGAGAAGAACATAACCCGTGTCATGCCAACAACTGTTTTTAGAATAAATGTGTTTAGTTCCGACGCAAAGACCTTATCAGTGACTCAATATTAACGCCAAAATATGCAATCTTTAATGACTTGACAACAGTATCGTAATTACATCCCTTCTTAATAAGTCTATTCAAAGGTTTTTTAAGTTTCTGAGGTGAATACTGACACCTTTGTGCTTTATAAAGAATATTTCCAAGTATACATTGGTGAATGGATGTGTAGTTATTCTATAATTATATTTTTTTTTTCTTCAGATCTGTACTTTTTTCTCTACATTCTAAATTTTATATCTTTAAAGTGAATGAATCATTCAAAATACATTACATGCAAATGTCTTCATTCTTTTCAGGTGAATAAGAAGTCTCTACTCTCTCCTGGACATTTGACCATACTTCATGGAATTCGAAAGGATCGAAGGCGTAAACAGATAAGGAAAACACAGTCAACTACTAATTTCAAAAGAAAAAGACTCACAATAAAGGTAGGCCTTTTTTAGCTTGACTGGTCTGAAGGGCCCAGTGAGCCTTTCTTTTCACTTTGCGTCATTCGTCTGTTGTCGTCTGTTAACTTTTACAAAAATCTTCTCCTCTGAAACTACTGGGTCAAATTTAACCAAACTTTGCCACAATCATCATTGGGGTATCTTGTTAAAAAAATGTGTCTGGTGACCCTGCCAACCAACCAAGATGGCCGCCATTACTAATAATAGAACATAGGGGTAAAATGTAGATTTTGGCTTATATCTCTGAAACCAAAGCATTTAGAGCAAATCTGGTGTGGGCACATTGTTTATCAGGTCAACATCTATCTGCCCTGAATTTTTCAGATGAATTGGAGAACCTGTTGTTGGGTTGCTGCCACTAAATTGGTAATTTTAAGAAAATTTTGCAGTTTTTGGTTATTATTTTGAATATTATTATAGATAGAGATAAACTGTAAACATCATAATATTCAGCAAAGTATGATCTACAAAAAAGTTAGAATGACCAAAATGGTCAGTTGACCCCTTAAGGAGTTATTGACCTTTATAGTCGTTTTTTACCAATTTTTTGTAAATTTTTGTAATCTTCTACAAAAATCTTCTCCTCTGAAACTACTGGGCCAAATTTGATCAAACTTAGCCACAAGTCTTAAGTACCTGTCTTTGTAAAAATCATGCAGAAGGTGATTCATGCCATGTCACAGAAGTAATTTTTGTTGCCCTATATCATAAGAACTTTGGTAGATGAGTAAAATTCTGTCTTTATTTTTCCCTGTATTATGCCCGTTGCCATGGTAACCATCAAATCAACATTTTGCTTGAATATGTGAAAAAAGACCCTTTTTGAAAATATAAAATAAAGTCCCATAGAAATATTGTTAATCAATACAAACAATATGTATATTTACAGTATTGACAAACAAAACCCCAAACTATACAAAAACATTAAAATTGTGAATTTACTAAATAGTTTGTTTCCATAGCAACCATTTCAAAATGTGTTAAATTTCGAAAATGAAAAATTTCAAAAACTCCTAAATTTTAAATCTGTTTATCTCCCAAGACCAACAATACCATGAAATGTCATTGACAAATTTTGAAAGACCACATTCTATATATTCATTAAATAAAAAGAAAGTCGTGCGTTTTTTTTTCTTTAAAAAAAAAATGTTAGTCAAAAATTGGCAATTTTCACCAAAATTCAGATTAACAATCAGATGAATAATCAAACATTTAGTAACTTTAAAAGCTAAAATATTCCATTTATATGTGCAATTCTGACACGCATTTGTTAATTTTAAACAAAAATATATAGTAAATGAAGATAGACTTGTACAAAATGAAAAATCATCACTCTGGGTATGGTCCACCCCCCTTTGTTCGATTTTTTTTTTTTTTTTTTTTTAAATTATAAAATTTGTTGAAAAAAAACGTGGTATCTCATTTAGTTTACTTGTGAACTAAGTATTTTAAGAATTTAAGCATAACACAACTTCTAAAGTTGAGGGCATCATATGTACCCCCTCCCTTCAATCTTATATGTAAGATTTCTCAGAAGTTTAAAAAAAAATTGGTAATACGCATAACCCGTTGTAGTATCTAAGACTGATGCTGTCAGTGAAAAAGAATAATGTTGAATCCAAAACTTAATTACCAGTAAGTCTATGTATAAAAATAAGACGATGTGACAATTAACTCTCCACCAGAGAGCAAAGACATACATGTAGAAATAAACAACCACAGGTCACCATATATCCTTCAACAATGAGCATAACATGATTATCTAGAAAAACAAATCTTAATGAACATTTTAAAAAAAATAGCTCAGGATACTTTGTCTTTCAAAATGGCTATAAAAAAGCTACAGGAACAATTTAATGCAACTCATTGTTGGTTTTTGAAACAGATTAATGCTTTAAAAACTTTAAACCTAGACTAAGATCTGTTAAGCAAGAAGGTTCACCCTGAAATGTCTGGTTGGTTTTATTTATCATTGAATTACTTTTGAAACTCTGTAAGTGTTATGTAAAGATTTTAATACAAGTATCATATTAACTTAACATTATCAATGTTCTAAGAAAATGAGGTCAGTGTAAGATGAACTATGTCAGACAGACGAAAAAGAGAGAACGGAAACGGAAAATTCAGCATTTTTTCCAATTTATAAGGGGCATAACTTATTGACAGTACATGTTAAACCAATAACATTCTAACTGTTCTGAATTTTATGGAAATAAGCATTGTGTATAAGTTTCAAAACATTTGGTTGTGGCAAACTTCATGAACTTAAGTTAGAGAACGGAAACAAAAAAGTCAGCACTTTTTTCCATTTATATAATGGTATAACTCTGGAACGGACGTACTTACGGACAATGGTACAACTTAATGCCCCCTTTGCTACGGTGGGGGCATACAAATTCTACATGTTCTATCTGAGGAAAAATATACCAACGATCTACATTAAATTGTGCAAAAATTTGTCAATGTTTCTATTGTATATGGTGGAAAAGGACAGCTTGTCTATTATTATTATTTTTAAAAACTTAACTGATTATTATTTGTATACGGCAGAATAATCGATTTTTTTTATGGTTCTCAAAACATATTTTCCTTGTGGCCTTGAGGACAATTTGCTGGTCCTAACTATTATATACTGTTTTGATTCTCAAACCTTTATGACAACCATGTGCAATGACCATTCATTGAATTTTGCCTAATTTAATCAATTGTTATATTTACACATTTTTATGGCAGAGGGGGCATTAAGGTTTACCCTTGTCCGTCCTTCAGTACGTCCCAAAGTTGGTTTCTGTTCTCTATCTTTAGTTTGCCTCAACCAAATGTTATGAAACTTAATCACATTGCTTATTACCATAAAACACAGACTTAGTTTGAATTTTGGTGGTGTCACTTAAACCGTCCAAGAGTTATGCCCCTTTACAGATAGAAAAATTGCTGAATTTTTCGTTTATGTTCTCTAACTTTAGTTTGTCTTTACCAGATGTTATTAAAATTATACACAATGCTTAAAACCACCATATACAGATCAACTTTGAATTTTGGTGGTGTCACTTTCACTGTTCTATGCAATGCCTCTTTATAGAGGAAAAAAGTTGCTGAATTTTTAGCTCACCTGGCCCAGATGGCCAATTGAGCTTTTCTCATCACTTTGCGTCCGTCGTCCGTCGTCGTCCGGCGTTAGCTTTTACAAAAATCTTCTCCTCTGAAACTACTGGGCCAAATAAAAACCAAACTTGGCCACAATCATCATTGGGGTATCTAGTTTAAAAAATGTGTGGCGTGACCCGGTCAACCAACCAAGATGGCCGCCACGGCTAAAAATAGAACATAGGGGTAAAATGCAGTTTTTGGCTTATCACTCAAAAACCAAAGCATTAAGAGCAAATCTGACGTGGGGTAAAAATGTTTATCAGGTCAAGATCTATCTGCCCTGAAATTTTCAGATGAATCGGTCAATCGGTTGTTGGGTTGCTGCCCCTGAATTGGTAATTTTGAGGAAATTTTGCTGTTTTTGGTTATTATCTTGAATATTATTATAGATAGAGATAAACTGTTAATAGCAATAATGTTCAGCAAAGTAAGATCTACAAATAAGTCAACATGACCAAAATGGTCAGTTGACCCCTTTAGGAGTTATTGCCCTTTATAGTCAATTTTTAAGCATTTTCGTTTAAAGTAATCTTTTACAAAAATCTTCTCCTCTGAAACTACTGGGCCAAATTAATCCAAACTTAGCCACAATCATCTTTGGGGTATCTAGTTTAAAAAATGTGTGGCATGACCTGGTCAACCAACCAAGATGGCCGCCACGGCTAAAAATAGAACATAGGGGTAAAATGCAGTTTTTGGTTTATAACTATGAAACCAAAGCATCTAGAGCAAATCTGACAAGAAGGTAAATTGTTCATCAAGTCAATATCTATCTGCCCTTAATTTTTCAGATGAATTGGACAACTGGTTGTTGGGTTGCTGCCCTCCAATTGGTAATTTTTAAAGAAATTTTGCCGTTTTTGGTTATCTTGAATACTATTATAGATAGCGATAAACTGTAAACAGCAATAATGTTCAGCAAAGTAAGATCTACAAATAAGTCAACATGACCTAAATGGTCAATTGACCCCTTAAGGAGTTATTGCCCTTCATAGTCAATTTTTAACAATTTTCATTAATTTGGTAAATTTATGTAAATTTTTACCAAATATAGTTCTCTGTTACTAATGGGCAAAGTTCATTATAGATATAATTGTAAGAAGCAAAATCGTTCAGTAAAGTAAGAACTTCAAACACATCGCCATCACCAAAATACAATTTTGTCATGAATCCATTTGTGTCCTTTGTTTAATATGCACATAGACCAAGGTGAGCGACACAGGCTCTTTAGAGCCTCTAGTTTGTTTTGTATTTCTTTCTTTAGTTTGCCTCAACAAAATGTTATGAAACTTTTACACAATACTTATCACCATAAAAGTTAGTACACAATTGGTAAGTGTCACTTTTACTGTTCTTCAGTTATGTCCGTTTATAACTTTTATGATATGCAAGCGGGAGCATCATCTGTGTCCAATGGACACATTCCGCATGTATTTCAAATCTTTTACATAAGTTAGATTAATTTATTAGAATAGAAAGAAAGGTTCTGTAGTTCTTCTTCAATTTCAATTTTAACCCAGTTAAATTGACATAGTGACAAATAAGTGTTTGCATAAAGGTTTTGATGTACATGTCGATTTACATTGGAGGTAAATAGTAACAGCCATTATGTGTACATAATCTGACTCTGCGCAATAGTATACTAGTCCACAAAAGAAACGATACAAGGCAATGTATTTTTCATAGATAATGAAATTGGATACACTGTACCAAGCTTAAAACTGTCCATTCGTCTAATCTTTACAGAGTGTTATTTTCTTATCAAAACCACTGTTTTAAGACAAAAAAAATAAAATATTTTTTTATTTTTGTTATATCAAAAATAGTATTTTTATAAATAAAAAATTCGAAATTAAGTTCTATAATGATGGACAATGGACTTTTTTTTAAAGAGTTATGACCCTTAAAAATATTAAAATTTATGGAAAGTGGCCTCGTTAGCGCTCTCGATGATACAAGTTTTTAATTTTTTATTTTCAGTTTATTTCTAATAGGACGGACGTAGTTTTTTTTAGCTCACCGTTTCAAAGGAACTGTGAAATTTGCCATCACTTTGCGTCCGTCGTCGTCTGTTTGGTGTTAAATATTTGAAACATTTCCACTGAAACTACTGAACCAATTCCAGTAAAACTTAAACTGAATGATCCTTAGGATATCTAGAATAAAGTTTGTGTTTTATTTTCAATTTTGTAAAAAAACATGGCCGCCATGGGTAAAAATAGAACATAGGGGTAACATGCAGTGTGTAGCTTATATCTCAAACACTAAAGCCTTGAGAGCAAATTTTCAGATAAATCTAACAACCCATTGTTGGGTTGCGGCCACTAAATTGTTAATTGTACGGAAATTTTGCAGTTTTTGGTTATTATCTTGAATATTATTAATGACAAAGATAAACTGTAAACAGCACAACTTTCAGCAAAGTAAGATCTACAAATAAGTTTATATGACCAAAATTGTCAATTGCATCCTGTGGAGTTATAGCCCTTTAAAGAATTTTTTCACAATTTGTTCATCTAGTTTGCTTACTTTAAAAAAAGTCTTCTTCTGAATATGCTAAATCGATTTCGGCCCAACTTGGGACTATCTTGTATAAACTTTGTATTTTATTTCCTTGTACTTCAAGAAACTTAGCCACTATGGCTAAAATGGAACATAGGGATAAAATGCATTTTTTTTGCTTTTGAAGAAAAAACGACAGATACAAAGAACATTTAAATGGAATTTTTAAGCCACTCATTGATATATATTGAAAGACACAAATAATCGGTTGGGACCATCATCCCCAAAATCAATCCCAACCTTCCTTTTGTGGTATTGAACCTTCTGAAAAAGTTTCATGAAGATCTATTCACTTAAACTAAAGTTATTATCCGAAAACCAATGTGTCTTCGGGCGACGACGACGCAGACGACGTAGACGACGCAGACGACGACATCATACCATTAACGATCCCAAATTTTTTTTGGGGTCGTATAAAAATGGTGTAGGTGGTTTCTATTATTGCGCTCACCCTTTGAAGAAATTTCATGTTTTAATGCTCAAAATGTTCACAATTGAATTCCATCTTTTAAATTTTTAATAATTTTTTGAATTTTTAAAAAAGGGGGGGGGGTGTGGCACCATGCCCAGAGAGAAAAAAATTCCTTCTCTACCAAAATATCTCTATCAATCATATATTCTCATTTATAATTACCAAATTTGTGTCAGAAATGCACGTATAAATGGAATGTTTTAGCTTTTTTAGTTCAAAATGTTTCAGTATACATCTGTTTGGTAATCTGAATTTTGGTGAAAATTGACAATTTTTGACTAAAATTATTTTTTTAAAGAAAAAAAAAACACACGACTTTCTTTTTATTTTATCAATATATAGAATGTGGTCTTTCAAAATTTGTCAATGACATTTCATGGTATTGTTGGTCTTGGGAGATAAACAGATTTAAAATTAAAGATTTTTTGAAATTTTTCATTTTCGAATTTTAACACATTTTTAAATGGTTGCTATGGAAACAAACTATTTAGTAAATTCAAAATTTTAACGTTTTTGTATAGTTAGGGGTTTTGTTTGTCAATACTGTAAATATACATATTTTTTGTATTGATTAACTTTATTTCTATGGGACTTTAAAACCCCTTATATTTCAATTTTCAAAGGCTACTTATGAACGCATTTAGGCAACATTTTGTAAGGATGGTTTCCATGGCAACCAAGGTTCAAAGGAAAAAAATTAATACATGAAACTTATTTTCATACCATACCCTCCTCATAAACAAAATATAAAGACATTTGAAGATGGGTCATGAATCGCCTATCAACAGGAACCTGCATGATTCTTACAAAGACCGGTACTTAAAGTTTATTCACATTTTAGTTGAAAACCCACCGATGGAGAATTCTCTGGCTCTTAATTTTGATTGGAAGGAGACATTAAATGTTTCAACATAAAATAGCAATTATTCTAAAGATCCCACTGTGCATTTTCATAGATCTGAATCACTTCTTCCATAATTGTTCTTAAATTCTTTTATATTGTTTCTAGTCCAAGAAATTGAAAGATAATCAGCGAGAATCAGTAAAAGAGGGAGACACCTATGGAGGAGAAATAGAAGTGCAAGAACATATTGACACAGAAACTATTCCATCGAAGATGAAGTTTGGCGGAGAAGAATCAGTAGTAGTTTTTGATTTAGAAACAACAGGTAAGTGTAAACAAACAAATTGAATCACAGTTATCAGGCTAAAATAATGGCACACAAGATACATGATTTGCCTACTTTCATGACTTTATTAGTGATTCTTTAATCAAATATTGATGCTTGGAATAAAGTTACCATGACCTTAAAACTTACATTGCTATTGTTAGTAAGTGAAATAAGCTTACAATGTAATTGTAATTCAGTGAAATAGATGAAAGTGACATAACATAAAGCGAAGTAAACCTCCATTGTATTGGGAATGCTTCAATGATTATCTTGGAATAAAGTGATATATTACTGATGTTTGTTGGGAGTTAAGTCCCTTAAGATTGACATGGTTTACAGTTTAACAGCATACACTATAGGCTTTGATTTGAATATAGCTTTATTCATGAGAAACTTGACAAATATAATTAAGTTAGATGAAAATGAAATCGGAATATAATGTTCATGTGAAAATAGGGTGGACTGCTAAAATTAGAACCTGCTGAAATTGAAACAATTTTTCTTGTAATCAAGAAATTTGACTCCCATAAATTTGGATGCGCTTTTCAAGAAGCCATAAGTTTTTAAAAGAGTCCACCATTTAAAACTTGCTGCCGCTTAAATAAAAAAATTAACATGACAAAAACAGTATTTAAAGCAGAATTTAACCAAACTTGATATATGGAAACAAGTCATCTCACATTTCGGGATAGATACACTTTTAATTATTAATGCAATATTTGTTTATTTTTGTTCAAGGATTATCAAGGAAGTCTGATATAACTCAGCTGGCTGCATTTGATGGAACCTCTGTTTTTAATGAGTATGTATCACCTAGGGAGGTTATTTCACCCAAATCATCAGAAATAACAGGATTGACTTTTGATTTTTCTTGTGATCAGATGTACCATCATGGTAAACCAGTTAAAAGCAGAGATATTCAGATTGTACTCCTGGAATTTATTGAGTTTATCAGCAAAAAGAAGAAACCAATTCTTTTCGGTCACAAAATTGCTTCGTTTGACATTCCCATATTGATGAACAAACTACGTCAGCACAGTTTTCAGAATTCATGTTACATATTTATGGGTGCATTGATACAAGAAAATTGGCAAGAAGGAAATTCAAAAACTAAAGACATAGGAAATCATAAACAACAAACATTGGTCACAAAATTACTTGGTGTAGAATATGATGCTCACAATGCATGTGCTGATGTCACAAGTCTATTTCAACTTCTTGCGCACTTTGAATATTCAGAAAATGTTATTTTTCCATTCAATTCAGCTTTGCTAACAGATTCTTGCATTCCCTTGATAAGGGACTCGCGCATCACCAAGCTAACAGCTAGAAGATTAGCACACAGTGGACTTTGTCTGAAACATCTACAGTTAGCATTTAACAGAGACAGTGAAAATGGCCTCAAATCTATTTTGTTAGAGCATGGTTTTAATGCCAAAACAGTCACATCTTTTACTAAATATTTTACATGTACTGAGGAATAATTTGTTATTGATGTAATACACATGTACCACCAAATCATAGAAAGTTACATCCAGTTGCGTAGGAAAGTTTTATTGGTTAATATCCAGTGATGGTTAGTTTCTTACATGCAATGTATAATGTACAGTTTCATCTTTTTCTATAGTACTAGTGCTGGACCTTACTCATGCTAAATATGGAAAAAAAAGATGTGGTATTATTGCTAATGACACAACTTTCCACAAGAGAACAAAATGACACACAAAATTAACAACTATATGTCACTGTACTGCTTTCAACAATGAGCAAATCCCATACCACAAAGTCAGCTATAAAAAGGCCCCGAAATGTCAATGTAAAACATTTCAATGGGGAAAACTAACAGTCTAGTTTATGTACACAAAATGATTGAGAAACCAATATGTACATGTAACACATAAACAAACGTCAACCACTGAATTACAAGCTCCTGAGTTAGAACAGGCACATTAACACACAAAATGTGTCAAAGAAAGTATATTTTATTTGAAAAAAAAAAAATTCTATACAATTCTTTGAAAAGTGCAAATTAAACAAGGACTGTTTAGGAAAATCAATGGTGGTATTACATCTATAGGTTACCAGATTGTATTGGCACAACCATTTTATGAACATAACATGGTATTCAGAATTGAGATTATGGCTAATCAGGTCCATATGAGTGCATGTTATTTTTTTATTATTAGAACTCACAGTTATTATGTACTTTGTGTTAGGAGTACCACAGATTTTCAACTGGAATTTGCTTTGTTTGTAATTATGTTTACATGTATTGCTTTATTGATATGCAAAGAAAATATTAAACTGTGGTTCTTTGTCCCAAACCTGTGTTTGTTCAGTTTATACTTCTAACTAAGAACCAGTTAACATATCCTGGGCCCTTTACTGATCTCTGATTAGTGTAAATCAGATGCTTCATTTGCACTGTATCTTTTCAGAGTTTGGTTAGGGCCCCAAAATGGAAAGCATCTAAGTATTCGCAACATAGTCCCTATTTAGAATAAGGAGCAATATATAGGGAGGATTGATTCTGTATCTTGAAAAAAGGCAACCATTGTTGCCTTTGGAGAAATTAATTGTTTATTACATTCAATCTATAGAAGTAAGAATCAATAATCATGAGTTGTCTGTTGTAATGTTATCACTTTTTGGTCTGTCTGAAAACTACTTCCTAATTGCTGGTAATTGTAACATTTTAGGTCGAATATTTTTTCTTTCAGAAAATACTTGGCAGAATTAATGACTTCATTATTCGTAATTGGCCAATACAACACCCTGACAGTGATAAGTTGAAACGTGTAGTTACTTTTTGGGTCTGTCCAATACCTTCATCCTGTTATCAATACTTTGAATTTTACAAGTGTGGGATAGTCATAGCATTATCATGTGTGCAAAGTTTTTGTCACTTTAAGACCTGCAAACAAAAATTTGTTTATATGGAAATCATTTTCACCTTGAAGTCTTTGTTCAAGGTCAACAATACTATGGTCACTATGGTGCATGACACATCTTCATGAATTGATTTACATTCATACAAAATATCAAAAGCAGCAGTTAAGCCTACATCAAAAGACAAAAGTTACAGTTCTAGAAAAAAAAGAATCATTAAATTGACCTTGAGGTCAAAGTTCAAGGTCAAAAGTCACTTATCATGGTAGTAACACATCCTTTGGAGCTGAGCTACCCTTATACCATATATATCAATAGCCTACATAAAAAGACAAAAATGTTACAACCAAAACCTGATCTGAACAGATTGACTTACGGACAGACTGATACCCAAAGGGCATCTTCTTTTGTTTTGGCAGGTCCATGATAAGGTTTGTTTATTTAGAATGACTGATAGAACAAACTCCCTTTCACCATACATTTTTCATCAATTTTAATTACTAATTTATGACAGTTTATCTATTAAATGGTATTTTAAGTCAATTTTCCAAATTTTGCCACTTTACTACAATTATCAGTATACAGTACAGACAATAAATGAGGTAAGAAATGTATGTTCATATTATGCTTAAACAATGCTTAGGTATAGACCTTCAAAATGCTTGTATTTAAAAAAAAATCTATTGGGTGGTTTTTTGTACAGGGTGACCTAATTTGCATAATTGGCTCCTACAGAAGTGCCAATTTTCATCAAAATGTGTTATTTTTACCCCGTTCACAGATTGTAACTGAAAGTAAAGCACACATCCAATTATTATTATATGAAACAAATGCATTTTTTATAATTATGTAGGAAAAAAATGTTTTAACTGTAAAAATTAAAAAAATAACATGAAATTAGTGTTTTATTGGGAAATTGAGGAAATCATCATTAGGGGGGATAACTCATGGTGGGTTATCTCCCTTATTTACCAAGAAAGTGGTCATAATACTTTCATATTTTGCTGAGGACACCCTAATCTTGCAAAATGATAAATATTGTAGAAATCTATTGGAGGATTTTTTTTTAACAAAACATCCTTATCCACCTTAAGTTTGTTTTTTAAATCTTTTAAATGCTTTGGAAATGTAATAGTCTGAACTCATTTCACCTCTCATTCCACTAAATATTAAATTGCAGTTACAAGTGTCACCAAACTTTTCTGACCTCATTTCTTAAATCGTAATAGAGGGAGGCGGGAAGGAGGGGTCCATATCCCGAAATTCCGGGCTTAACAACACAATATCCAGAGGTCCCGAATTTAAATCAATTTAAATCCCGACATCCAGAAATTCGGAAATAAAATTCCCGGATCCCGAAAGGGTCAATCCCGATATCCTGGGCTTAAAAACATCCGATCCCGCAGTCCCGATAAAGGTCCTATCCCCCCTCGTAATACTTTGTTCTATTCATTCATAATCTTGAATTGAGACTTGTTTCTTCAAAATTACATTCTCTTATTTTGAATGATGCACACAGGCACAACAAAAGAAAACAGAGTTCGCTATATATCTCTTCGAAATCGGAATTTTATAAAGAAGAAATGACATGTTATATTTTATCTTACATGTGTACTTTCAATTTCAAATTGGTTTTGAATTTAGATTTAGTTTTCCCATCAATTGCGGACGGAGTAGAAGACACCTGTTTATTTTCTGCACATGTAGAACAAGTTGAAAACTTGGAGTTAAACGACATCTTATTCTAAGATAAATGTTAGAGTGAGACAACTTTTAAGTTATTGAGTAATTTTTGGGGCATACTTTGTTTATTTTTTGTTTGTTTACCGTCTTTGTTCTTCCTACTTGTAAGTGTTCCACTAGTGGTCAAATTATTCTCTTGGTATCGTCTGATTTCTGAAATGAATATAAATCATTTCCTAAAATTTTCAATTGCAAAAAATACGAAGATGTCAACGTCTTTTTAATGCAACAAGTAAATTCACAAGTCTATCATAAATTATTTGTAACCTAGGATAAAAACTTTACGTTGAATACTGTGTTTTTCGTTCAAGACTACGGCTTTTTAAAACGATATTGTTGGGTCAATTCAAGTTTCATTTTAATTAATTTGATATCTATGGAAGTAAAATTGTTACATATTTATTTGTTTATTTGTTTATAATTTTTGTGAGGTGTTTTTCCTTTCTGTTGATATCATGAACACGAAATATCACGAAATGCCCTCTCCTACGCGTTTAAAACACAATAAAACAGACTGCACACGGAACAACGTACAGAATCATACAGAATGCTTTGATTTCTAATTGGGGTAAATTTGATAATTTCTTTGAGGCTTTAAAACAGCACATGCGTGCTAAAAAGCAAAAAGTAGTTTCGCTTTCGTTTGTCCTTTCTTGAAGTAATGGAGATAAAAGAGGGACGAAAGATACCAAAGGGACAGTCAAACTCATAAATCTAAAACAAACTGACAACGCCATGGCTAAAAATGAAAAAGACAAACAGAAAAACAATAGTACACATGACACAACATAGAAAACTAAAGAATAAACAACACGAACCCCACCAAAAACTAGGGGTGATCTCAGGTGCTCCGGAAGGGTAAGCAGATCCTGCTCCACATGTGGCACCCGTCGTGTTGCTTATGTGATTACAAATCCGGTAAATAGTCTAATTCGGTAGGTCACATTCATGAAAGGGAAGGGGATTGTAGTTACGACGTAAGGAACATATCCGAAATCATTTGTGAAACGGTTATTCCATAACGGTCAACCAACTCGTGATGGCGTCCGTAAAATTTACGAAGGGATGATTTCAACTTCACCATTTACTTGCGTAACTAACGACGAACGTTTTTAATCCCGTATTCCGCTAGAAGCGTGCAATTATGTACACTTCGCCAAAAGTATCAATATGTGTGTTTGTGTTCCAAGTGTATGGCGTCTTTAGTGTTATGTTTTTCGAAAACAAATCAAAAATGACATTTAGGTGATAAGCCATTGGATGTTAAGGTGTATGGACGTATCAGGGTCACCTCTTTTGTTTTTTTTTTGTTTTTTTTTTAAGAGGTATTCATAGATTCAGAACAAATTCATGAGTTAATTTGATAGATAACAGAATAAAAGAATAATGCTTGAATTTGTATTTTTTTTTTTTTTGGAAAAATTTACATCTAGAAAAATTGTCATATTGCTTGGAATTTTTAGAGAAATAAGAATTCATTCCTTTAATTAATCAAATTAATTAGTTAATAACACATTGTGTGAAACTAAAACGATATGATGGCAAAGCGTTCAATAAATTCCAATGAAACATAGCCCTGGGTTTTTTTTCTTCAGTTTGTTAAAGATTCGATTTAAACTGTTAACTGAAAATTGTTCGTAAACAGTAAAATCACAAAAATACTGAGCTCCGAGGAATATTCCAAACGGAAAGTCCCTAATCAATTGATTCTTTACAAATTGTACATTCCTTACTATAAATAGAATGAGAACTTGTGTGAAAATAAGATGGGATTAGTCCAATCTGAGACAATGCATTTTAGATTATGCAACAACATTACAGAAATGTTTTTCATGCATTTGAAGCTTTGACACCTTGATACATAAGAAAAAGTCGAGACCAGACACAAATGGTGTTAACACATTCCCAGTTGGTTATTATACAGGTTACAAACTGATTAGTGCTGTGCTGAATTTATATAGTATTTACTTTTAACCACTTTCTCCGAAATATGTTTGACACATATTTTTCATTCCCAATATTTCTTTTTTTTTTCGCATTGGCTGATGTTCAGTTTTTAAAACGACATTTGTTCTAATTGAATTCATCGATAGATAAAAAAATATTTTAGAACGCACACTGTCATTGTTTTTCTTTGAAAATAAATATATCGTGTAATCAATTCAAATAAAATATATGAACTGCTATGTTGGGACATTAATTTGACCATAAATTAATCTTAAATCGTAAAAACAAAATAATGTATCAGCGAAAATGGTGTAACTAACTTATTATATCATGTAAGGTTAGTCACACACAAAAAAAACGCCTCTCACGTAATGCAATTCAGGACGTAATGTTTTGATACTGTTATCATGGCCGCTGGTAGATTTTGCGATCTATGTTTTATGAATTCAAAACAGGAATTAATTTAATGTGAAAAAAATTTCTGATAACAAAATATTATTATTAACTGGTTCCTGGTTCATCCTTTATATTTATAAGGTATATCTCATATGGATTATCTTAAGAAAAACGACGCAATTTGCTACAAGAGATTTTCATAATACATTTTTGTAATTAAAATTTCCTACTTTGAAATTTTAATTGTTGTGTTACAATAATTAAGTTGCGCATGCAAACATGGTGATAGTATATTTCATCGCATAGAGATCATAATCCACGAAGTCGTTTCCTCGATTCAGAATAAATACTAACAAGAAGGCATTAGAACGAGTTAAAATCCAAGTGTTTACGAACATTTATGAGCTGGTTGATCCTTTTTCTTGATGTTGTGTATCTTCACATGTATCCTACCTATTACATTTGTAGAACAATGAATAACACGACCGGCTCAATGGAACATGTTTGTTAATTCTAATCTTAGTGTTAATGAGTTTCCCGTTGTGGTTGTTTTTGATATAAGACTGAGTGTAAATTGAATACTATCATAATATTATAATGAATGTTTGGTTTTTTTTTGTTTTTTTTTCTCGATATCAGTCAGAATTATCGTTTGGTCACTCAAACAAGTGAAACCTTGTTTATTCATTTATTTACATTCGGTCAAGTTTACAGTTGGATACTTTACATGACCGATATTTCAACAATTTCCGGATATATCATTGTAAGTAAAATCATTTACAAATGCTCCTTAGTGTAATTGCGTTTATGCAATATGTATATCTTTATGAACATATTTCAGGTGTAAAAAGACAGATTCCAAAGCATCCGACATTTTAAAAACACTTCAGTTCATCTGATATCTAAAGTGGTTTTTTTTTCTGTTTTTACTGTTTCTTTTCTAATGATACATGATTTTTGATAATTAATAAGTTTCATACCAACAGTTAACTTACAAACTATCATTTTTTTTTAAATTACTGTTTGTAAAATATTGCATATTTAATTGTTAATCAATTAGCACAAATACTTAAGAAATACAAGGTCTGGGATTTGTTTAATATTGGACGCCATGCAGTGACCTATAGTTGTTAATTTTAGTGTCATTGACACTCATACCTCTTCTATGCATCTTACATTGAATACAATATTGTTTCTTTCTCGTTATTACAACGGAAATTGTTTCAGGCTTATACCATACAAACTTACAGTTATATATAGTGTTATCGAACGTGTGATACTGCCGTAACCATTACATCTTCACTATAGATATAGACTTCTGAACGTTAGTAAACCTTTGATCTCTTTTTAAGATGAAATCAGAAATATAATAAAGTGTACGTCTCTTCTAGTTTTAGGTAGTATAATGAAGAAAGTCGATAGTTGTTGTGTTGATAAATACTTCCAAACCCAAGGTATCAGTCCTGTATAACATATCAAATAGTGTAATATATGTTTGAGCACGAGACATAATACAAGGATTCGAATTTCGAAAAAAAAAATATGAAAAATTTCTGAAAAAACATACACATTTCACTAGTTTAGTCAGTATAATCTTAGCGATTTATTGTAGCAGATTACCACCAATTTCTGCACTATTTTCTGCAAGTTGATTGTCAGTTGTTATTGTAAGTAAATCCCTAAATTTCGGGAGAAATTCACTCATCTTTGGAATGAAAAATAATTGGTACACTGGACAATATCAGTCGTTTGCCGGTATGTTTGTCACAGTGCAGCACTATATTTCTTAATATTTTGAAATAAACAAAGTCTAACATTTCATTGTTATACTTGTTTCGTCTATGATTTCTCCTAACAATGTTTTTCAATAAAAAAAAACAAGTTGTAGCATACTAAATAATAATTCAGTCCACTGTTGTGTTCTTGTGTTATTGTGTTTTGATCATTTTTGTATTCCTTTCGTTACTTTTTTGTCAAAGAGTCATGTTGTGCCTATTTGATTCATTTGTTCCCATTATTATGTGTGTTTATAGTAACGCAGATTAAAACACAATGATGGCTGCTGTAACCAAATATGTTGGCATAATTAAATATAAAAAAATAAGATGTAATATGATTGCTAAGGAGACAACCCCCCAAAAGAGACAACATTGCACAGACATTTAAAGCAACTAAAGGTCACTGTACGTCCTTCAAATATGAACACTGACAATACCACATAATCAGCTATAAATAGCCCCGAAATGACAAATGGTTGTTTTGTTTACACATTTTTGTAAACGTAATGTAATTGAAAGCTTTGTCATATCTGTTAGATGTTTGACTATGTGTAAAACCATGTGTAATGCACGTGTGTCGATAAAAATACTGTACGTTCGAAGATGATGACAGCTGTTTCCCATTTGTTTGATATGAGAAAGAAATTTTATTATTCTGTTTTTCCCTAGAAGAAATTGCAAATACAGCTATAATAATTCTAAAACTTATCATATATACAATGTAATGTAAAAAGTTAAATCCCAAAAATACTGAACTTAGAGGAAGATCAATTCGGAAAGTCCATAATCACATGGCAAAATCAAATAACAAAAAGCATCAAAAACGAATGGACAAGAACTGTCATATTCCTGACTTGGTATAGACATTTTCAAATGTATAAAATGGTGGATTAAACCTGGTTTTATAGCGCTAACCCTCTCACTTTGAGGACACAAGAACAAACTATAAACATCAGTTGAAAAAGCCAACTACAGTTATGAAACTTGCTAATAGTTCAGAAAATTTTCCTGTTGTACATATTAAAACAACCATAACTAATTCTTCCATTTTATTGCAGACTGTAATTTATAAAATTTGTGTATTTGTGTTCTAGCAGTAATACTAACGATAAATCAACAGTAACACCACCATTTGTAAAAATAGTTGACTTCCACAATGACATAACTATGTGTGAAATGAAATTATAATTCGAAAAATAAGATCACAGTTTTTACCCTTTAAATCTAAACTGCATAATTACTCTGATACAAAACATTACTTGATATTTTGAATATGTATATAGTGTCTGCTTAGTGCATTATATAGTTAAATAGAAAAACGAACGATTGCTTCGTTCGACCTTATAGGCAATGTTGTGTTCTGTATTTCTAGATAAATTTGACCCAAACAATTAGTCCATTATCAAATACAGATGTTACGTGGTTACAAAGCCAGCAACATATGTGATAAAGAAATATTAATTGTCTAGAATTTTGTTTCCAATTAGTCGGTACTGTCAGTTAGTCTTGGAACAGCAATCTATATGAGTAGAATGCTTCAATTTCCGAATATTACTTTTGTTTTTATCGATTTAGTCTAACCTTCAATATTACTTATTGTTTGATTAGAAATGAATCCGATTTCTTTTTCCAAAGGATAACAGAAGATTTAATGATTCTCGAATATAACATGTATAAAATAGACTTCGTGTATCTTTTCGTGTACAGACTCTTTAATTTCGATCGAATTTGTAAAGTGCCACACTGTTATAAGTTGAGTACTGTTTTACGGGAATACATCATATAAAACAAGAATATGTGATATGATTACCAATTAGATAACCCTCCACAAGAGACAAACGTGACACATACATTAACAACTATAGGTCACCGTACGGCCTTTAACAAATGTTTCACAATTAGCAAAGCCCATACCGCATAGTCAGCTATAAAAGGCCCCGAAATGACAATGTAGACCAATTCAAACGAGAAACATGCATGTTAACCTATGGTGTCTGTTTGTTTTGTTCACACATCGTTATTGATATAATAAAATTTAATGTGACCGTCTAAAAGTGAGAGGTTTAGCGCTACACAACAGTGGTCAATTCACAATTTGCTACAGCAAAAAATGTCTTTACCAAGTCAGGAATATGACAGGTATTATCTAGTAGTTTAATGTGTATGAGCTTTTGATTTTGCGTTAAGATTAAGGAATTTTCCTTGGGGTTAGAATTTTTTGATTCTCCATTTTTATTGAATGGAAATACTCCTCTTAGTTTATTATAACATTATTGTACATGTGAATGAGTAGATGCTGTAAACCTATACATTATTGTGACTACTAGTATTAATTACACGTTGAATCATTAGTTTTTAGATTATTTGTTGGGAGTAAAACGTTAAAATGGCAAAACAAGTTCAAATTTTATAGAACAATGCTGACCTAAAGCAATTTTTTCTATTTTAAAAGTGTTGTAAATTATCATTATTTTTAACCTTAACTTTCCAAATGGATGCATTTCAATTTGGAAATTTAATTGTTGTAAATGGTTTTGTTAATCGTTTGAAAAATATATGCAATCGTTCCAATCAATTACACTGTATGTTATATAAAGAAATGACATGAAATAATTTTTGTAAATGTTTTAATATGCAAAAGAAGATTTGTAAATCTCAAATACCAAGACTAGCCAAACAACATTTGGACATTATGCTAAACATACGGAAGAAACGTTGATATCGATAACAAAGCTTTAAGTTTTATACATTTTGTGAATCTGCAGGTTTCAGTCTTATTAGTAAGAGGTTTGGATATACATTGCAATAACTGTGGAACCATTTCAATCAAAAACCACGGCTTTTGGCATACTTTTTTTCTCTCAAATAATCCTTGTTTGTCTAAAAATCAAATGTTCAATCTTTAACATGACATTGTGTTTAATTTGAAGAATGTAAAAGCATGTAAAAGTGTGTGACGTTATGCGCGACGAATAATACTTTCCCAGGTGAATATGCTTTTTCATTCATTTTTCAATCCAATACGTATAGAGAAACCTACTTAAATAATACCAATACTGTAAATTCAGAAATTATTGCGTGCATTTATTATTGCGACTTTGTCATTTTAGACTTGAATGCGATTTAAATTTTTACGATTTTGAGAAAAATCCTGTTAAATTCATATAAATTATTTCAAAATGCGAGTTTAAATTATTGCGTTTACAACTCAGTCGCATTTTTCGCAATAATAAAAACCTCGCATTAATTTCTGAATTTACAGTATTGAATAAATGCATATTTTTGTTGCATCATAACACATGTTCCTGCAGATGAATTATTTAGTTTCGAGGTGATAAAAGTTTTGTAAAGCAACAGTAGTATACCTCTAGTCGAAAATCATACATCGATTGAGAAAAGTATCATCCGGTTAACAAACTAAAACCAAAGGAAACACATCAACTATGAGAGGAAAAAAAACGAAACAACAGAAACACTGAAGTGCAACAAAAAACCAAACAACTCACAGAACGAGCAATAATATAACAACTGCCATATTGCTGACTTGGTACAGGACATTTTAAGAAAACATGATGGGTTGAATCTGGTGTTGTGGCTATCCAAACCTTGTGCGTCTTCTGCAATGTTAAAATATAACACTAAAATTGAATGACAGGACTACAGAACAAAGAAATACAAAAACATGCAGAACGGAGAAATAAACAACAAACAAGTACTAGAACATTCCGACATACTTATAGTTACCAAAGGTACTCGGCTTATTATTTTGAAACGACAAATTAGCGTTTTGTCTACATAAAATAGGGACAAAAGGCACCAGAGGGACAGTCAAACTCATAGATCGAAATCGAACTGACAACGCCTTGGCCAAAACATGCAGACAGGCAGACAATAATACAGAAGACACAACATAGAAAACCAAAGACTAGGCAACACGAACCCCACCAAAAACTGGGAGTAAAACTGTTGTCGAAGGATTCAGAAGGTTGAGCAGATCCTGCTCTACATTTAGAATCAGTCAAGTTATGTTATTACACATCTGGTAAATAGTCTAATTCGATAGGTCACATTCGTGAAAAGTTCAAAATAGGTAAATAGCCAAACAGGTACAAAGTTAAAGAGCATTGATGACCCAAAGTTTCCCAAAGGGTGCCAAATACAGCTTATAATATATATGCCTGGGATGAGAAAACTCTTACTGTTAATAAATAATTTATACTTTTGCAAACAGTAAGATTTTAAAAATGACCATTAAATAGATATGCAAGTATAATTGTTTAGAAATGAAAACAATATTGGAATACAATGATTTTTTTCTGTATCAATTAATAGTGCAAGCATGTCATCTGTTTATCTACAATATTGACTCGTCACCAAAAACGTGTACTTTTAATATATCAGGCTTATTGTGTCAGATAAAAAAATTATTGCATCAATCAACACTAACCATTCATGTCATAGTTGTGTTTAATAATGATACATGTATGTATACAATAATAAGTTGATATCATCTAGGAATCGTTTACAATCATGAATTGTTGCACTTCTTTTCTTAAATAAACTGTACAATGCTGTATAGATGTATCATACATCAGTAAATGTGTTACCTCAAGATGCATTGTAATGACTTAAGAATCGTATATCCATAAACATCATGGTGAAAAATCTATGTATAGGATTATGTAAAATCAGAGACAGTGTTTTTACTAAGAAACGTAAACAATTGTAATTATTTTCCATTCTATTAGAACATTATGTCAATGTGTTGGATAACCTTTCTATCAACTTTCCAATTATTTTTTTGCATATACCTGCACGTTTATATGTCGATCAACACGAGTGAAACTTACGAATACAAATTGAACATTTAAGAATGTATGAAAGGCTTACAGAGTTACTAATCGAGTATTGTTTACAAAATGATAGTCTAATATTGAAAATATAAAACTTGTATTGTCTGGGGTATACTTGTCCTTAGATTTTCCGCTGGTCTAAAAAAATGACCTAGGTCTAGTCTACCACCAATTAAGTAAATTTCGTGCCTATCATAGCTTATTTTGCGGTATGGACTTGTCTCATTGTCGAAGGCCATACGGTGATCCAAAGTTATTAATTTCTGTTTCAGTTGGTCATTTGTGGAGAGTTGATTCATTGGCATTCATACTAAATCTTATTTTTTATATTGTTTGTCTTTTAAGAATCTTTCAGTTACATCAGGTGAACTTTTGTTCTGGTTATGACTACACCAATTTGTATCCAAATGATTTATTATATCCAATGGTATTGCAATTGAAGCAAAACAGAAGAAATCAAATATTTATTTGAAGATTATTAAACCAGTGTAATTATACTATTTTAACCACGAAAAGGGTAAAATCGTGTGACCTCTTACAATGATAGAATCAATAGTAATTTTCAAGATTGAAATGTATACATTGGATCCATATAATATATATCGATTATTTCTTTCCCTCTAACTTCTTCAATTGAGAACATATTTTGACGGCTAAACCTAACGGCATATCAAAAAATTCTTTCAGATCTTTTTTGTCTAATTCTATCAAGGCGGCACCGTCGATGTGCTCTGATCTGAATTTTGCCGCATACGGAGAGCAATCCGGTATTGACATGATGAACTCACAAACGGCATCCACCTGAAAAAGAAAAAAAACTACATATATGGATATTTCACAACACAAATAATACCTACACACTTCACATAGTTTTGTAAGGTGATAACAACCATGTGTCCAGCGTATGCATAATATGTCTAGGGTTAAATAATAATTGTGCACCTGAACATTTGTTATTTAAAAAAAAAAAATGTATTAGAGATGTCAATTAGATTGCAATATGTTGCGTTCCTACAATTTGAACGTGTACAAATATACGTATATGATGTGTATATAAAACAAAGGATTAGTTTAACATGCTCATACCCAACATCAGAGTAATCACGCTTTGTATTCAAAAAAGGTTATCGACAAATGACCATCTTCAATTATTTATCCATAATTTGTAAACTCCATGGTTCTTTTAACATTATCTAAACAATAGCAAAAAATATCAAAGGGGTAGTTACACTCATGTTAAAAACAAACTGAAAATATAAATTCAGCACCTATTATGTTGATCTTGATAATACAAAACTGGTAATCAAATGTATAGTGAGGTAACTTTGAGGAGAATAGGGTGGAATCGTATTCATTGCTTTTATAACATATCCTTCGTCATCTATAAAACAGATATTACATAATGGTATAACACTTGTAATATTTTCAAGTGAATGAATATAAGTATGTGGTAAACCTAAACAAAAATGAAAGAGGTTAAATATAGATAATCATAATAACTATAATTGTAAATTAGACAATGATTAAAGACATACACTATTCAATAACGATCATTTAACGAAATGTTTATTATTGCACAGTCAGGAAAAATCCGTTTTACTGTGAATTTGAATATAATCGTGGGCACCAAATTTCCTGGATGAATGCTAAACTGTATTCTCAGAGATGTTTGATTATATTGTTTTCATTGGTGTGGATACTAGACGATTGAAAATATGTTGTTGTTCAACATTTACATTCAGGGTAAACCACTAAGCACGCAATTAAAAAGAAACGTATCCCTTAACTATCAATAAATCAACAGTATCCTTTTGAGAACTTCCAGTGGAATTTGTATAGATGTTATCGTTATAGATTACATCGAAAAACATCTAAATATACATTCAATTGATGCAAAGCGCAGATTTTCAACAAGCACATATATTTTCAGTATTGTATAACTACAACAATCGATTTTAATATTATCTTAATTTCCATTGTTAAAAGACAATCAACTTTGAATATTGACACAAAATGACAACCGTGTAATTTGCTTATGTGACATAAAATATACAACGATTATTCAAGTCGGGGTCGTTAAAGCATGGGATTTACTATTGATTTGTATGTAAAACAATTATATACGGGTGTGGCCTTTGAATAAAAAAAGCTTATACTAAATGGTAATAGTTCTACAAACATTCCAATCTGCTGGTCTCCCGCTGAAACTATGTGTCTTTTTGATTGCCACCTGTGCTCCCGCTTCTGTAGCTAATTCAGCTGCTGAAACAAAGTATCTCAAAGTATACTATAAACTGTAAATAACGCACGTATTCACTCATACTACATATAATTATTATACTGCTTATAAAAAAATAGATATGCATACCCAACATAGTTTTATATGTATCTATGTACCAATAGTTTACATTTCGTTTAATGTTCAAAACAAATGAATTTTTAAATGACTGCTTGTTTCAGTCATTTGATATGTTGAATTTTATTATTGGTATTATATTGCATGTTATCTTTTGCTATTAGAATTGAATGAAAGATTTTTAAACAATATCAAACATTTTTAAAAATGACTATTTTATCACATTAAATAAAAAGTTGCCCAAACAAAGACACTGAAAGTATTGAACAGAAATGTGTTTAAAAAAATAGTGAATTCTAAAGCATAATAGTAAACTTTATAAACAATCAATTGCCAACGCTATTGCTTTTTTAATAATTCGTTCAAGCACCATAACCCATAAATTGTTGGGTCTTTTTAATATACTGTTTTGATAAAATAAATGGGCTATTGATGTAAATCTCCTTTTTTGTTGAATTATGTAGCCATTAATTAAAAAGTTAATCTCTGTTTTATTTTGCTGATTGACACGTTTCAAGTGTCATAAACACAATATAGAAAACAAAATATATCTACCTCTGTTTTCTGTGCTTCCCCTCGATTCACAATCTGAAACCGAGTTATAACAGTCAGGTCATACAGATGGACGTTTAAGATATTTCTATAGTAAACAATTTAACACTACTTGTGTGCATTGCACGAAAATTGGAACTTTGACTGATTACAATAAAGGAGTCACATGTATTGAGTTACATGTAGACGTTGATGTATATAGTTTGAAATATACATTCATGAAATACGAGACTGAACTTAGTACGAACATTAATTATAATGTTCTTACTAATTCGTTAAAAGTAACTCAAATAATGCAAACATTGTATTGTATTATTTTCATGTAGCAATCATAGTTTCTTTTCATATATACATCCTCCCTCATTATTTGACAAAATTCAAGATTACTCTATTAATAACCGTATCTGCATAAATTTCTGTATATGTTCGCAATGGAACAGAGATTTTTGTAAAAGTTAACACGCAAAATAATGCTTAAAATAGATTATGAGGGCATTCTGGTCGTGTTTGCTTATTTGAAGTTCTTATTCTGCTGAACAATTTTGCTGTTTCATTACGAAATGGCATTCGACAAAGTCAAGCAATCTCACAATTGACTGATGCCAAGCATTGAATCCGGACGGATGCTTAGTAAAGACTTAAGATTGAGAATTCATTTTAAAAATTGTCCAAAGATCAACCAAAAAACAACGATCGAAATTAATATTCATCAACATTCTACGATTTAAACATTGGTATGTGGAAGGATGGATCAAATGTAAGATATTATTTAAAGCGGAAGTGAGTTATCGACCAAAATTTTACTTGAAGTGATGTTTTAGTACTGCAACAAAACAATTAAACCCGCATTCACTCGATTTAATAACAGTTTTAATTAAATAAATGCAAAAACGCATGCAAAAGAGAAATATTTTGATGTCTTTTACCTGTAAAGATGTCATTTTTAAAATAATAAATTGCCACTATGACGGGATAGATTATTTTCGTGGCTACCCTCTTAATATGATACATGTTCATACGAAGTTCCATGCGTGTATCGCCATTTGCATGATTTGTGTCGTATGCTGCTCAACTATTAAAAACGCAATCGAAATATAAATCATAATTTGAAGAACCAGGAGATAAAAAAAGGATGAAAAAAACAAAAGAAAAATGTTATCATTAAAACTATCTTATAGCTCTCGTCAGCGCAGACAGAAAAAAAGTAACATACCGCGAAACAAAACACAGAATCATTAAGGAGAACTCATGCAATAAGTTCTTGTATACAGGCCAAACCCGGCCAAACAAATAAAGCAAGGCAACAAGTAAAGATGACCGGATTGTTAGAGTTTTAACTGCAATAATCTGTTCTACGGTCAACATGTAAGATTAAGTTCTAAGATAGAACTGTGCAATTTATTAAGAGCTTTTATAATTATAATTCCAAATGTGATTGTTTTCATTAACACATTTTCATCAAGATGAGATAATTACTTTCTGGTGAACATTGTTAAATCTTGTGACAGTCTTATTTAATTAGTCTAAGTGAATGCAAACGATCACACGCAATTCTATAAATTTTGACTGAAGTGTGATGCAATGCTAAGTCAGAGACATGTGGCGATTTCAACGAAGGCAGTATTGGTGCTATTATATTTAATTGAATGATTTATTGTTAAACTATCGTTAGTTTCTCATGTCAGTCATTCTGAGTTCGATAGACATATCTTTTTGGTTAATTTTTGACAAATATTTGTAAGAAATGTATGCATAGCTTACCTTTGTTAATGATAGAAACTTGGCAACAATTGTCGGCAAGGTCAACGACACCATAAACAACTGAAAAGTAAAGTTGTTTTTTTTTATTTTGTTAGGTCGTAAGGTTCCAAATCATTGCTGTATCCAGATAATTTGAAGTTTAGTGGACAGTATGGCCATTGGCAATCATATTACATCTGTTTTTTTTTATTCCGTGACTTGTTTTCTCTTATACTTACTCGTAAGTGCATAAAGATAGTGTAATTTTAATGATTTTCACCCTTGGAAGTTTTCCCTTATCTATAGTGTGCTAATAATAAGCGAGAAAAAACAAATTGGAAACTATTATTAATTAATATGCTTAAGGATTATTGTTGCTAGATAATTAACCATGATAAGTTTAATAAAAGTTATGGTTTTTGCTTTTAAGAATATGATATATCTTTCAAATTATTGCAAAGAAAATCAAGAAAAAGATCATAAAAGCAGTTGTCTGATACGGTTTTTCATTAAAGTTGTTGTTAGATTGTGCCTTAACAAATATAAGATAATGGTTCTCATAAAGTTATTTTAGTTAAACCCTTCCTGCATATTATCTGTACTTAAATTATTTTTGTGAAGCTACGTAAATTTCTAAGGTGGATGGTAGGACACATTTTTGAATCAATATAGCACACATACGATAGTGGCCAAATAAACTGTCAATTCACAAACGACATACGATGTAATACAAACTGATGAGAACATGGTACTTGTCTGTTTGGAAAGAGGAGCTTAAACACATTTTTTTATTTACTTTAATGCATTTTAACAAAAAGTAGTTGATATACAAATATGTATAATCATGCATATATGTATAAGCATTTGTTTTACATTTTTTCACTCATATTGATTCATTCTAATCTGATACACTATTTTGTTAAAAACAACGTCCAACTTATGGTGGAAAACAATGCTTGTTTTGTCTTTGTGTTCTGTAATATTTAGAATAGGAATCAGAAGACAAATTGCTTCATTATGAGTTGTTTTGTGCAATGTATAGCTTAAACCATTTATCGGCTATATCTTTCATATATCAGCGATATTGTTTTCGAGGTTTTGACCTTATATTTGGATTTGATGTCATCTTGACTCGCGGTTCGTCACTTCTACTTTATCATGTTCATAAAACGATGACATTTGCACGAATAGTACAATATAAAAAGTACATGGTCTACTATGAAAACTCATTTCACGGTATTTGTTTCACGATTGTTCAAACCGTAAAAAGATGAATTAGTTATAGAAACCTTTTAAAAAGTATTTCTATAACATAAAATAATGACTAAGTAAAAGTCCTCAAATAAAACAAATATATTTTGATACTACACTATCAATTTTACAACTAACATTATCACATTTGGATTCCTCAAATAACAATCAATAACTCCAATAAATAACAATTACTTATTGTATTATACCCATCCATATAGTGGTCTTACCTTCGGGTAAATTAGAAAAAGCTTTACCATGGTCGATACCATTCAAGTAAAAGTGTAGGGTACTGTCTGACGCTTTCATTATACCAAGTTTATCACCGACTTGTACTGTCCTGGAATTTAAGGAATATGAACCAATTCTCTTTCCATTTTCGTATGAAGAATTACCCCTGAAAGATAAAGTGTAAACAATGAAGGTTTCTTTTTATTTATATGTTTTTACCCGGTTACTTCTTTAGGGTAATCCTAACTTAAAGTAATTTAAGACATGTAATCTTTCGAATTATCAATGTAGCTTAGATTGGTTGAAAAAAATAATATCTATCTCCACAAATGGTATTGTTTGACGTTTTCCAAATAATGCTTTCATTTTTTTATTATACGACATTTACATGTATCTGTGATTAATGAATTAATGTGCTACTTAATATAAGTAAGGTCCTTAAATATTATTTCACTTTCAAAGGCAAATATTGTCTCATTAATAAACTTTGCTAAGTCATAAGTTCTTGTTTTCTTTCTTCATTGTTAGTGCTTAATGGAAAGCTGCAAGCATGTCACATCAAGTCAGTACGGTGTTGTGTAATACATGTACTCTATTACTGCAATACTCAATAACACTAGCTTGCAATTGTATGACATTCTCAGTTTCTTAAATGATATAAATATGCTACTGGAGCTGATAAATACAATACTTGCAAAGTATAAAATAATACCAAGGCAACCCATAAACAGGTATATTGTTTCGATTAGTACAAGGAATATTTTTATTACAAATTGAATGTATCTATAAGTTGGTCTGGGTAATGTGAAAAGTGTTAACTATGTGTACATGTTTTTGGTCGTTGAAGAAATCAAACACCAGCATTTAACAACAAAATGTAGTCAAATAACCCCATTATAGCATTGGGAGTATATATAAGCTAATATATAAGCTCTATAGTAAGAAAAATAAGGAACATTAATGCATGTTGTGAGGTTTGGAAATCTCGTGATATTACATTCAAGGTTTGGGTCTTAATATCAAAATCATTGATTGTATCGACGGTAAAAATTGGAATCTAAATGCGAGGAATACCTGAAAGATAAGAAAGAAAAAAACAACATCATGTTAAAATATGTAGGGACAGAAAAAAAAAATTTAATTAAAAGGATCAACTGATGCGTGTCAGTAAAGGAAGGGTAGAGTCTGATAAACATCAACACTAAATATAAAGTAAGACAAAGTTTGTAGGATCATAAACCGATATCTGCAACATAACAGCCGAATGGTGGTTAAATAGACTTGATATCAAATATTATGTGATATTTTTTTTTTATCATTGAAGATAAAACAAACTAGATTTCAGAATTGACAAAATTGAAATGAGTTATTCTACAATCGTTCAAAGTTGAAATAAAAAACTTCAACCTGCATCCGGAACGACAAAAAGTGGTTATTACATTAAAAGTACTTTAAAATTTTACGGCACAAAAAAAATAGTAGATCCTATATAACCTATCTTTGAAAATTATATAATATTCGTAACAACAAGATACAGGTCCAATAAAATAGAATATTCAGTATAATTCGGAAATACCTCGAAAAAAAAATATGGAGAAATTTAGAGAAATATGCTCTAAGAAAGCAAATCAAATTAACTGGAAACTTATAAGATTATCTTCTCGGTGTAAATACTGTTTAGAATAGTCAAATCCAATAATGGTAAATGCCATTTTTGTAAAACAGAAAACAAAACCATCATACAACATTTAATAACCATAACAGTATAAAGGTTGTTTGTTAGTAGATGTTAGAGATGTTTTATGCTTTTCAAAAAACATAATATGCTGAATAATACAGTAAATATTCCAATGAGGCAAACATGATTATACTAGAAATATACGGTTTCAATAAAAAGAAAGATATGATGTCATACCCAACACGATTAACTATATATTATTAATTATCAAAGAGGGACGAAAGATAACAGAGGGACAGTTAAACTCATCAATCAAGATTAGACTGACAACGCTTGGCTAAAAATAAAAAAAGACAAACAGACAAACAATAGAACACATTACATAACATAAAAAACTAAAGAATAAGCAACGCGATTCCCACCAAAAACTAGTAATATAATCAAATATAAGTTTCTTTCAATCTTGCCACCTTATACATCCAACAACAGATATGAAGTAAACATTAATGACCCTCGTCGATCATGTGGCCTATCAAAATTACTCGCCGACACACTACAGTATTATACAAGTTATCCAAGTGTTTAAAGTACACATTCTGTAGTGTGATTCATGAAGTAGTTCATCTTACGTGCAATGCTATATTGTTTTGTATGCTCGATTTCCTCTATTATCGTTTATTACAGTTATAACTGGTACCAGGTTAGTAGGAATTTCCTACTTTCTATACTTGACCATTTTCAGTTATATAATTAATGAAGCAACTATTCATCAGAGTTTAATTGTCACACGATTAGAAAAAAAATCCAGTGCTAAAAGTTTTTTTAAAAAACTCCACATGGAAAAGATGTTTCTCATCCTGAGACCCCGATTGAGACATCACTTGACAAAATATAAAGTGGCATGTATGATATGGATGGTTTTTCAACAACGCAACAGGAACAGTATTTGGTTATAAAATAAATTAAAGTTTTTAAATGTTTCTTAAATACAAAAAGAAAAGGATTGTTCACGGGTTATATAGAGTAAATACATAACAACTCTATCAATGACATATTAAGCAATATTCTATTAGTATAACAACACCTTATGTGATTTGTATATAACGTAAAATTGAGAAAGGAAATAGGGAATGTGTCAAAACGACAACAACCCGACTATAGAGCAGACAACTGCAGAGATTTATTTTTGTTGTTGACATAAATAACTATTTTTTTTTTATTTCTGTAGTGACTAAGATTTTAACACAGTGTTGACTCCAGTCCCTAATAGTTTGACATGTAAACCGATTGTTTCTGTTTGTTTTGATTTTATATAGATGTCAATATAATGGAATGTTATGCGGCTGTTATACAACTGAGAAAAAAGCAAGCTGTAAGCCTAAATTTTGCCACACTGACACAGACAAAGAAACACCTGTGCCAAGTAAGGCTTATAACAAGTGTTTTCCATTTATTTGATATTTGAACTTTGATTTTGCCTTTTGTTCAAGGACTTTCAGTTTTAAATTTTCGTTTAAGCTTTGTATGTTGGTTTATTTACTTTGTACATTGAAGCTATGCCGAGACAAGTTGTTATCAAAATGTTTGTCAAAGAAAACACCATTTCATATAAGATATAAACAACTGGTTAAAAACCTAATTTGTTTCAACTTTGTCAAATACAAACAAAAATCTGAAAATCAGTTCCTTTACATTTCAAAATCATCAATTATTTCATTTATATTCAAACGTCTACATTCGATTTTACTATAATATTCCAACGCTAGCGAACGTTTGAACTTTTTTGAAAACCCAAGTTATGAAAATTTAAAAGCAACTTAACTTTACCTTCATCAACAACGTTTTGCACTGGCGATAACCAATATTTGTATAAAAGGTGTTTCATATTTAGTTTGATTTGATAGATCTAGATAACGGTAATTTGATAACATGATTTTTGTTTTCCTCGCTTTACTTAATATTACCTTGTATTGATGCACCACATAAACATTGAAACGCTGTCATCACATCGAGTATCATTTCATGAAGTCTAAAAAATCGGGTGAATATTTACTTAAAATTATGCTTGTGTTTTGCCTTGACTTTTATATATTTCAGGTGTTGTTCCAAGCGGTATGTTTTTGAAAAAGATGATTGAAACATATCTACATGTTTTGTATCAATAGACTATTCAAAGGCAAGAGTGGTAACAGTAATTTGAAATCAGGCAACGAGTAGAAAAGTCTCATTCCTTCCTTAAAACCTGAACTTACCGTAATATCCAGCTTTCTTTCAAGTCCACTCCCCAGTAAATTTCCGTTAGAACAGATGGTATATTTGTCGTCACACCTGCCAATAGATCATAAAACTGATCTGAGATTTGTAATATTCAATACGGTTTGCATTTGTAGATTACTATAAGATTAACAGATTTCTAAGGTATATGGACTGATATGTTTTGAATTTATGGTACCCATGGAAATTCATTAGAAAATTAATTTAATTATCTTATTTTGAAATTGCGTTTGTTTTGGTGTTATATGTGTTTTATTGAATTATTTTTAAAAACGTTATATGGTTTCAAAATCAGAAATTACATGGCTAGTTTAAACATTTGATACGAATCTGTTACGTTGTATTGCACACATTTTTTTCAGTTTACATGATAAAGGTTCTTGACATCACTTGATGTCAGTTGTTTTAATGTCGTGTATTTAATTAACTTGTTATTTTAACTAAAACTGTTCTATCAAATGATAGTACAGAATCTATCAACTCATCATCAATATATTTCATGGTACTGCTAAACGAGCTGTAATGTGATTAAGAAAGTAAACGTAGACTACTTAAATGAAAACCAACGGAATAATAAAGCTTATACAGTCTACAAGCATATTTCAGACGAATTGTCAGGCAAACTGAAGACACACTAACTAAAAAAAAAAGCAGTATATACAATATTAAAAGAAGATTTGGTTTGATTGCTATTGAGATAACTCTCCACAAGAGAGAAAAAAAAACACAGAAATAAGCAACTATAGGTCAACGTAAGGCATTCAAAAATAAGAAAGGCCCATACCACATAGTCAGCTTTAAGAGGCCTCGAAATTACAATGTAACACAATTCAAACGAGAAAACTCACGACTTAATATATGTACAAAAAATGAACGAAAAACAAAAATATAACCCATAAACACACGAGAACCACTGACATGCAGGCTCCTGACTTGGGGCAGGCACATACATACAATATGTGATGGGGTTAAACATGTTAGCGGGTTCTAGAACAGGGATGAAACAGCACAACATAAGAAAGAACTATAACAATCAGTTGATCAAGGTTAAACACAACATATAAATAAAACACTAAGCGCCATACTCAACTCCGAAATATACACAAGAAACTAAGATAAAAAATCATTCGAGAATAACAAAGGCCAGAGGCTCCTGACGTGAGACATGCGGCGGGTTAGACATGTTTTTGATATCGCAACCCTCCTTCCATACGTTTAGCCAATGTAGAAAAAAACAAACACACAATAATACGCACAGTAAAATTCAGTTCAAAAGAAGTTCGAGTCCGATGTCAGAGTAGATATATGTAACAAAACAAACTCAACAAAATGATAATGATACATTAATTAACAATCATGACAATGGACTACTAGCAATTACTGACCAGCTACAAACCTCAATTAAACTGATTGACATATAATGTCTTCCTCATATAAATAGCAAGTGCAATCCCTTCCGTGAAGGGTTGGTATTATACTATTATAACATAAATATTTTAGAATAAATGTGTTTATTTCCAATGCAAAGATGGTATAAGAGCCAAAATATGCAATCCTAAATGAACTGATAACAGTATCGCAATTGTATCCCTTCTTTATAAGTCTGTTTAGAGGTTTTGCTAGCTTTTTAGGCTTTTGTTTGTGCTTTATAAAAAATATTACCATGAAAACAAATCGATGTGAACTATCTTACTGAAAGATGTCATTGAACCGATGATGAAATTTAGTAAATGTGTTGACTAGTTTGTGATATCGATATATAATTTTTCAGTAATGCAAAAATGTATCTAGCTAAACTATGATACGATTTTACATACACGATACAATAATACAAGTTGAGATATATAAACACCATAAGATTATCACAAGGGAATGCAATCTAAAAATGTATATTCTAACATTAAGTCCTTCAAACGCTTTGAGTACCCACCCGTGGTAACATATGAATATATTGCCAGGTCTGTTCCGATTGTACTCCCAGGTCATGTGTTTTTTTTTATGAATGAGGTACCCGACGTCATAGAAAGATCACGTAAGAATATAAGCATTTTACGGGAAAATACACGCTTGTGAAACCGAAAATCATCACAACAAAGAAACGTTAACAAACGATGCTAAAATCTGGTATAAGCGAATTATTTTTATAACACATTTAAGTAAAATATCATTTAAATTAACCCAAAATTATATAAATACGTTTTTGAAAATAATTTTAGCACGTCACTAATTTAGTGTGCTCCGTTTTTCGACGCCAATTTAATAGTGGGTTATTTATGGGAACGGCAAATATTGTCCTCCACCTAGAGCGCTTTGACCCAAAAGAAATGCCGTATTTGTCCTATTTGAATCGAAATAATTCGTGTGGGCTTGAATATATCGTGATTTTACCATGGGTTCAGGGTAAAATATTTGTCATAAAGGGCTAACCCTTGGTAAAATCACGATATATTCAAACTCCCATAAATTATTTCTTAAATAATCGATAGGAAATGAAAAATTATCTCTTTTATCATAAATTTTAGTATTGAGTCACTCTGTCTATTTAATTATAGAATAAGGTATCAGGTTATGCATGCAAGCTTTTGCAACACTTCATCTATCAAAACAACACAAGAGTACACTTATTATCTTGTATAATGTAAAAAAAAAACTTGTGTAGATCAGTCGCCCTTTGCAATGTTTAAAAGTAAAATACAAAAGTACGGAATTCAAAGGAAAAATCGGTCCCTTATCAATTGGCAAAATAAAAAAAACAAACACATCAAACGAATGGAAACCAACTGTTATATTCCTTTTTTGATAGATGCATTTCATCGTATGAATTAAATCAGGTTTGATATTTAGCTAAACCACTCACTTGTATGACAGATGTATAAGATTCTTACTTTATTTGGCCTTTTTAAACAATTTTTTATTCGAGCGTCACTGATGACTCTATTGTAGACGAAACGTGCGTCTTGCGTAAGTGTAAAAATTTAAGTCCTGGTATCTATGATGAGCTTATTTACAACCACTGGGTCGTGTGCCACTACTGGTGGAGATTATTTTCACGAGAGTATTACAAGCCAAGTAGTTAGCACTTCTGTGTTGACTTGAGTTTTTATTGATATGTTTATAGTAATACACGAACTGTTAACAAATCTTTGAATTTTTGCAATACTAAGGTTTTTCTACCTCATGAATATATTATCTTAGCGGTATTTGCCAAAACCTTTAGAAATTATGGTCTTCAATGCTCTTAAACTTCTTTATTTGTCCTTTTTAAACATTGTTTGACTCGAGGGTCACTGATACGTCTGGCGTCAGTGTAACATGCTAGTCCTGGTATTTATGATGAGTTTATTTATTTCCATTACATTGACAATAATGTGTAAACAATATAAAAAGACATAAATGTTTTAATCCTAATCCCCATAACACAAGCAAATATACAAAAAAGAAAGACACGACTACACAAATGACCAAAACAAAAGAATACACAAATGACAATAACACAAGAATACACAAATGACCATAACAAAAGAATACACAAATGACAATAACACAAGAATACACAAATGATCATAACAAAAGAATACACAAATGACAATAACACAAGAATACACAAATGATCATTACGCAATAATACACAAATGACAATAACACAAGAATACACAAATGACCATAACAAAAGAATACACAAATGACCATAACACAAGAATACACAAATGACCATTACTCAAATGACCATAACACACTAATACACAAATGACCATAACACGAGAATACACAAATGACAATAACACAATAATACACAAATGACCATAACAAAAGAATACACAAATGACAATAACACAAGAATACACAAATGACCATAACGCAATAATACACAAATGACAATAACACAAGAATACACAAATGACAATAACACAAGAATACACAAATGACAATAACACAAGAATACACAAATGACAAGAACACAATAATACACAAATGACAATAACACAATAATACACAAATGACAATAACACAATAATACAACGGCAAAGTATAAGTACAGAACCATGCTAGTTGGATGTAACTGGTCTTAAACGAAAGGGTTAACAATTTACAAAGACGCATACTGGAACACTGTAACACTTTATTGAAATGAAAACTCCATACCCAGACTCTATTCTTGAAAACCATTATGTATCAGTTGTGAATATTTATCATCAACATAGTGGTATCTTCCGATAAACGTTTTTTTTAAAGGAGGAGACGTTCCTCAACATAACCCTGGTTCACACTCGTTATTCTCAGACACAGGTGATGTTTTATAAAGTATGAATAGTAGCTGTTAACGCTCGAATATCGAATTAGCTTTAAAATGTATAGCCCATATGCAAGTGAATCGTGTATAATGCCACTAAGTTGTGGGGAAGTAATAATTTGAAAGTAAAATCGTCTTGCTTGTCATATTCCGGTATTGAGATAAACGTTTACGTCAAATATGAGGTATGGACTGCTAATGTCAACTACTGTGGATTCGGTTATTTTTGTGTGTGCTGGTTTTCGTGGATTCGGGAAAACTAACATGTTGATTGTGAATGTTGGATTTCGAGGTTTTGTCTAAGTTTGCATACACGCCTGTAGAAAATGTGTCAGTAATTGAACATTTAATTTCGTGGTTGACCTGTACAAAAGAAATCCACGAAAAATGGTATCCAACGATTTATAACGAATCTACGTACAGTATGATAAACATTAACATGTCAGAGGTTTTTTTAAGTATTCTTCAAAATCCATGTCCAACATTGCTTGATTATATTTAAATACTATAGATAAAAGAATATTGGTGTAACTGTATAATACAGTAGAAACACTGGAAGTATTAACCAACTTATACCACATGTGAAATGTCCTACTATTGTGAATACCTTCAAATTATAAAAACACTTTTGTTGGAATTGTGTTACCTTGAGAGCGTATGGAAACTCAAATTCAAATCTTAAGTAATTAATGCACGATAAGTATTGTTTACGATGGTTGCTGTTAATTGTTTCATTTTCCCCATCTGTGTCGCTTTTCCTGTTGCATATAGCAACTCTTGATTCGTCAAACGATATGATTGGTATTTCCTGTAAATGAGACACCTTATAGGTCAAAGTGTTACCCCTCCGAAATTAAAGAACATGTTTTGTGAAGAAAAAAAATCTTAGTGTGTTTTAAAAAAATATATATATATATATTATTAGACAGAGAGACTGCATTACATGGAATTTGATGTTTCAATAAATGTTCTGCAAAAACCTTCTTTTAATAGTGCAAGGATTTATTTTTCTGAGCAGTAATCAGTACAAAGTTGATCATAACGTTCGATTTAAAATGAATTATACTTTGTTCAATAATAATAGCTACCACAACGAAGATATGATGGCGTAGTTTAGATTATATAAACACTTATTATTAAACATTTCAGAACAATTAGCTCATGTCATGAGTTATAATATTATTCAATTATGGCCCATAGAAAACATGGAAAAGGTGAATATCCAAAATTATCAACACGACAAGAATATTTCAATGAGGACGCAACTTTTCAGGATTGACAATTTTGGATATTCATTGCTTATATATGGCCACATTTCTTTTATTATACCAAACTAAAAGTGGCAGGCTATTTTTAATTATTGAAAAACACTTAAGAATTCGTTTAAAAATCAAAAACTAAAAAGGTTATCCGCTAGTATTAGTTTTAAGGGTAATCTTCCTTCCATGCAATTGAATGGAAACTAACCGAACTATTACATGTCACGTGATTGCGTGTTACCAAACATGAAAGTTTGTAATAAATCTTTGGTATACTAATTATAATTATAACCTTGTTAAGTCTGCCAATTGATATTTTATCGTATGTTTTTCTTTGTTGTGATGTTATGCTATTGTTTCAGAAAAAGGGAGAAGGTTTGGATCCATTAAAACGTTTAATCCCGCTGCAAATGTTTGCACCTGTCCTAAGTCAGGAATCTGATGTACAGTAGTTGTCGTTTGTTTATGTAATATATACGTGTTTCTCGTTTCTCGTTTTGTTTATATAGATTAGACCGTTGGTTTTCCCGTTTGAATGGTTTTACACTAGTAATTTTGGGGCCCTTTATAGCTTGTTGTTCGGTGTGAGCTAAGGCTCCGTGTTGAAGGCCGTACTTTAACCTATAATGGTTTACCTTTTAAATTGTTATTTGTATGGAGAGTTGTCTCATTGGCACTCACACCACATCTTCCTATATCTATTGATAAAATGTACTTGTTTTAATAATCAATATGTATACCGAACTTTAGCGAGATGCAACATATTTCACAAATTAAAGCTACTCTTCAAATGGGCAATGCTGATGACATATTTTAATTATAAAACAATATATCAGAACTTCAGTTTTATCAAACCAACAACTTGCTTTTCAAACACTAACTGTATGACATTAGTTGTAGCAAACATTGGAAACGGTTATGTTGCAGTAGTTTTACGAACGTAAACAGCATTGATTGATTATCATACCACAGGGATAACGGTTACATAGTGTAACTGATGTGTATATGTACATGTGTGCTGTACTTGACATGAGCATGCATACTAGTGATACGTATACTTGAAACTGTACACCCTTACAGCATGTTGATTTATCTGTGTTTTTCGGTGGAGTTTGTGTATATCGATTTTTATAATTTTGTATATATTTTCCTTATTTTTTTTATTTTTCTTATGCAATTTTTGTATATTCTTACCGTAATCTCTTTTTATGTAAAATAACAACATTTCGACTGTATTTCATTCAAAATTTGATAAAGCGTTTTGTCATAATGTGAACAAATGTTAATGTGACTAGTCGGTCTTTTTGACGTAATAAAAATAGCTCGAATATTAGTCAAATATACATAATTGATCCATTTAAGCACACGATTTTAAAGACAACTGTATAGAAAACATAACAGAAATGCTACCACATATGGGTTTTTTTTTTAAACCATGTTTTTCAACTTTCTACTCTGAGTTAACAATTGGATGATAATCATCGTAATGATTGAATGGTTGCATTGATAAAGTAAGGTTAAAAAAGTAGCCCATGTAGTATCTCTGTCATGCAAAACACATAACTGTATTTTGGCATTTCCCGTTATCTGAAACTTCTTTTCGTGTTTTCTGTCTTAAATACAAGCTTAAAAAGTTGGTACTTTTAGTGAATCCCCGAGACGTAAATATTTTAAAATTCAAAATCCTTGTTTACAAGTTGAAAAAGCTTATATTTTTTTTTATAATATATCGGTTTATGACAGCATATTAACTGTCAATGCAGTAAAACCTCATACACTATACTAGAAATGTTAAGTCATTTTCTGATATTTTGAAAATATACCTTGTTAAAGATAAGATGAACAAGAAAAGTTATTGACATTGACCATTATAAATTTTTGACGTATTTTAACAACTGATTTAGCATGTGTAGGATAAACAATCATCATTTCACATTGTTAATTGAACACATTACTTTATAATGCTAGTCTGATAAAAACATTTCTGCAGTGTTCCATTTTGAGTGGATGCTAAAATTGTCACAAAGTCTACAAAAATGCAGATAATGATAAGGAATTGATGATATTAAATATATATAAAACATTCTTAAAGGGAGAAGAAATGCATAATTATAAAGAAATTAAAAAGAGATGGGAAGTGCCAGAAATTTACCACTCAACATTGTCACAGTCTTAACTTGCAAATAGTACAGCTGCCAATTTTTGATTTTCTTACACTAAAACATAATACTTAAAACTGTAAAAGGTAAAACTATTTTCTATTGAATCTGATACATGGTTTTCTTATAGAAAAGCTCTGATGTTTTGAATACCGATTCTATCAACCTTTTACTTTATAATAGTGTTTGGTTCGGTCATTTCAATAACATTATTATTAGTTTGTAAAGTATGATAAAAAAAAGTACCTAAGACAAGTGATCCATACCATTCGGTAACAAGCTCGTCTACTTGTATTTCATAAACTTTGCCTTTCACTAATGGTGTGTTGGTAAAACAAATACCACAACACGCTTTTTTGGTTGGATTTGATCGCTTTGCAGTGGTACAATTGTTTTCCAGGGAAATGTTTTCACCACAGATACGATGAAACTTCCACATTTCTTGTTAAGTTGTTTGTTCAATTTGCTTACTTCAACCATCTGTAATAGACAATGTGTTCCATGTTAAAAATATGGAAGAAAGTAATTATACTTTTGCATTCGTAACATACAAAGATATACCATATATAACTACGGGACGAGACTACCGATCACCAAATTCGTCATTTAGTTTCATTGTTCTCTTCATCAAAGGTCCGTACTGACCAAATTTGATGTTGATTTGGTAGCAGTGACAGTTTTTTCTCGTTTTTCTGAAATCTATTTCGCGCTCACATCAGTGTTACGCTACATTCTTCCAAAGTGTACAAGTTTCTTAATTAGTTTCTTTATCCCTCCTAATGAAAGCTCAAATATTTGAAGTGTCGACAAATCAACGTACTGTAGCAATTCGCATTAAAAAGCCAAAACAAAAAAAATAAGTGAAACGGAAAATTTCTAAGTGATTTGTAATGATGATGTAGAATAAAGAGAACAGTTCAGCTGTTTCTTACACGTAATTCTAATAAGAAAGCAACTAATACAATTTAAATAAAATACAAATAATTGTATTTTTGAATTTGATTGGGGAAACAAATATTCATTTCTATAAGTATAGATAGATACTAAAACAGATTGTAATATTCGTATGAAGTAACTTCAAAATTTAGCATAACAAGAACATATTTTGATTGGTGTCTCGTATTCGTGGTTGATCGCTTTGTAAAAATTCTAACTGAGCTCAACTTGATTTGACTTTTACTTTATTATCATTTAAACAATGTTATAGATAAGAAATATGATTCATTGGAGATTTGGGTATATTATGAATATGCAAATAATTTACATTGAAGTACAGTACTGTGGATTCATTAATTTTCGTGGGTACCAATTTTCGTTGATTGATGAACACTTGCATATTCGTGGATATGTAAATTCGTTGTTTTGGCAAATTCTGCATACATTCCATTAAAAAATCAGTATTTCGTTGAATATTTAAATTCTCCTGTACCCACGAAATCCACGAAATTTGGTATCCAACGAATATTAATGAATCCACAGTATGTAAGTGCGACATAAAAATATTAAGTATTAGTTCGTTTGTCGGTTGTCATCACGAGTTTAAACAGATGGGCATAGGATTTTTTCCTAAAATGATCACCCTCTGGAGTCATTTTGTGATACTAATTATCGTATTTAAAACACCATTACGCTTTTCTTAGCTGTATTTGGCATAACTTTTAGGAATTTTGGTCCTTAATGCTCTTCAACTTCGAACTTATTTGGCCTTTTTAACTTTTTTGGATTCGAGCATCATTGATCAGTCTTTTGTAGACGAAACGCGCATCTGGCGTATATACAAAATTTAGTCCTGGTATTTATGATGAGTTTATGTATACATGTTAAAGTAGTGTCTAATGTTTCTTTGTATATATGCTATGGTAAAACATTAATTCTAATATAAAGTTCTTCTTTAGCTTTGGGTACAAAGCCATGTTCCAATTTGAATAAAACATAGGCTGCACGTGATTGACGTCACAATTGAAATTGTAACGTCAGATGAATTTTAAACAACGCCAGAGATCAAAATAGACATTTTTGTTGGTGTTGCTCATTAGGAAATTTAAAAACATTATAAAAGAAAGTTTAAATGTTTCTGTTCTTTTTTTATTGATAAACTGTTGGTTTTTCTATGACAATTTTTTTCATCAAATCAAAATGGCGGCATTTCAAGCGTCTACTATAGGTCCGCTTCGAAGTACAAAAGTTCAAAATATTCCTATTAAAATAGAAATAATTCTACCATGCCATGCTCTATGCTCATTTTAGCATGGGTAGGCATTATATTTGTAAACATTTAATACCTCGCTAACGCTCGGTATTCAGATATTTACAAATATAATGCCTACCCATGTTAAAATTTGCATAGAGCATGGCATGAACGAATTTTTTCGTAAACATCAAAGATAAAAGAATATTAAACGAAACAGAAACGTGTGCATAGTGTAGAATTTAAGGGAATTGTCTTCTTAGTTTCAAAATAATTAGTTTTTCAAACAACTAGCATTATTGATAGGGGATTAATAACGAAATAAAATGAGCAAAGAAAATATATAGGTAACCGTGCTCGTTGACAAGTTTAAGTCCTCAAAAATTATTAAAAATAACTAAAATTTATCATTACACATGTAAAAGAATTATAAAAAGAAAATTGGGAGTCTCCTGGCAAAATTTGTTACGACATTAAAATGAACAAAACCAGAGGATTCTGAAAATCTGACCAAATTCCAAAGATTAGACTAATGAGCTTCCTTAATAGACGTTTCTAATAGTAAAGAAAAAACACATTTCTTATTGATTTGTTTCCTTTTTTGTGGAAAAAGTATGGGATAAATTCCCCTAAATTTATTTCATACTTTTTTAATCTAAAAAAAATTAAATTCGCTGAAATCAGAGTACTAAAGTAAAATATATGTATAATTCGGCTCCTTGGTCGGTTTAATGGTTCTTTGACACATTCCCCATTGCCATTCATTTTTTTTTATTTAAGAAGTAAAGCTTATCTTCCTTTTTAAGACGCATGTTCTGTGTTTTCCTTGTGTATATGCTATGTTAAAAGCCGTCATCAATCTCGAAGATAACAGAGTATAAAACGAAACAGAAAAGTGCGCGGAGAGCTGAATTTAATAGACGTTTGTAATAATAAAAACAAATGGTGTTTATTATTGATTTGCTTTCTTGTTTAGTGGAAAAGGTATGGGATAGATTCCCCTAAATTTATTTTGCACTTTTTCCATTTTAAATAAAAACTTATATACTGAAATCATAGTATCGAAGATATATATGTATATTTCTTTGGTCGGGTTTTTGTCTCTTTGACACATTCTCCATTGCCATTCATTTGTTTTTTTAATTTTGAAGTAGTATAGCTTACCTTTCTTATTCAGACGCATAACTATGGTTCAAACCGCCATTTGACAGACTTATAGTGAACCATGAACAATAGGTTTAAACAAATAAAGTAGAAAGAAGTTGATCTTCATATATCGGCTTACCGGTACGTGTTTATTCATTATGACTGCTCTTTGAAATGTTCACACCTTTGATAATTCAGTTATTGTCATTTGAAAAGTTCTGTTATTATTGTTGTTTGTAAATTGCTCTGTTATAAACTAAGTTATTAGTTTCCTCGATAAAATTGTTTCATATTTTTTGTGTCGGTTTGTTATAAAACCTGTTATTCCATAATTCTTAAGATCGTCTCTTAAATCACGGATATATTACCATCGCAACATGGTAAATACATTTTAAAAGCACATGTTTACATGTCAGATTGATAAAAATAAATATTTACCTGATATTTTTCCTGAATTGCAAGTAGTTATTATAAAAAAATGGACGTTATTTGTTCAGATATTGTAACAAGGAAGGAAAAAGGTGTAACTAATAAACAAGTCACAGTTACCTGTATGACAGTTTAACGAACATTTAAAATAGATAATGCATTACCAGTGTACTATTTTTGTCATTTTGACATTTTGGAGATTTTTCCAGCTTGCAATACGCAGATATGTTTGCTCATTTTGAGGGCATAATCGTGTTTCGTCTGATTAATACAATTCTTCGTAAATATGTATTTACACAATATAAACTTTTTTACCGCTATATCTATGTATAGCTAAAATACACAATTTTATCAGTCATAGTCATGCTTGGTAAATATATCGTTGTAGATAATTCAGTTCAGGAGCGATAAGCGCTGTCAAATGTATTTATCATGTTTATAGCTGGACAAATATCAAACACTGTTATAAATTAACATTGACCAGACATTAACATTTTAAAACGTTACACAAACATATACATTGACATTTTAATTCGCGCTAGATAACATATTATTAAAAGAATGTTTAAGTAAATTCATGTAATTTTTTCTTTTTTTCATTTCATATATAACATTTAAAACTTAACATTCAGTTACCAAGTCCATTTATATTTACAGTATGCCGGCAAAGTTTTCAATTACATTTGTTGGTATGTACAATAATGCTTCATGTACATTAAACTGTTTTTTTTACAAAATACTTTGTATAACATGTACGAACCAGTGCGGTTTTTTTTCTTCTTTGTAAACCAGCTCATCTACAATGTATATCAGCATAATAGAAATCGCACTTCTGTATATAAAAAAAAATATCTTCAGTAAGTCTGTAACTGATTTATTACAATCTATCTATTAAAAGAACCCTCCAAAATAGACCTAATGTATATGAAATATTTGTTAACATATTGAATGTTGCTTAATCGCTTTTATTAAGGATGTACATTTATTCGTGGAATTTTAAAACTTACGTTCACATTTTGAGTTAAGATATTATTGAACTATTTCCTTAAATATACGACATCGTTGACATATACCATCTTGTAAACTTGATGTCCATGAGTAATGGTGAGAATTCCCGCACCCGTAAGTGTACTTCAGCTGGCCCCTAAAAATATGTATACTAGTACGCCGAAGTATACACAATAAACTAAAATTAAAAATCATTTAAGACTAACAAAGGCCAGAGGCTCTGGACTTTGGACAGGCGCAAAATTGCAGCGGGGTTTGACATGTTTATTAGATCTCAACCCTCCCCTATACATCTAGCTAATGTAGAAAAGTAAACGCATAAGTATACGCACATTAAAATTCAGTTTAAGAGAAGTCCGAGTCCGATGTCGAAAGATGTAACAAAAGAAAATAAATAAAAAGACAATAATATGTAAATAACAACAGACTACTAGCAGTCAACTGACATGCCAGCTCCAGACCTCAACTAAACTGATTGAAAGATTATGTCTTCATCATATGAGTATCAAGTACAATCCCTCCCGTTAGGGGTTTAGTACTATCATAAAATATATGAGAAGAAAATAACCCGTGTCATGCCAACAACTGTTTTTTTTTTTAAATAAATGTGTTTAGTTACCATGCAAAGACCCTATAAGTAAATCAATATTAAAGCCAAAATATGCAATCTTTAATGACCTGACAACAGTATCGTAACTATATCCCTTTTTAATACGCCTGTTTAAAGGTGTTGTAAGCTTTTGAGGTAATACTGACATTTTTGTGCTTTGTAAAGAATATAAGCATAAAAAAATTGATGTGAAATACCTGAACGCATAAGATGTCTGCATGTCGAGTTATATTTACGAATTATTTCCTTATACCGATGATAAAATTTAGTAATTGTTTTGACCAGTTTGTGATATCGAAAACCCTGGTGTAATAATTTTTTTCAGTAATACAAAAATTGCTCTCGCTTAAATATAATTACATACACGAGCAAATCGTACAAGTTGAGATATATAAACACCATGTTCATTTACTGGTAACATTTCCAAATTATGTCTCTGTTAGATGGAACACAGAGAGCATAACTGGGAACCAGTATACAAACAAAATTAATTTTCTATGAATATTCAAATTTTCCCCAAAACATCAGAATTATAGCCTTAAAAAAATCACTGTGTGTACTTTAAGCTTTTCCTTACTGTACATTTTATACCCCCTCCCCTGTTTCAATTTTTAAAAACAAGACTTAAATCATTGCCAGCTTACCCTTTTTGCATATTTTCTGATAAAAAAAAAATGCCTAGAATCTGTTTAAAACTGTTTTGATAACATATTGAAATTATATCAAAATACTATAAATGTAATGGTTAGCAGTCAATTATTATTACATACAAGATTATATAAAGTATCCACTCCTGCCTCTGTCTCCAGTCTACATCTTAGAGTATGCCTATTTGTCAATTAAAGTACACATTTTCTGCCTCAAATTATCAATTTAGAATTTAGTAACAGGCGTGGTTTGAGAAACATCTGTATTTACAAAGGGCATCCTGTAACGACAAATTATTCACTAAACGAAAAGCTTTTTACGTCCTTCTCTGGAACGCGGCGTTAATTTATTTTTCACGTAAGGACTTATTGAAAACCTCCTTTTAACTTTTACATTGATTGTTTCTTCTGCTAAAATGCTTCAATTACTCATTTCGCATACCATTTCTACCATAAATGAGTGAAAGTTTCTCAATTTGATTTAATTTTTGGCCTGAAATGTTGAAATTTTGAGGAAATGAATGGTATAAACTAACCAAAAGATACCTTATAAAGAAGACGAAAAGGTCCATAAGTGGTATTTATTTTTTCTTAAAATCATCTTGTTTATCATATTCAATTATTTGTAGGCAGATATGATAAATATTTGTTCATTCGTTGGTCCACTCTGTTATATCTTGATGCGGCTTGGTTCTGATTTGTCGAAGAAATGTTTCTCGAATCGACTGTAGATGTCGTCTTTCATTATACTAGATTTTTCTCAAACTATTGAACTAAATATGACAAAACTTGACAGAAATGCTTGACATAACCAGTATTACAAAGAAAAAAGTCACATTTAGTTTATTGAACAATAATGTCTTCTATATTCTGTCTCAAAATAATAGAATTAATTCACGGAAAGTGGTTTACAATCATGATGAATATAATAAATACAATATAAATACAATACTTCTTAAACAGTCAGATACCTGCACTAATAAAGTGACTATGTTAAAGTTTAAATCCTGCATTACTAGTCGTGACTCTTTTTATGCACATCTAGTTTAAATAATTTATGATTTGTTTTGTTATAATGACAGATGGGTGTTTGAGTCTGTGAAAGCTTTGAATACTAATTAAACATTTATGGAAATCAATAGAAATGTGAGTCACGTCATAACGTAATGTAGAATGCATTGTTATGGGTTGGAACTATAAAGTCTAATAGTCAAACAATTAAAAAATACCGTTATAATTACCAATTTCCAATATGTAATTAGTCTATTACGATCAAGGTAAACGTGAATATTAAACAAAATATTAACAAAAACAATAATAGCTTAATTCCAGTCATTAAACGTATTGACATTCTATCGTTTCATTTCAATCCAATTTGTCAAAAACAAACACCCAATGAATGAATCTGATATACATAACACGAGAAAATGTGATATGTATGCCAATGAGACAACTATCCAGAAGACAACAAAATGACACAAACAATAACAAATATAGGTCACCGTACGACGTTTATCAACGAGTAAGTCCAGACTGCAAAGTCAGCTATAAAAGGCCCGAAAAATAACAAAAGTAAAACAATTCCAGCGAGAAAACTAACGGCATTATGTATCCCAGTTCAATAGTAAGATATGTGTTCCCACCTTATGATTGTAAGAATGAATGCTACCTGACAAATATATTGTTAATCTACCTTTTTTGTTTTGTTGCCAAAAAAAAATGTCTAATGCCCCAATTTTTTTCCATTCTGATTTGTCGGCGTGGTTCATCTAAACAGATGATATGTATCAATTTGTTCATATATGTATTTTCTTGATCTATAATTTACCAAAGCCTTCATGCTATCAAACGTATAATAGAAAAGAAAAACAATCGATAAGGGGTATTTATAAATAACACAACATCAATGCATGGACGGCAACATGAAAAAACACACACACAAAAGAAACCGCGCTTGTATTGCTATTATTTAACTTAATGTCATATATGTCTATCATAATTGAAAGTTAAGAAAGTTAAGAAACAGAACACCGAATTACCACTATCAAAGTTCGTTTTATTTATTTCTTCCACATTACTCATTCAGGATAAATCAAAACAACACAACTCATGCATACGGCATGCTCAATTAACATTATTTTCTAAAATGTGAAAGCCAGAGATTAAGATTTGGGATAGCAATCTATCATCTTAAAAGGAAGAACAATGATAGACGATGTCCATTCACTTAAGTGTTGTGTGCTATTCTCGTTTCTTGTAGGGGATGGTTTGTAAGAGTTTGATAGAATTACATGTACTAGGAGATGGCTTTGACAATTATGCCTGAAATATCTTAGATTATGGTTTCAAACTACAGCCAGATCAGAATTGGATTGAATGAATGAATAACGTTTATAAACAAACAAATGTTAACACAAGCTTACCCTTTAATTGTATATCAAACATCCAAAAAATGCTTTAACTAATCCTTCGCTATCTAGAATTGTAAAATAGTAAATGAAGGCAATAGTAGTTTACTGCTGTTCCACATATTGGTATAAAATGTATATCAAGCCGGCCAATTTACATTAAGATAATAATGCTTACATTTATTTTCTACCACAATTTCATTAGAAGGAACAAATGTTTTGATTGCATTTTTGTTAACCAATATTTTTTTTAAATATGGAATATATTTGCTTTCTTTCATTTATTTGCTAAGCATCTTGAGTAGAGATATCTCAGAAATAGTATGATTACGAAGAACTGTATTGTCTTCTTTTTCCTGGTATAGTAGCAAAAACTAACAAGGATCGTTTTTGTATTCTTTATTCTAAATTTACTTTATAAAGTCTATCTTGTTACATTCTATATCAAAATCGTTCAGGTTACATGTTTTCTTTCGCTATAACTAATCAAAATGTGTATTTTCCCCACGGTCTATGGGTTGAAAACAAACTCAGTGACTTATAAGTTTGAAACATTAGTGAAGATATAACAATATCATTTTAGACATTTCATGTGGGTATACAATGCATATTACAACTGATGTTCTGTCTGTCAGTCATGACTATCCATTATATATAGCTAAATTCATACTAGTCCAATATTACAGAATATGCATGTAAACTTTTTGAAATATAATGTTCCTGCATGTGTACAATACAGAATTCATACGAATCTATTATTCTAAATCAGCGGAATGGTACATGGTCACAAAATCAAACGCAGTAGAAATATGATCAAATGCTATGGTTTAGAAAATGCAATTATCTTCTAGAATTAACAAATGGATCAGCAGACAGTAATTTTGAGATTTCTTTTTTATGTTAATACCGACAAATATCTAACATCAATTAAAAATAATTTTTTTTACAGCTTTTTAATAAATGAGCGAATAATAGAGTATACTGTTTAAAAAAAAACATATCAATCGAGTCGATCTTCTTTAATTGCGAAAATAATTATATCAGCATTTTATCTATAAGTATATAACTTCGGTTGGCAATGTTTGTTGGCGTAACCACTTCATTTCATCACCTTACATTTGCACATTGTATATTGTGTTGTATCAGCTACATCGTATACTACACATATCCATGAGCTGAATTGTAGACGCACGATATATTAAAACATCAACAGTATGAGTGATAAAATTCCTGGTGTGCGGTTCATGTCGTGTCATTTTTATCAAATCTGAAATTATATCAATTTAATAAATGATATAAATTATGCAGTATTGAAGAATTTAGAATTCATAAATTTCATGTTCGTCAGAAACTAAATCAACTGAAGATATTTCTAAATTTTTCCATATCTGACGCAAAACAATCTTTTACATTTTGTATGTATTTCTATCATTTTAAATAGAATTGTATAATTTCTTTACATTTAAACTCAATGATACACATTTGTACGTAGTACGTTTTATCAGTGTAGAAAAAGAGAAATATGACTGGAAATATTTACAGTTCATAAACAATTGATAAACGAATATTTAACTTAATTCATAATAAACCAGTATACAATGTATATATAAGGAAACACTTTAAAAGAGGGACAAAAGATACCAGAGGGACAGTCAAACTCATAAATCGACAATAAACTAACAACACCATGGCTAACAATGAAAAGGACAAGGTGTATGCACTACTGTTGAACACTACTTGTTTTGCACTAGTGCAACGCCTCAGAATATGAGAGACATAGTAATAGAACAGATTAATACGGAATAACAATATTAACCTAAGACAACTACCTCCTCTTGGGAAATATTCTGTTCTGTCAGTTTATCAGCTGTAGATAGAGAGTTCGATTCTTACTGTTGTTTAGAGAATAAATCATCTTGTTCATTACTCTCTTAGCGATGTGGGACATACAGTGGTGTCATTTAGATGCTTCAAAGCTTTTTCGTACACTTTTTTCCCACGAACCGAATTAAAAAATGTAATGTATTAAATCATCAAAAAGTCTGACTGCCCATATTCCCAAATGGGACGTCATGAGGTTAATCACAAATTTGAAATTAAATGTGGTGTATGCATAGTCAGATAATTTATAAAGATGACAATAAAATGCTTACAATTCCTTTGACGAAAAAAGGGTA